>JADLZK010009855.1:77500-437772 GCA_015847255.1 Hyparrhenia diplandra
TGAACTTGACGTTGCTTTCTGGTCACAAGGAGACACTGGTTGTTATGGCAATGCTCCTTTAGCCATTGCAGTTCTGGAATGCTACCATACATGCAGCAAGCTTCAGTTTTACAATCTGATGATTGAAGACCCATGACGGTTACGAGTATCCAAGGAATCTTTCATGTTGATCACAGCTTGAGGGCAAGCTGCTGCTTAAGCGGGAGGGAATGTCATGACCTGGGCCTTATGTTAATAGTAGTAGTAGTAGTGGGTCGAGTATGGGCCTGCGAGCCTTTGCCGGTCGGGCTTGGCCCATGTACGTGAACATATAAGTCCTGCTGGGTTGTCCTGGCGACGACATCGATGAACTGAAAACTGATTTCGTTTCTTCTGTTCTTCGTTTCGTTCTTCTGAATACAAAACTTCAGTTCCAAGTTATCTTCAATTCTTGCAATTATTGTTCTAGATCTTGCTATTCCAGTTAATTTTCGTCTACGCCTGATCTGTGGCGTGACAGGATGACACATGTGCATACGGGTGGAGAGGATCCTTATTGCAGAACCCTTTTGCAAGCCAAAGTTGGGGACGCGCGTCTTGACGCCGGCCAGGTTCCGGTAGTCGTTGATGGCAGGGTCGTAGACGAGGCGCATCTGTTCCAGGAAGCAGTGCACGTAGTCGTGGTTCACCAGATCTGAAGCGTTGTGCCACAGCTCGAACCAGCCTTTCCCCTTCATTGCGACACAGCGTGGTGCCGACGGCCGGTATGCCTCGGTGAGCCGCGCCTCCAGGTCGCTACAGCCGAGTCCAGGCACCAGCATGACAGGGTGAAGCTCCTCGCTGATGACGCCATCCTCCTTAGGCCGGTGGTGGTTGGCCGAGAAGGGCTTCTGCAAGGCACGGGGTAGTAGCAGGAGCAGCAGAGGCAGGAGACGCGCAAGTAGAGTAGAGATGGCCATGGATGATTCAGCTTGAGTGCTAGGCGTCGCACTATCTTCCACTTCGAAGATAAACGTGAAAAACGCAGAGACAGTTTTCGGCTCTGTCTATTAATTTCTGCTGGTTCACATGTTGCTGTCTTATATTTATGCCATTCGCTTTCTGACATTAATCATGTGTTCTTTCAAATTATTGTCCTTGCTCTGTTCATAGTGTCTCGTAAATTGTCTTACTTAATAGAGTTTAATTAACTATCTTATTACTATTTTTTTTTAATAAAAGATAATAAATATCCGGTTTCTATATCCGAGAATGTATACAGCCAATCATTATAGCGTTCTTGGTAAAAAAAAAAAAAGCGAGTGTCTCTAACATAGACCGTAACACTAAAGCAAATGATATAAATGCTTCCACCCTCTATTTGATATTTTTAAGACAATCATCTCTAATTTGTTGCTCATCAACGAGAGGGTGTCCTTGGCTTGATCAAAAGAACCGCCTATTCGACCGAGGAGAACAGCCCATTCTACTAGGCGATTCGAAATTGCGGAAGCTTGGTTTGATCAACCTGCTGAGTATTGGAAACAAGCTATAGCGCTTACTCCAGAAATTATATTGAAGCACAGAACTGGAGAGGGTCTTTATTGCGGAACCCTTTTGCCAATATATAAATAGGGAAGTGGTTCTCATCTTCTCAAGTCTAGTGTGAGAAGGAGAAAGGGAACTCCACACGCTCGCCGCCTCCCGGGCGGGCGTGGCGTGGGCGAGGCGCGGGCGCACGACATGCGCGTGAATGGTCCGCCGAAATCCGGCTCCTCGCCTTGCGGGTGTGCGGTCTCCTTTTGCGTTTTAGTTTTTGGTCTTTTGGTTTTGCGAGTTCAAAACGAATACGAACAATAGAGTCCTAACGGTTTTGATCGTGGATCGTGTCACGAGGTCGGTCTACCCGGATTATATAAGCAAACCACCGGGCCACGCTAAACGCATCCAACTGAAAGCTTAGGGTTTTGCCTCTTCTCGCTGTTGTGCTGCCGTCGCCAAGTCTCCAAGTCCCAATCGTTTGCGTGCACCGGCGACCGGCGGAGCAGGTCTCCGGAACCATCGTCTTTGCGATCTTGCACCGAGAAGGCGAATAAGGTTTTTGGAAACGCTCTTCGCGCGACATCGCTCCCAAAATTGTCACGGCTCGTCTTCTCGGGAAGGACACGCGGAGGACCGTCTCATCATATTGTCTTTGTCGCCAACAACTTTGAGCTCTTCCACCACCGCCGATCGACGACAAATGACACGGAGGACCTCGACTTCGCCGGCAACCTCTCGTGATTACGTTGTCATCAACGCCAACCGTGTATTCCCAAGATCCAATCTTTGTGTTAGTCATGTTCAATCTATCCAATCTATCTAGTGTGCTAGTTGTACTTACACTTATTTCTATGATCATGATATGTTATTTACTATTGAATCATGCTATGATCTGTGATATGCTTTTATGCTAAGCTAGTATGCTTCACATGCTTTATCTAGTAGATCTGTTCATCATGATTTATATTATGGAATTAATCTGGAAATTGCCTATTAACTCAACAATACAAAAACCTTATTTTAGGTATTTTCCAGTACCTATGGCTAGTTTTGTTGATGCTCTGAGGCTGGAGAAATTCTCTAGTGAGCACTTTAAGAGGTGGTCTGTAAAGGTCACAGATTTGCTTACTGCCATAGAAGTTTTCTGGGTTAAAGATGGCTTACCTGAGGGTGATCTCTGTGATGAAGATCGGAGTAGATTCCAAAAGGCCAATGATATCTTTGTGGGAGTTGTGTGTAATGTGCTATCCAATCATCTCTATGATGTTGTGATGCACTATAGAGACGCTTAAAGTTTCTGGTGGGATCATCCGAACACTACCTATGGTGCTTCGGATGCGTGAAAACAAATCGTACATCATGGAGAGTTCTCATGACTATAAGATGGTTGCAAACAAATCTGATCCAACCAAGCTCATGAGATACGGCTGGCTAAGGAACTTGAACTCCTTGAGTATGTTATACCCGATGAAGTTGTGGCTTGTTTCATTATTGCAAAGTTACCTCCTCCAAGGAGGAACTTCGCCACAAGCCTCAAACATAAGAGAGTGAAAATATCAGTTAAAAACCTGATTCAATCTCTTGATGTTGAGGAGAAAGCTCGGGCTAAAGACAATACTGAGAAGGGGAACGAGGAAAGTAACACCCACTTTGTCGAGAGAAATTTGAAAGGTAAGAACAAAGGAAAGAAAAAGCAGTCTTTCAATGCCAAAGATACTACTACCTTCAAGAACGAGAAGGAAGACAAGTCCAAGATGCCTTGTTTCACTTGTGGTGATCCTGGTCATTTTGTTAAGGTGTGTCCTAAGCGTGCGGACCGTAAAGAGAAGAAGGTCAACATCGTGACTGCATCCAATGCTGATGACGGGTATGGTAATCTTCCTACTGTAATTTCAGTATTTCAATCACCTAGTTGGTGGCTTGATACAGGTGCTAATATTCACGTATATGTTGACATCTCTTTGTTTTCTTCTTACCAGGGGCTCCAAGGTTCCTCCGTCCTGATGGGTAATAGGTCACATGCTTCTGTTCGTGGTGTTGGCATGGTAGATCTGAAGTTTACTTCAGGGATGATTGTGCAGCTGAAGAACATGCAGCATGTCCTACTATTCGCAAGAATCTTGTTAGCGTTTCTCTTTTGTTAAGAGATGGTCTTAAGGTAGTGTTAGAGTCCAATAAAGTAGTTATGTATAAGCATGGGGAATTTATTGGTAAAGGCATTGCGGAGGCTTGTTCCGCTTAAGTTTATTAGATTTTAGTAATAAGTTAGTCAATCATATTTATGGCACAATTGATGATAATTCGAGTGTTTGGCATTCTTGTTTATGTCATGTGAATTTTGGTTTGATGTCACATTTATCTAGCTTGCGGTTAATTTCAGATTTCACCATTGCCAAAGGTTCTAAGTGTCATAGTTGTGTGAAATCTAAGAAACCTCGAAAGCCTCACAAGGCGGAGGAGGAGAGACACTTGGCACCTCTAGAACTCATACATTCGATCTATGTGAGATGAATGGTGTGTTGACTAAAGGTGGAAAGAGATATTTCATGACGTTAATTGATGATGCTTCTAGATATTGCTATATTTACTTGTTGAAAACTAAAGATGAGGTATTAGACTACTTTAAAATCTTGAAGGCTGAAGTTGAAAATCAACTAGAAAGAAAGATTAAACGTCTAAGGTCGATCGTGGTGGTGAATATTTTCCTATAACATTTGACGAGTTTTGTGCGGAACATGGTATTATTCTTGAGAGTACACCTCTCTATTCGCCTCGAATCCAACGGGGTTGCCGAGAGGAAAAATCGCATGCTAATCGACTTGGTGAATGCCATGTTAGACACCGCCGGTTTATCTAAGGCATGGTGGGGGAAGCTATATTGATCGGCGAGTCATGTCTCGAATAGAATTCCACATACGAAATAAAGAGACAACACCATACGAGGTATGGGTTGGAAGGAAACCATCACTTTCATACTTAAGACGTGGGCGAAAAAGTCAATGTTCCAATCAATAAGAAGCGTAAGCTTGGACCAAATATGGTAGATTGTGTCTTTCTTGGATATGCTCACAATAGCATTGCCTATTGATTTTTAGTAGTAAAATCTAAAGTTTTTGATATGCATGTTGATACTATCTTTGAATCTCGAGATGCTACATTTTTTAGAATATATTCCTATGAAAGATATGCATAGCAATGCTAAATTTTCTCTTTGAATTAGCTCCCCGATATTACTATACCTATCGAGTCTCCTATTGAGTCGTTTGACCAACCACATGAGGAGGATGTCAGATACTAGAAGGGTGTTTTTGAGGTGTTTATTTAATAATATGGTGGTTATTTAATAATATGTTTGTACACTTTGATTTTAACATGATCCAATTTGGGACAAAATCTTTGTTATCGTATATGTAATTTTGTGGCATCGCTTTTTTTAATGGCTTCAAACAAAAAGAGAAGTGAGAAATTAATGAGAGATTTCAGTAATCTCTCACTAATCTATCACCACTCTTTATTTTTTGACAAGAGATTTCATATTTAAGTTGGTTCACTCCATATGCAACTAGCAATGTGGTACTAAAAAGAATTGCATCCCTCCTTTGCACTTCAATGATGGGCCTTTTCTTTTTTAAAATTAAATATCTATGAAGTTAGATTTGTTTAAATTAAATTTCTATGAAGTTAGATTTATTTAACTTAAATCCTAAAGCTCTAATAAAAAGGTAACATGTAAAAGGTAGGCGGGAAAACAAATCTGCGTGTTAAATTTTCTAGAGGTGCCAAAATCTTTCTCTTTTAATCCTGTGTGTGTGTGAACCCGGGACTAAAAGAGTATTAGTCTCGGTTGGTTTTCAATCCTCGTATTAAAACCCTAGATCTATATAGCACAGTGGCTACTTCCCCAATCTTCCACCGCCACAAGTTGCTCTCGATCGTCATCGATCGCGCCTAACGCCCCATGCGGTCCTCGCACCCCCGCCGCCCGCGCCGCCCGTGCCATCCCCGACATCCGCATGTTCTCTCGGGCATCCCACGCGTCATCCGCGCCGCCCCCACATCGTCCCGCCGCCCCTCGCGTCCGCCATCCTCGCGCCGCCCCCCGTACCCTCATCGCCCCCGCCGCCGCCCGCCGCACCCTCGCCGCCCCCGCGCCGCCCGCCGACCCGCACCGCTTGCGCGTGAATCTTCGCCGCCGCTGCCGCCCTTGCGCCGCCCGCTGTCCCCGCCGTCCCGAATCTCCCCGCCGCCGCCGCCGTCCGTCATAGGTATGATATCTCTTTTATGGGCGTAGATTGTCTAACTTACTGAAGGCAAGTCACAACTGACTTAGCCTATGCCCGATGTCCTCCATTTCTCATCCAAGGGCTGACAATAGAACAAGTTTTCCAACCCCAGAAGCAAAGCACTATGGTCTGGCTCAGATACAGTTACCTTGCTTCGTTCAACAAAACTGAGATACACTATTTTGTTCATAATCATTTCAATCAAGATCAATGTTGTATAATTTTTTTTTGAGAATTTGTTGTATAAATTCTTTTGAAGGCTTTGCTGTTAGCAAAGATGTTGTGACTAAAATGATAATATGTTGTATAAATCCTATGTTAGCAAAGGTGTTGTGACTAAAATGATAATGATGCATGGTTTTTACCTAATAAGCTAAGTAGCAATATTGATTTTTAGCACAATTTTTAGCTACATAAATTAAATTTAAATATTAATGATAAGGTAGGTGGTGTATCATATTGAACTTTATATATGAAAATAAAAACTAAATGAGTTTTTGTGACCTCTTGAAATTCACTCGCTGAAGTTGCCCTCAATCCTTTATTAGCTACTGTATTTATGTAATTTTTTATTAGCTGTTGTCCACTCTATTATTTGTCTTTTTCCACAAATAATTTCGAGCTGGGCAATACTTGGGTCAAAACCATAGCTGGGCTTTCTTATTTGGAGTGGAAAGTTGCTTCTTTTATCAGCCATTGGATGAGAAACGGAGGGCATTGGGCATGGGGTAAGTTAGCTGTGACTTACCATCAGCAAGTATGACAATCTCAACCGCTCTTATATGGTAGATCTCTGACACTCATATTGCTGACACAATATCTTCAACCTCTTGTGAAAAAACATATGAATATGTGCCATTTGATGATGTCATTGATTGTCATAGGGGGCAATACCATAACATTTATCATTCTCAAAAAGATTGATTTTGCATTTGTTAAAGTGGAATCATATGGGGCAACAAGTAAGCTTGCAATGTTAACTGTTGTAGTATTTGAATTTTGAATTTTGGCATGCTGCATTTGTCGGTGTTTTGAGAACTGGGGTATCCCAAGCACCGCAATAATATATATATTTGTGGGCGCTCCCCGCCCGATGGCGTGCAGCGTAGCCGGAAGACGAGGCGTTGTTGACGGTAACCAACGACATATTTTTTCCCCGCCAACTTACTACCATAAAGGGAGTAAAATTAAACCCTTTTATACTCATATGCATTTACCACTAATAAATTCCACTTGTAGTGCCTTGTATTTTATTTTACAGATTTATAATAAAAGCAAGTGGAAAATCGACCAAAGTACGCCTTCCGGAAAGCGCATTATTGCAAAATCCAAGCCCAGAGCAAATCGACCCAAAACATCAAACTGGGCCGAGCAAAGCCCGGCCCACAACTTTTCAGTGGCGAAAAGACGACACCCCGCCAAGACCCGAGCCAAAGCCGAGCCCAGGGGCGCATTCGCACCGGCGCGGCCCGCACCCTCCCCGAGGCGGTTTCGCCCACCTCGGGAGGCGGTTCGTGCACCTTCCAACGGGATTCCCGCCCCTTAGTTGGTCGGTTTGCGCACGTAAGGAAGGTTTTCCGTGTCGGTTTTGGTGTATTTTAGCATTTAGGCCCCTCCTCCAAGTGTATAAGTAGACCCCCCTCTCTCCCTCTCTCAACACACACCACTTGGAGTCCAAAGAAACAAAGAATCTCTCTCTCTCTACCACCTCTACCTCTCTCTCTTCTTCTACTTCCTCTTTCTTCTTCTTCTTTCTTCTTCTTCTTCTTGGTTAGTACTTGGAGTAGAAGAGCTACAAGGAGGGCTTGTCTCCTAGAAGAAAGTGCTTTGTAATATATCTTCTCAATGGAGCATTCTTCTATTTACAAGTCCTATTTCTATGTTCTTGGCCTAACTTATGAACTAGAGTATAGTCTTGTTCATGTTCTTGTGTTGGTATATGAACTAGCATATAGTTTACATATCATAATCTTGACATGTTCATTACATTTCTTCATCGATCATCATATGCCTAATTTGATTAGAGGTGGGATATCGGTTTGTTGTTCCTTCGGGTTTGCTCTTGTTCTAGTCCGTCCATTCGACGAGTGGGGATCCCTGGGGGACAAGAGTAGTGTTTCTAATATGCGGGCATGGTGCCCGGGTATTACGACACCGCGGATATGAGGGCATGCCACGGTTGAGGGGTAGGCGGCTTGATCGTGACAAGCCTTGACCGTCCCTTGAAATCCCCCCACGTTCAGATGTTCTCGTAGGAGTTCAGAAATGCTTCCTATCGGGCCGTATGGTATCCAGGAGTCTCCCCGTTATCCTAGACCTAACCCCGACTAAATCGTTTGCATATGATCCTAACTATTCATTTGTATGGCCATGACTAGATACATTAGAATTACTCCATTAGGTTATTCATTTATTCTTTATCTATTTTCTTTATCCTTTTGCCGGGGTGGATTCTTAAGTGTGTGTCACACTATCCATGAACCGTTATTGCTTACCCCCGTTATGAACATTTTGGTCTAAGCAAACACATGTTCCTCTATTCGGATGCCATGCTAATTTATTAATCACATGCCTTCCTTTGGGAAAATATAAATAACGATACCTCGAATATTTCCGGTGAAATGCTACAACGATAGATCCCGTGCGCGCTGCGGATGAAATATCTATGACGACAAGATCTATCCCGCTGACGCCTCATTTCGATCACCGACATGGTGGTTCACTTGGGAATGTCACGCGCATTCGACGCTTTTATCGGGATGGGTTTTATACCTGTTTCCTTTGATTGCGTTAAGAAATGCCAACAAGCATTTCTGGCGCCGTTGTCGGGGAAGGCATTGTGAAAAAAAAATAAAAATAATAAATAGCTGGCTATGAATATGAACTCGTGTGCGTGGATGCCATTTGCTCATACAGCTAATCTTTTTATTTTTCTCCTCGTTGTGGATGAAAACAGATAGTGTATGTCTGGTTTTCTCCCGCCGGAAAACTTCACCTCAGATCCGTAGGCACTCCTAAGGAAGAACCGGTCTCGCATCGCTTCTTCTTCGGCCGAACCCCGACAGAGGAAACCGACATCCCCGCACCAACCGCAACTCACGCTATGGCCTGGGTCGCCGCGCGATTTCTAACTCCCCTGCCACCAACGCGTGCCCACCGGGCCGACGGTGAATGTGGCGGATAAAAACTTCGAAGCCAGACTGGGCTGATCACCATGGTGCAGGCTAGTCCATTCTGTGGATCGCCCGGTGAGGACGCAAACGCTCATCTCCAACACTTCCCCGAGCTATGCGACACCATCGTCATCAAAGATGTCGCAGCTAGACGTCATCAGGCTCCGCCATTTTTCCCTTCTCCCTCGTGGGGAAGGCGAAACAAAGGGTTCTACAAGGACAAGGAAGTCGTCAAGACGTGGGCCAAGTGCTCGCGGGCGTTCCTCGCCAAATTCTTCCCCATGGGCAAAACCAATGCCCCGAGGGGAGAATCGCCAACTTCCAAAGAAAACTCAATGGAACCCATTCCCGAGGCGTGGGAGAGGCCGCAGAGTACATTCTAGCATGCCCGCACCACGGATGGAGAGTCGGGCCGGGTGCTCCAAAAACTTCTACAATGGTCTAACGGCCATATCTAAGGCACACGACGCCGCCGCCGGTGGCGCATTTCTATCGCCACCATCGATCAGGCAACAGCCCCGATCGACAAGATGGTGGCAAATCGTGAGCCGGGCAAAGACAGAGCCCTAGCCAAAACACAAAAAGGCATGCATACCGTGAAGGAGGCGGATATGCTTGCCGCAAAAATGGACCTTCGTCGAAGAGGCCGGAGGAGCGCAAAGACAGATGCTACTACCCAACCGTGCCCGCCCACGCCACGGACACTCACATGACCCGTGAGACGTGTGGTGAGGTTGGCCACTCAGGGGGGATAATTGCCCCGAGACCCGTGAAGAAGCCGCCTTCATCAACAACAAAGAACGGGTATCGCCAACCGCAGCTAGGATGGAACAACCAGCCCAGGCCACCATTCCAAGGCAACCAGGGTACAACTCCAACTACAAACCCCGGTCAGCCATCATTGAAAGACTGGTATCGGGCCAGGCGAAAATTAACGAAAATCTCACTAAAGATGAGCCACCAAGACAAGATCTTGAGGGCGTGAATAACAAGCTCGAAGGGTTGACGTCGGGCCGTAAAGAACCAACCGAAGCTTCAACAAGATGATAGAAACACAACTGGCCCCAGATTGTTGCTCAAGTGCCAGTTAACGACTCGGGGAAGGATCCTGTGGCAACCCGAGGTCCCACACGAAGCCGGTTAACATGATATCTCCGAGGCTCGCCAACCCAGCGAGCTAAAGAAGATCCCCTCGTGGAGCTCGCCATTTATCGCCAAGAAGGGCGACCCCGACGACCGATCATCACCGTGCCATTGGCCTTCACAACTTCGCTTAATGCATTTTGTGACTTGGGGGCCGTGATCAACGTGATGTCCAAGGTCACCTTCAACAAAATCCATGGAGGGACACCGACTCCTCGCCAAATTCGCCCCTCCAAATGGCGGATCAATCAACAAGGCGGCCGAGGGGATACCGGAAGACATGCTAATTAAAATCCAAGATGAGTACATCCCCGCAGACTTTGTGGTCCTAGACATGGGCCCGAAAGAGGATGTGTCTCTCCTCCTAGGGAGGCCATTCCTCTATACGGCTAAAAGCCGACATAAGTCCTGGGAAGGGCTTCATCGTCTTCCACATCAAAGACAAGGCTGTAAAGTGCCCATTCATTGGGTACAAGCAACAACACACCCGCAATCTACATCATCGAGACCGGTGTGGAATGTTGAAGGGTCCGACCAAACCTCGGAGCGCATACACTTACCGCCACCGAAAGCAGGGGAGAGTCGACAGCCGACTATAAATAACCCGCATATCCAAAAAAAAAAAAAATAAAAAAAAAGTTTTCATAAATAAAATAAACTCTTTTTATGAAAAAATTAAAGAAAAATATTTTATACATAAAAAGTATAAACAAAAATATTTTTTTAAAATAATTTTTTCTATTCAAAAATAAATTTATATTTGAAAATTTTTGGAGAAATTCAAAAAGGGGAGAAAACGGTCAAACCAGGCGAGCAAACAACGGCCACGAACTTTTCGTGACCGTTGAGCACGCCCGCCAAAATCGAAAGCAGCGGCGGCCTCGCAGGTGGGTGCGCTACAAGACCCCAAGGTGCGGGCCGCACCCATGCCAACGCCGTTCGGTCAGGCCCGCTTCGCCAACGGCTCCTAGCACAGTGGAGCGGCCCTCGGCCGCTGGCTCCGGCTATAAATAGCCCGAGCACCGGTGTGAGAGCACACACCCCCTCATTTTCACTCTCTCTCACTCTCACACTCTCTCCCACTTGTTCTACACTCTATTTTCTCCACCAAAAACATTGTGCCAAGCAAGTTCACGGGTGTGAAAGTTTATACTTTCATCTAACCCTTGCACACCCGAGGTCTCGCTCAATCGTTTTGCAAAGGGCCATGAAGAAAGCCGGGAAGATCTTCGGGTTGAGGCGGTCATCAAGACACACCACGGCATACAAGCACAAGCACCGCCCTCGACTTCGACGACCTTGAAGGATCTCCCATGCAAGAAGACGCCGCACCCGTCGGGAGGAAGAAGCTCAAGCTCCCCGACGATCGACGGCCGACGCCGCACCTCGACATCCGTGGGGACCGGGAGATGCAAGCATATCTCCTACTCAAGGATCGTGTGTTCCAAAGACACGCCCGAATCGACCGCGAGCTCCTCGAGCAATCGTATGGACGATGAATTTCCCATCCTTTGGAGAGCAGTCGGGTGGCGTGGATATTCCACCTCTCGAGGAGGAAGGTTCTCGCCTCCCGACAATTCCGATTTCTATGCACACTAGTAGAGGACCAGCTAGGAATTTCTTTCCGTCTGCTTGGTACACCTTATCATGTTACGTGGGCGGACCTAGCTCGTTATCGGGTTTCAATTATAGATGTGCAATGAACATAGATGCCGCTCTCCCCGGCTTTGTTAGACATCACTTTTGGGAGGAAATATCCGTGCTCATGAGACCGAACTTTTAAACCTCGCCACTCACGATCCAAAGACCCATCACTTAGATTTATCCACCACCGGATCTCGTTGACTTTGTTTCCTAGACACGGGGTTAGATGGGTGAATGAAATTGAATTAAAATTACTCTATGTCGTTGTCCACAAGGAAAAGGTAGCTCCAAAGTGGTAGAGATGTGCAGGAATCTTTTGCATAATATCACAAAAGTCATTTGTTCCCTTTCACCCGCACATCTCTTATCACACGCCTCTTCTCGCGATTGGAGCTTTGGAAAATCGCCAGATAGAGTACATTTCCACACCAGGAGTATTGGACCATTGCGCAGCTTGTGCAGGGGGGCACTTGGTTAAGATTTTACCATCTGGTGAGCTTGGTCATCTTTTCCCCCGGCTATGCAACTATAGTTCGGTTACCTAACCCGGACTTACGCTGTATAAATGCCGGTACTAACATTTGAGCTCGAGACTATTGATAGCTTGCGCAGAAAGACACCCCGCCTCTTCACGCAAGATCGGGAGACCGGAGGTCGGATCCTCCTCCCATGGCCCCTACTTCACGCCTCGGCCCACGCCCACAACCTACACCGGTGTTCCAGCAAAGATGGCCTCACCCCATGGGGACCCCTGTGGGTAATACCCGGTATGATCCTAGGTGGGAGCCGCCGCCTCGGCACACCGGCACCATCCGAGTGGCCCCGAAGGAGATACGTACATGGAGGGCCAACAGATTTGACTTTGACGACGCCCTCCGACGATATGCCCCCACCCGGGCCCAGCCTGCGTGCATCCACCACAGGGGGTGGAGGCTATCGGGATCCAGCAAGCAAAGACTCGACGTCAAGACAAGAAACATTGAGCACACGCTCAATTCCTATGTGCAAAACACCGCACAATGGGCGCAGAACCGGGAGCGCAGAGTCGCCAGAGATGGACCCAATTGGAGTCCAACATGGCTACCGCAACGCCGCGCGAGGAAGCATTCGGGAGGTACCAAGGCTTTGATCCCGATCTTTAGGCCTCCAGATAGCTTGGGGAGGACCCCCACAGGTATCACCGCATTGCATATTTAATTCAATCAAATTTTATCTTATTTTAGCATGTTTACATTTCAGCAATCTTGCATCAAAAAAAAAAAAAAAAAACTAAAACTAAAAAAAAAAAATCCAAAAATAGAATAAGTAGCTCTTCTCGGTGCCTTAATGCTTATATATATGAGCTATAAAAATGTTTAGTCTTAGTCCCTTGTTGAAATGATGAATAGTTGCTCTGTCTTTATGCTTTGCATGTGCCTAGTTTATAATTCGAAGATCTCTAAAGTTTGAATTTAGTGGCTAATTCTAAAAATTCATCCCGAAAAACCCGATTCATGTGGGTTGCATATGTTCTATCTAGTCTAAGTTGTTGCCAAATACGATATGGTACAAATAGATTTGCTATGACTTCGTCCAAAGAGAAAAACTTGACATCCGGGAATCTATACTTTGAAAAAGAGAAATGTGTTGGGCTATGCTAAAAAAAATGAAAATGAGATGAAAATGGACAAGTGTCCGAGGGCGAGTAGAGCCCACATCTCTAAAAAAAAAAAAAAAAAAAAAAGAAAAAAAAAAAAAGAGAGGAAATAAAAGACAAAAGTCTAGGGCGAGCAGAGCCCACCTCTCCAAAAAAAAAAAAAATATATAGCAATAAAGCCCATGCTTTTCGAAAAGAAATAAAGAATTATTATCTAAATAAAATCCCTGATAAAAAGTTGATCAAAAGGATGAATGATAAGCACCTCTCGTTATAACCGTTCTATCCGGCAACCGCCCAAGGCTTTGAGAAAAGCCGGAAAGCCCCGCTACGATGAAAGGTAATAAAGGGTGGGAAAAAGATGTGCCATTTTATTCAAACTCTAGTAGGAAATCTTATTATAACCCCGCACTTGTAAAACGTGTCGGCATAGTAGCAACTCCCGATCAACAACCAAGTACTTATCTCTTTTGCTCGAGGACGCGCAAAGGGTAAGCTTGGGGGAGTTTGTTGACTCAGAACCAACGACATATTTTTCCCGTCAACTTACTACCATAAAGGGAGTAAAATTAAACCCTTTTATACTCATATGCATTTACCACTAATAAATTCCACTTGTAGTGCCTTTATATTTTATTTTGCAGATTTATAATAAAAGCAAGTGGAAAATCGACCAAAGTACGCCTTAAAGGGAAAGCGCATTATTGCAAAATCCAAGCCCGTGAGCAAATCGACCCAAAACATCAAACACGGGCCGAGCAAAGCCCGGCCCACAACTTTTCGTGGCGATAAAGACGACACCCGCCAAGACCCGGCCGGGCCGAGCCTGGGGGTGCGCACGCACCGGGCGGCCGCACCCTCCCCGAGGCGGTTTCGGCCCAGCCTCGGGGAGGCGGTTCGTGCACCTTCCAAACGGGATTCCCGCCCTTAGTTGGTCGGTTTGCGCACGTAAGGAAGGTTTTTCTGTGTCGGTTTTGGTGTATTTTAGCATTTAGGCCCCTCCTCCAAGTGTATAAGTAGACCCCCTCTCTCCCTCTCTCAACACACACCACTTGGAGTCCAAAGAAACCCGGCCAATCTCTCTCTCTCTACCACCTCTACCTCTCTCTCTTCTTCTACTTCCTCTTTCTTCTTCTTCTTTCTTCTTCTTCTTTCTTGGTTAGTACTTGAGTAGAAGAGCTACAAGGAGGGCTTGTCTCCTAGAAGAAAGTGCTTTGGTAATATATCTTCTCAATGGAGCATTCTTCTATTTACAAGTCCTATTTCTATGTTCTTGGCCTAACTTATGAACTAGAGTATAGTCTTGTTCATGTTCTTGTGTTGGTATATGAACTAGCATATAGTTTACATATCATAATCTTGACATGTTCATTACATTTCTTCATCGATCATCATATGCCTAACTTGATTAGAGGTGGGATATCGGTTTGTTGTTCCTTCGGGTTTGCTCTTGTTCTAGTCCGTCCATTCGACGAGTGGGGATCCCTGGGGGACAAGAGTAGTGCTCTAATATGCGGGCATGGTGCCGGGTATTACGACACCCGCGGATATGAGGGCATGCCACGGTTGAGGGGGTAGGCGGCTTGATCGTGACAAGCCTTGACCGCCCCCTTGAAATCCCCCACGTTCGTATGTTCCGTAGGAGTTCGTAAATGCTTCCTATCGGGCCGTATGGTATCCGTGAGTCTCCCCGTTATCCTAGACCTAACCCTGACTAAATCAGTTTGCATATGATCCTAACTATTCATTTGTATGGCCATGACTAGATACATTAGAATTACTCCATTAGGTTATTCATTTATTCTTTATCTATTTTTCTTTATCCTTTTGCTGGTGGATTCTTAAGTGTGTGTCACACTATCCATGAACCGTTATTGCTTACCCCTCGTTATGAACATTTTGGTCTAAGCAAACACATGTTCCTCTATTCAGATGCCATGCTAATTTATTAATCACATGCCTTCCTTTGGGAAAATATAAATAACGATACCCTGAATATTTCCGGGTGAAATGCTACAACGATAGATCCGTGCGCTTGCGGATGAAATATCTATGACGACAAGATCTATCCCGCTGATGCGGTCTCATTTCGGATCACCGACATGGTGGTTCACTTGGGAATGTCGGGCGCGCATTTCCGACGCTTTTTTATCGGGATGGGTTTTATACTGTTTCCTTTGATTGCGTTAAGAAATGCCAACAAGCATTTCGGCGCCGTTGCCGGGAAGGCATTGTGAAAAAAAAATAAAAATAATAAATAGTCGGCTATGAATATGAATGTGCGTGGATGCCATTTGCTCATAGGCTAATCTTTTATGTTTTCTCCTGTTGTGGATGAAAACAGGATAGTGTATGTCCGGTTTTCTCCCGCCGAAAACTTCACCTCGAGATCCGGAGGCACTCCTAAGGAAGAACCGGTCTCGCATCGCTTCTTCTTTCTAGGACCCCGAAACAGGAAAACCGACATCCCCGCACCAACCGCAACTCACGCTATGGCCTCGTCGCCGCGCGATTTCTCAACCCCATTGTCACCAACGTGCCCAATCGGGCCGACGGTGAATGTGGCGGATAAAAACTTCGAAGCCAGACGGGGGGGGATCACCATGGTGCAAGGCTAGTCCATTCGTGGATCGCCCGGTGAGGACGCAAACGCTCATCTCCAACACTTCCCCGGAGCTATGCGACACCATCGTCATCAAAGATGTCGCAGCCAGACGTCATCGGGCCCGCCTGTTTTCCCTTCTCCCTCGTGGGGAAGGCGAAACAGCTGGTTCTACAAGGACAAGGAAGTCGTCATGCGTGGGCCAAGTGCTCCGGCGTTCCCGCCAAATTCTTCCCCATGGGCAAAACCAATGCCCCGAGGGGAGAATCGCCAACTTCCAAAGAAAACTCAATGGAACCCATTCCCGAGGCGTGGGAGAGGCTGCAGAGTACATTCTAGCATGCCCGCACCACGGGATGGAGAGCTGGGCCGGTGCTCCGTAACTTCTACAATGGTCTAACGGCCATATCTAAGGGGCACCTCGACGCTTCGGCCGGTGGCGCATTTCTATCGCTCACCATCGATCGTGCAACAGCCCCGATCGACAAGATGGTGGCAAATCGAGCTGGGGCAAAGAGACAGCCCCAGCCAAAACACAAAAAGGCATGCATACCGTGAAGGAGGCGGATATGCTTGCCGCAAAATGGACCTTCGGGCGAAGAGGCCGGAGGAGCGCAGCACGATGCTACTACCCCCGTGCCCGCCTACGCCACGGACACTCACATGACCCGTGGAGACGTGTGGTGAGGTTGGCCACCGGGATAATTGCCCCGAGACCCGTGAAGAAGTCGCCTTCATCAACAAAAAGAACGGGTATCGCCAACCGCAAAGGGAGGTGGGAACAACTCCCCAGCCACCATTCCAAGGCAACCGGGGGTACAACTCCAACTACAACCCTGGTCAGCCATCATTGAAAGACTCGCATCGGGCCAGCGAAAATTAACGAAAATCTCACCAAAAAGATGAGCCACCAAGACAAGATCTTGGAGGGCGTGAATAACAAGCTCGAAGGGTTGACGCGGGTCAGAAGAACCAACCGAGCTTCAACAAGATGATAGAAACACAACCGCCCGATTGCTCAAGTGCCGATTAATCGACTCGGGAAGGATCCTGGGGCAACCCGAGGTCCCACACGAAGTCTGTTAACATGATATCTCTCGAGGCTCGCCAACCCAAATGAGCTAAAGAAGATCCGCGTGAGCTCGCCATTTATCGCCAAGAAGGGCGACCCTCGACGACCGATCATCATCACCGTGCCATTGGCCTTCACAACTTCGCTAATGCATTTTGTGACACGGGGGCCGTATCAACGTGATGTCCAAGGTCACCTTCAACAAAATCCATGGAGGGACACCGACTCTCGCCAAATTCCCCCCTCCAAATGGCGGATCAATCAACAAGGCGCCGGAGGGGATTGGAAGACATGCTAATTAAAATCCAAGATGAGTACATCCCCGCGAGACTTTGTGGTCCTAGACATGGGCCCGAAAGAGGATGTGTCTCTCCTCCTAGGGAGGCCATTCCTCTATACGGATAAAGCCGACATAAGTCCGGGGAAGGGCTTCATCGTCTTCCACATCAGGAGACAAGGCGGTAAAGTGCCCATTCATTGGGTACAAGCAACAACACACCCGGCAATCTACATCATCGAGACCGGTGTGGAATGTTGAAGGGTCCGACTCAAACCTCCGGAGCGCATTACACTTACCGCCATCGAGCGGGGAGAGTCGACAGCCGACTATAAATAACCCGCATATCCAAAAAAGAAAAAAAAAAAAAAATAAAAAAAAAAAGTTTTCATAAATAAAATAAACTCTTTTATGAAAAATTAAAGAAAAATATTTTATACATAAAAAGTATAAACAAAAATATTTTTTAAAATAATTTTTTCTATTCAAAAATAAATTTATATTTGAAAATTTTTTGGAGAAATTCAAAAAGGGGAGAAAACGGTCAAACCGGGGCGAGCAAACAACGGCCACGAACTTTTCGTGACCGTTGAGCACGCCCCGCCAAAAGCGGAAAGCGGCGGCCTCGGGCTCAGGGTGCGCGCGCACCCCAAGGTGCGGCCGCACCCGTGCCAACGCCGCTCGGGGCCCGCCTTCGCCAACGGCTCCTAGCCGTTGTGTGGGCGGCCCTCGGCCGCTGGCTCGGCTATAAATAGCCCGAAAGCACCGGTGAGAGCACACACCCCTCATTTTCACTCTCTCTCACTCTCACACTCTCTCCCACTTGTTCTACACTCTATTTTCTCCACCAAAAACATTGTGCCAAGCAAGTTCACGGGTGTGAAAGTTTATACTTTCATCTAACCCTTGCACACCCGAGGTCTCGCTCAATCGTTCTTGCAGTGGCCATGAAGAAAGCTGGGAAGATCTTCAGCGGGTTGAGGCGGTCATCAAGACACAGCTCACGGCATACAAGCACAAGCACCGCCCTCGACTTCGACGACCTTGAAGGATCTCCCATGCAAGAAGACGCCGCACCGTCCGGGAGGAAGAAGCTCAAGCTCCCGACGATCGACGGCCGACGCCACCCGTACCTCGACATCCGTGGGGGACAGGGAGATGCAAGCATATCTCCTACTCAAGGATCGTGTGTTCCAAAGACACGCCCGGGAATCGACCGCGAGCTCCTCGAGCAATCAGGTATGGGCGATGAATTTCCCATCCTTTGGAGAGCAGTCGGGTGGCAGGATATTCCACCTCTCGAGGAGGAAGGTTCTCGCCTCGACAATTCGGTTTCTATGCACACTAGTAGAGGACCAGCTAGGAATTTCTTTCCGTCTGTTTGGTACACCTTATCATGTTACGTGGGCGGACCTAGCTCGTTACTGGGGTTTCAATTATAGATGTGCAATGAACATAGATGCTGCTCTCCCCGGCTTTGTTAGACATCACTTTTGGGAGGAAATATCCGGTGCTCATGAGACCGGAACTTTTAAACCTCGCCACTCACAGATCCAAAGACACCCATCACTTAGATTTATCCACCATTTGGATCTCGTTGACTTTGTTTCCTAGACACGGGGTTAGATGGGTGAATGAAATTGAATTAAAATTACTCTATCTTTGCTGTTGTCCACAAGGAAAAGGTAGCTCCAAAGTGGTAGAGATGTGCAGGAATCTTTTGCATAATATCACAAAAGTCATTTGTTCTCGTCACCGCACATCTCTTATCACACGCCGCTTCTCGCGATTGGAGCTTTGGAAAATCAGCCAGATAGAGTACATTTCCACACCCGGGGAGTATTGGACCATTGCGCAGCCTTGTGCGGGGGCACTTGGTTAAGATTTTACCATCCGGTGAGCTTGGTCATCTTTTCCCCGGCTATGCAACTATAGTTCGGTTACCTAACCCGGACTTACGGTTGTATAAATGCCTGGGTACTAACATTTGAGCTCGAGATCGTTGATAGCTTGCGCAGAAAGACACCCCCAGCTCTTCACGCTAGATCGGGAGACCCGGAGGTCGGATCCTCCTCCCATGGCCCCTACTTCACGCGCCGGCCCACGCCCACAACCTACACCGGTGTTCCAGCAATGATGGCTCACCCCATGGGGACCCCTGGGGGTAATACCCCGGTATGATCCTAGGTGGGAGCCGCCGCCTCGCACACCGCACCATCCGAGTGGCCTCGAAGGAGATCTGAAGCATGGAGGGCCAACAGATTTGACTTTGACGACGACTCCGACGATATGCCCCCACCGGCCCAGCCTCAGTGCACCACCACGGGGGGTGGAGGCTATCGGGATCCAATTGCGGCACCTCGACGTCCAAGACAAGAAACATTGAGCACACGCTCAATTCCTATGTGCAAAAACACCGCATGTGGCGCTAGAACGGGGAGCAAAGCAGAGTCGCCAGAGATGGACCCAATTGGAGTCCAACATGGCTACCGCAACGCGCGAGGAAGCATTCGGAGGTACCAAGGCTTTGATCCCGATCTTTAGGCCTCCAGATAGCTTGGGGAGGACCCCCACTGTGTATCTTTGCATTGCATATTTAATTCAATCAAATTTTATCTTATTTTAGCATGTTTACATTTCAGCAATCTTGCATCAAAAAAAAAAAAAAAAAACTAAAACTAAAAAAAATCCAAAAATAGAATAAGTAGCTCTTCTCGGTGCCTTAATGCTTATATATATGAGCTATAAAAATGTTTAGTCTTAGTCCCTTGTTGAAATGATGAATAGTTGCTCTGTCTTATGCTTTGCATGTGCCTAGTTTATAATTCGAAGATCTCTAAAGTTTGAATTTAGTGGCTAATTCTAAAAATTCATCCTGAAAAACCTGATTCATGTGGGTTGCATATGTTCTATCTAGTCTAAGTTGTTGCCAAATACGATATGGTACAAATAGATTTGCTATGACTTCGCCCAAAGAGAAAAACTTGACATCCGGGGAATCTATACTTTGAAAAAGAGAAATGTGTTGGGCTATGCTAAAAAAAATGAAAATGAGATGAAAAATGGACAAGTGTCCGAGGGCGAGTAGAGCCCACATCTCTAAAAAAAAAAAAAAAAGAGAAAAAGAAAAGAGAGGAAATAAAAGACAAAAGTCTAGGGCGAGAGCCCACCTCTCCAAAAAAAAAAAAAAATATAGCAATAAAGCCCATGCTTTCTCGAAAAGAAATAAAGAATTATTATCTAAATAAAATCCCGGATAAAAAGTTGATCAAAAGGATGAATGATAAGCACCTCTGTTATAACCGTTCTATCCGCAACCCGCAAGGCTTTGAGAAAAGCCGGAAAGCCCCGCTACGATGAAAGGTAATAAAGGGTGGGAAAAAGATGTGCCATTTTATTCAAACTCTAGTAGGAAATCTTATTATAACCCTGGCACTTGTAAAACGTAATCGGCATAGTAGCAACTCCTGATCAACAACCAAGTACTTATCTCTTTTGCTCGAGGACGCGCAAAGGGTAAGCTTGGGGGAGTTTGTTGACGGTAACCAACGACATATTTTTCCCGTCAACTTACTACCATAAAGGGAGTAAAATTAAACCCTTTTATACTCATATGCATTTACCACTAATAAATTCCACTTGTAGTGCCTTATATTTTATTTTGCAGATTTATAATAAAAGCAAGTGGAAAATCGACCAAAAGTACGCCTTCCGGAAAGCGCATTATTGCAAAATCCAAGCCCGGGAGCAAATCGACCCAAAACATCAAATGCGGGCCGAGCAAAGCCCGCCCACAACTTTTCGTGGCGAAAGACGACACCCCGCCAAGACCGGGGCAAGGCCGAGCCTGGGGTGCGGTAGCGCACCGACCGGTGCGGCCGCACCCTCCCCGAGGCGGTTTCGGCCCGACCTCGGGGAGGCGGTTCGTGCACCTTCCAACGGGGATTCCCGCCCTTAGTTGGTCGGTTTCGCACGAAGGAAGGTTTTTCAGTGTCGGTTTTGGTGTATTTTAGCATTTAGGCCCCTCTTCCAAGTGTATAAGTAGACCCCCTCTCTCCCTCTCTCAACACACACCACTTGGAGTCCAAACAAACCGGCAATCTCTCTCTCTCTACCACCTCTACCTCTCTCTCTTCTTCTACTTCCTCTTTCTTCTTCTTCTTTCTTGGTTAGTACTCGGAGTAGAAGAGCTACAAGGAGGGCTTGTCTCCTAGAAGAAAGTGCTTTGGTAATATATCTTCTCAATGGAGCATTCTTCTATTTACAAGTCCTATTTCTATGTTCTTGGCCTAACTTATGAACTAGAGTATAGTCTTGTTCATGTTCTTGTGTTGGTATATGAACTAGCATATAGTTTACATATCATAATCTTGACATGTTCATTACATTTCTTCATCGATCATCATATGCCTAACTTGATTAGAGGTGGGATATCGGTTCGTTGTTCCTTCGGGTTTGCTCTTGTTCTAGTCCGTCCATTCGACGAGTGGGGATCTGGGGGACAAGAGTAGTGTTTCTAATATGCGGGCATGGTGCCGGGTATTACGACACCCGCGGATATGAGGGCATGCCACGGTTGAGGGGGTAGGCGGCTTGATCGTGACAAGCCTTGACCGCCCCTTTGAAATCCCCCACGTTCGTATGTTACGTAGGAGTTCGTAAATGCTTCCTATCGGGCCGTATGGTATCCGGGAGTCTCCCCGTTATCCTAGACCTAACCCCGACTAAATCGGTTTGCATATGATCCTAACTATTCATTTGTATGGCCATGACTAGATACATTAGAATTACTCCATTAGGTTATTCATTTATTCTTTATCTATTTTTTTCTTTATCCTTTTCTTTGGTGGATTCTTAAGTGTGTGTCACACTATCCATGAACCGTTATTGCTTACCCCTGTTATGAACATTTTGGTCTAAGCAAACACATGTTCCTCTATTCGGATGCCATGCTAATTTATTAATCACATGCCTTCCTTTGGGAAAATATAAATAACGATACCACGAATATTTCGGGTGAAATGCTACAACGATAGATCCGTGCGCTGCGGATGAAATATCTATGACGACAAGATCTATCCCGTTGATGAGTCTCATTTCGGATCACCGACATGGTGGTTCACTTGGGAATGTCGTGGCGCATTTCGACGCTTTTATCGGGATGGGTTTTATACCTGTTTCCTTTGATTGCATTAAGAAATGCCAACAGGCGTTTATCCTGGTTCAGGCCATGGGGCCCTACGTCCAGTAGGTGTGTCTCTTCGTGTTACTCGCACCAATTGTGCACAAGAACCAAGGCGGTTACAAGATGTTCTTGGGAGTGAAATAGGATTTCAATCCGGGATGAATTGGCTAAGTGTGAAAACCTAGTTCAGGGGAGTCCCCTTCTAGTGTGGCATTACTCCCTTTTTATAGTGTAAAGAACAGATAATGTATACAATACGTGTCATGTACAAATGCTACTGTGTCTACTATCCAGAGCTGTTAGGCATGCCATGCCCGAGCCCGGACCTCGGGTTCTCATAAGGGAGTACCCTGGTGTGGACGCGTGTCTTGGAGTCTCTTGTGTTCGTGTCCGTCGCCCGAGGGGAGGGTCTCCCGAGGGCCAAATGGTGACCCTCGGATCCCCTTATGGTCCACAGTTGGCTTGGTCCACGTCATGGTGTGGTGTCAACGTCCCGAGGGTCCTTGGACTCGTGTCGCGGTCATGAAGCAAATAAACAGTAGAGTTGTGTTTCCCCCCGTGCGGGGTGACGTGTGTGATAACTGTTACCTTTATGTCCCGTCAACGGGGGATGCGAGGAGATAACAGGTCAGATGAATCGACAGGGCAATCGATCGCCCTGTTATCATGGCCTATGAAGCAGGCGCATTTAATGCGGCTGCTCCCTACTACTGGTTCGACTTCCCAAGGCGCGCCCGAGGTGCTGTTCCTTGGGAGAGAGAGAAGAGAGAGAGAGAGGAGCCAATAGCCGAGGTCCCTCTATCCTCGGGCGAGGCGGAGAAGTCTTACCCGAGGGTTATGGTCCTCGGGCGAGGCAGGGATCGTCTCAAGAGACCCCGTGTCCTCGGACGAGGCGGAACTTAGTCACCGAGGCTTTGCCCCTCGGGTCAGGAGTAAGTCGTGGTAAAAAGCAGGCTATCCTGGGCCGGCGTCGTAGTACGCAGGCGGATTTTGGCCCGTATGTGGATGGGCTTCAATAAGCCTATTGGGGATTGTCTTCCCTAGATTTGTGATGACTCTGTAGGTCCTCATTCTCTTTATTTCAGAGATTTTGCCCCGAGCCCTCCTGGCCTAACTGGGGCAATTTTGGTAAGTTGGGCCTTGCCAACAGAGTGTTTGGAGAGAGGTTGCCTTGGGCTTCTAAAGGGGGGCCCAAGAGAGCTTTCCATATATTAAGTCCTTCTTAGCGAGTCTGCGGGCTTGGGGCCGGCCTTCATTCTTCTGGGCGATTCTTAGGCCCAAAACGCGTCTTAGGTCGTCAACTCCGGTGTCATCTCTCCGTCAGTCCTTCTTTTTGGGCCATGAGGCCACGCCATCCTTCATGGGCCTATTTTCCTTATGGGCCGATTATTTTCCTTATGGGCCGATTATTTTCGCCCCCGACAGTAGCCCCCGAGCCCCCGAGGGAGTTGAATGACTCGCTCGGGGGTTTTCAGCAATTGACCTTCGGCCTTTGGTCTACCTTTGATCTCAGGATGGGTGCGCGCGAGCGCACCCGTTGGGTGTAGCCCCCGAGGCCTCAGAGGAATATTTTTATTCCTTAGAGGACTTTTCTTACACGCTAGTAAGATTTGAACTACCCACTAATCTTTTGGAGGATGTGCATGGGAGGTCCGAGATGCGGGGACAGTTCGGAGCCCGCGCTTATGTGCGCAAGGTCGTTCCGAACCTCTCCGTCTTTTTATTTACGCTCCTCTGTCGCCCTTTCTAAAAAGGAGGAGGAGGGGGGTTGTGTCATACTGCCCTGTGAGCCGAGTATGGCACACCCCGTTGAGCTTTGTAACAGGAAATCTAAGTGGAGCGCCCGTGCCTCTGCCGGAGCAGGGGTCGGCTATGTGGTCTAGGACTCACTCCATAAGAACTCTCGGACCTCCTAGCAGATCCCGGGTCCCGACAGGTCGGGTCCCGAGGGCCAGCGGGCCTCCCATGGATGGGACATCTCTGTAAGCGGTTACCATAAGTCTTAGATGCGTTCAGGAAATCCCAAGCTCCTGAGAGCTTAGGCTTGGCCGGTTGTGCATTCCCCTTCGGCTCCTTGCTCGGTTGTCCTGAGGCAGCTGTAGAAACCCGGAGGGCCCAGCTTAGGATCCTCTGGACCGTATGGTGAGCTCATGGCTCGGCGTTTCCTTCCAGAGGTCACGCGACGTGGTGATATTTCATTCCTGCCCGAGGGCTTGGAAGCGCCTTCCCCGGAGGGGAGGCAATTTGAGTTTAGACAACGGACTGACATTTTTACCCTTACCGGGGTCGGGCGCATTCGGCACATCTTTCCATGTTACCTCTCGAGGAGGCGACTGTTCGCGCTTGATGGGACGGCTTGCTGTGGCGTTCGCAGAGCCCGTTGCTTGCTGCATTAACTGTAGGGGCCCACCGGGCGCCTAGGGCTATCTGCTGCTGGATCCGTTCGATTGATCTTCCGCCGCGCCGGTTGGGTTAACCTGACGGTTTCCCATCTCCCCTATATATTTGGGGGTTCTGCCGGCGGCGTACGGCCTCCTTTTACTCTCCTCACATAGTGCTAGTTCTCGCTTCCTCCTGCTGTCCTTGAAGCCAAGAGGAAAGAGGGCGTGGAGAAGGAAGAGATTAAGGAAAAGGCGAGGAGGTAATTATACTTGCCTGTTGTTTCTGCTCCCATTTGTTGCGGTTGCTGCGGAAGGGGAATGGCGTCGCAGGAGGAGGGAGTTTCTCTTCCTTTAGATCCTCTTGCCTTGGCCGCGGTCGTCGGTGACTGAGGCGAAATTGCAGCGACTGGTGGATGAGGGTCTTCTGCGCCGCCGTACGGATGGCTCACGGCCAGAGTGGTTGGTTCCTGACGCATCTCACGAGGAGCCACAACCCCCATCCGGGTACATTGTAAGTATGATGGATTATCACAAGCGAGGCTTTGGCATGCCGGCGAGTCGGTTCATGCGGGCAATCCCGCACTGGTACGGCGTCGAACTCCATCAAATCCCCCGAACTCGATCGCCCAGGCATCGATTTTTGTGGCTCTCTGTGAGGGCTTCTTGGGAATCAAGCCCCATTGGGATCTTTGGAGTTGGTTCTTCAGGGCGAGTTGAACACCCTGAGCACCGGGCCACCTGGCTCACCGCGACGGGCAGTGCGGGCTGGATCTTGCGTCATCCAACTCCGTCCTTTCGACAAGCACGGGGTGAACCGAACGGAGGAGTACATCCTCTCACGGCCCACGGGTTCAAACAAGGGTTGGCAGGATGAATGGTTCTACCTTCAGAACGATGGAGGGGGTCTTCCGCCATACACTGGGAGCGTGATAAAGGTAAAACCTGATCACTGGAATTATGGGCCTCCGCGGCCGGAGCAACATCACCTGGATGCCCTTCGCGCCGCCGTCCGCCGGCTTCATGATCACGATGTAAACGCGGCGGCGGTTGTGGTCGCTTTCTCTCGTCGTCAAGTCCTCTCTTGTGGAGAGGCCGCTTTACCTCTGGCAGATGACGAAGGATGCCAACCTATCCGGCACCCGGATGGCATTTGGGGATCTCTCAGGGGAAGCTCTGAGGCGCCGGGTCCGCGTGTTTCTGGGCGACAAGACTCCCAAGACGATTCCGGGGATCGCGATGCGTCCGGATCCGGGATATATTTCGTTGGTAAGTCCTGCTTGCTTGTCATTGCGTGATTGTCCTCTTCTTTCTGAGGGTTGATTCTAAAGTTCTATCTCCTTTCTTGATTCAGGGGAGGTTGAACCACAAAGAGTCGCTTCCCCCAGTCCCAGAGGACCAAGCCCGTCGGGAGGCCAATCGTGCTTAGAACGAGCGGGAGCGGTTGAGGAAGGCCCGAGAGGATAAGAAGAAGGCAGACAAGGTAGCTTTGAACAACCGGCGTCGGGAGCAGCAAAAGCGCGGTGAGTCAACGGAGTCCTCGGCGACAGACTCCGCCTCGTCCTCAGGGGAGAGTGACGCACTCTTCCGTCAAGACGCCGCTATGGGGTCGTTATCGGGCCCGAGGAGCGGTCTGAGTTAATGGAATACGCTAGACATCGGGCCGCCGGTGGTGAGGAGCTTCCTAAAGGAACACGCGTTCCATCTGCTCCGATTCCTCCATGTTCAGGCAGGAACTTGGGTGAGCCTGGGGATCTCTCGGAATGCGACCAAACGCTACTCAAGCCTGCGGCAACAAGTAGGGAACTGGAGACCCCTCTGGGAACTCCGGCTCCAATACAGCGAGAGGCCGATCCGGTTTCTGGTACGGGGAGCCGGCCTACTCCCAAGTCTCTGCAGTCTCGGGCGGCAGCTACCCCGAAGGCCGCCCCGAGGTCCTTGTGAGTTGATCCTTCTTTTCTGCTATGTCTTGAATCTTCTTATTCTTGGGCTGGTTGTTTTTTGACCTTCTTTGTTTTTTTTATGGCAGGAAAAGAGTTTCTGAACCGCTCGCTCTCCATCCTCGGAAGCAGCTCAAGTCCGCTGCTCAAGCTTTGGCGGGTCAAGGACGGCAGGTTGTTATGACAGGAGTTTCTTTGCCACCGACGTCTTCTACTATGATCCCATCAGGGGTGACCAGCGATTCGGGGACGAATGTTGGCCTTGGCCCAACCCCGGCTCCGGCTTCTGTCGGGGCGCCATCTTCCGAGGCCCTTGATCCGTCTGAGGAAGCTTCACGGGTTCGATTGGAGCCGACTTCTTCTCCTCACGTCTCACCACCACAAGCAGCGGTAGTGGAAGTCCTAGTCCCTGAAATTACTCAAGCCGAGGGGGCCTCGGGAACGGATGTCGCGAGGGACGATCCTGTTGACAATTTGAATCCTCCCGGCTCAGGGTCGTTCTCTAATCCTTTCGGAGAAGTTCCTCAAGATGTCCTATTTGATGCGGCTGACGCCTTACTGCCACCCTTGGTGTCAACCAACAACCTTCAATTGGCGATCTGTCCGTCATCTGATTTAGGCGTTTCTCTTGCCCTGAGGGACACTTCCGCGTCTTGATCTGAATTACACGGGGCGTCTGCGAGGGCCCCGGGATTTCTTTTGGTCGGAATTCCCCAGCATGGGAGAGGACTCGAGTCACATGTTGCTCCCTAACGATCCCAACGCCTGGGGTGGTCCTACAATTGAGCTTGGGAGGCCGTTGGAAGGAGGTCCCTCGGGGCTTGTGATCGACGATCGTCCCGAGGTTGCTGCTTGGAGGGAGTATGATCAGATCAAGACATGGGCAACCGAGGGCTTGGAAAGGATCGGTCAAGTTCTTCGCCATCGCCTGTCCCCTGCATCGACGAGGTTTGCTCTCCTTCCTTTGAGTTCCTTACTTTGATATCTGTTTTTCCCTGTTTTTTAATCTTTCATACATACGATGTTCGTAGAGAGAAGGCGGTTTGCTTTCGAGAAGTCCGAGTTCTTTGAGGAGGAATGCCGCGGGGTGGAATGCCCTTCACCAAACTCGGACCGAATTGAATGAGACAAAAGGGAGGCGACCCGTCTCTCGAGCTCATCGAAAAAGAGGGCCGATCCCGGTCTTTGACGATGGAGGCGGAGTCAGCCAAATCCATGGCGGCCAAGGCGAAGTCGGACGCAGAACCGAGCCATCCGTGACTGCGAGGAGGGCCTGATCGAGTCCCAGAAGCTGTTAGAGGAGGCTCGCAACGAGCGTGACCGGGCCTGAGAGGAGGCCAGGAAACAATCAGAGATGACAAATGCTCTGAACACTTGTGGAAGGATGTGGAGCTGGCCCGGAATTTGTCCATTAACGAGCATAATGAGATGCTCAAATGGAAGAAAATGTGGGAAGGTATGATTTCCCGACTCGATTGGTAAATTTGGAGGATTGATGTCATCGTGGTTTGTAACCTTGTTCTTCCTTTTTTTGTAGAGGCAGAGAAGCTGCGGGCCGAGGCGGTGCAAGCCGCTACCAACATATCCCAGTGTCTTAATACCGAGGAAAACTCGCGCAGGGAGTTAGAGGCGGTCGTTTCAGATCATATTCAACGGTTCGGGCCTTCAAACCTGGTGTCGGGTAACTCTATCCAGAGCCGGCTGAGCGCCTTCGGGGGATTCATTCGAAGCGAGATTCGGGGCGCATTCCGCAACGGGGTGCGGTGCTGCCTTGCGGTGATGTGCTCGCATTTCTCCTTGTCGGATGAAACCCTTGAGATCCTTTCAAAGGGCTTTTTCTTAGGACCTCCTGAGGAAGATGAGGGAGGGGCTCCTGATCTGAGGACAGATGAGCAGAAGATCGCTGACTTCCATGCTCGGGCGGAGGGTCCGGCAGGCGTGCTGGCCACCCATTTCGAAGATGAAGTCGCCGAGCCTATGGATACTTCCCCCGAGGATGTCTTTGTAGGTACTTTGAGGGAAGACGATGAAGGATTGAGTATCCCAGGGGGCCTCCATCCCCAACCTCCTGTGCCAGACGCCGGATCGGAGAATGCTCCGGGCCCGTAAGCTCCTTTAGGTTGAGTCTGCAAGTGACTTGTAATAGATGGCCTGAGAGGCTTTTGTAACTGGGATATTTTAGGCTTGATGTTTTAGCAAACATGTTAACCTTTCGTCTCTATCTAGCTTAATTGTTCGTCTGAGTTGCTTTCGTATTTTTCTTTCCTGAGTTGGTTTGGCAATGGATACCCCGAGGGTGGTCCTTGAGCCTTTCTTGCTCCGTTCCAGGATCTCTACGAGAGGCTCTCGCGATTTTAAGCATGATAAAAAATAAAAAACAGAGAGAGTTTTTTTTTAATTTTTCCAAGAGGTTATTATAAGGGGAGGGTTCCCCCTTTGGTAGCCCCCGAGGGAGGTTTTTGTCTTTTGATGTGATTAAAGACAAAACCTACCTAATATAATACTTTGACTCATAGCTTTTGTGGAAAAAAGAGTTCTTTCTTTATTGCTTTTGTACAAGATGGGTATGTACATTGCATGTTTCTCAGTTCTAAGGGTAGAACCGACGAAGTTGCTCTATATTCCAAGCGTTTGAGTATACTTCACCCTTCTCGTTTTTGAGTTTGTATGTCCCGGGTTTGAGTACTTCAGCTATGAAATATGGCCCTTCCCATGGGGGCGCTAGCTTGTGACGTTCTCGGCTGTCTCTTCTTAGCTTTAACACTGGATCGTTGACTTGGAAGCCTCGGGGTTTAAGCCTTCTAGCGTGATATCGCCCTAGTGATTGTTGGTATCGAGCAGAGTGGATCAAGGCTATGTCTCTTGCTTCTTCCAATTGGTCCAATGAGTCTTCTCTCGCCCCCTTTGGTTGTCTTGTTCGTCGTAGGCTCGGAGTCTTGGGGACCCGTGCTCTATATCAGAAGGGAGTATGGCCTCGGATCCATAGACCAAGAAGAAAGGCGTAAACCCCATTTGCTCGCTCTTGGTTGTTCTTAAGCTCCATAGTACTGACGGTAGCTCTTGGTACCATCTTTTACCATATTGGTTTAGCTTGTTGAAGATTCTTGGCTTGAGTCCTTTCAAAATCATGCCATTGGCTCTTTCTACCTGACCATTGGTTTTTGGGTGTGCTACTGCAGCCGTGTCCACTCTGATGTTGTAATCTTCACAAAAGTTAAGGAACTTTTTTCCAATGAAATTGGTCCCATTGTCAGTGATAATTGAATTTGGGACACCAAATCTTGAGAGTAGATCTTCGAATAGCTTTATCGTTTCTTCAGTCCGAGGTGTGACAACTGGTCGGGCTTCGATCCACTTAGAGAATTTGTCTATTTCCACCAACACATGTGTGTAGCCCCCGGGTGCTTTCTTGAGGGGTCCAATCATGTCCAATCCCCACACCGCGAACGGCCAGGTGATCGGAATGGTTTGTAGAGCTTGTGCCGGAAGGTGCGTTTTATGGGCATAGTATTGGCAACCCTTGCAGGTTCGGACTATGTAGTTTGCATCTCGGACTGCTGTCGGCCAATAGAAGCCTTGTCTGAAGACTTTCCCTACTAGGGTACGTGGGGCAGCATGGTGCCCGCACTCTCCTCCGTGGGTATCCGCCAACAGTTCCTTGCCTTGTTCCCGGGAGATGCACCTTTGGTATATCCCGGAGGCTGCTTTTTTGTATAGCTCTTTGTCATCGCCAATCACAACGAATGATTTAGCCTGGCGTGTTATTCTTCTTGCTTCGGTCTTGTCTTCGGGCAGCTCTTCCCGGAGAAGATAGTTCACTAGAGGTATCCTCCAATCTTGCGTCTCTTCATCGACCTGCATTGCCTCCGGCCGTTGTTGGTCGGCTTGATTGGTTCCTTCCCCTGGGGTCTGCTCCTGACTTTCTGAAGGGGGTTCCTCAGCCCCCGAGGGGATTAGGTCGACCCCCGAGGGAGCGTCCTGTTCTCGGTACTTGACGGAAGGTTTGTAAAGGTCTAGTGTAAGGATATTCGGGGGGTACTACGGCTCTTGTGGACGCAACCTTCGCAAGCTCGTCGGCCGCCTCGTTATACCTCCTTGGGGTGTGTCGATGCTCTAAACCATGGAACTTTTCTTCTAGCTTCCTTACCTCTCGGCAATATGCTTCCATTTTGGGGTCATGGCAGGCCGAGGCCTTCATTACTTGATCCACCACTAGTTGGGAGTCTCCTCTTGTTTCTAGGCGTCGGATCCCGAGGTCTACCGCAATGCGGAGGCCATTGACTAAGGCTTCATATTCTGCCACATTGTTCGAGGCATGAAAGTGTAGCCTGATGGCATATCTGATGTGTTCCCCGAGGGGTGAAATGAAAAGTAGGCCTGCTCCTGCCCCGGTCTTCATCAGAGATCCATCAAAGAACATCTTCCAACATTCTGATTGGATTGGCGCCGAAGGTAACTGTGTATCCGTCCATTCTGCGACAAAATCGGCCAGGACCTGGGACTTGATGGCCTTGCGTGGAGCATATGTCAATGTCTCGCTCATGAGCTCCACCGCCCATTTGGCCACCCTCCCAGTGGCTTCTTTGTTGTTTATTATCTCCCCGAGAGGAAATGCCGATACCACCGTGATTGGGTGTGCTAGGAAATAATGGCGGAGTTTTCTTTGTGCCAACACCACGGCGTATAGTAACTTCTGCATCTGAGGGTATCTGGTTTTGGTGTCAGAGAGTACTTCACTAATGAAGTAGACCGGTCGTTGGACTGGTAAAGAGTATCCCTCTTCTCGTCGTTCGACGACTATGGCTGCGCTTACCACCTGAGTGGTTGCGGCAACGTAGAGGAGTAGCTGTTCTCCGGGGTTTGGTGGCACCAACACCGGTGGGTTGGTCAATATTTTCTTCAGGTTCCCGAGGGCTTCTTCTGCCTCGACAGTCCAAGTAAAGTGCTCAGTCTTCTTTAGAAGTCTATATAGGGGTAATCCCTTCTCTCCCAACCTAGAGATGAATCTGCTGAGGGACGCTAGACAACACATGAGCTTCTGGACTCCTTTAAGATTGGTTATTGGCTCCATGTTGGTTACTGCCGCGACCTTGGTCGGGTTGGCCTCAATACCCCTTTGTGAGACAATGAACCCGAGGAGCATCCCACGAGGGACCCCGAACACACATTTCTCTGGGTTGAGCTTGACACCCTTTTCGTTTAAGCAATTGAACGTTGCTGCCAAGTCTCCAACTAGGTTCGCTGTCTTTTTCGATTTTACCACTATATTGTCAACATATGCTTCAACTATTCGGCCTATGAGTTCGCCAAACACATGTTGCATGCATCGCTGGTAAGTGGCTCCTGCGTTCCTTAGCCCAAAAGGCATGGTAAGGTAGCAGTACATTCCAAAGGGTGTTATGAACGAAGTCGCGAGTTGATCGGACTCTTTCATTTTTATCTGATGGTGGTACCCGGAGTATGCGTCAAGAAAGGATAGCGTTTCGCATCCTGCAGTGGAGTCAACGATTTGATCGATCCGAGGTAATGGGAAAGGAACTTTGGGGCATGCTTTATTAAGACTAGTGTAGTCAACACACATACGTCATTTTCCATTCTTTTTCTCTACTAATACAGGATTAGCTAGCCACTCAGGGTGGGACGCTTCCTTGATGAACCCGGCCGCCATTAGCTTCTGGACCTCCTCCCCGATGATCTTGCGCTTGGCATCGTCGAATCGCCTCAGCCGCTACATCACTGGTTTGGAGCCGGCTCGGATGTCTAGGGAGTGCTCGGCGACTTCCCTCGGTATGCCTGGCATGTCCGAAGGACTCGTGCAAACGTGTTGGCGTTGCACGGAGAAAGTCGACGAAACCTTTGTTTCCTATTTTCGGTTGAGCTCGAGCCCGACGGTCGGCGGCTTCTCCTCGGGACATTTGGGATCCAAAGTGGAATGGTCTTGGTTGCCTTAGAGGCGTCGAAGCTGCCCGTGTGCCGCTTGGCCTCGGGTTCCTCGCACATCTTGTCGAAACTCTTGGAGACATCAACTATAAGTGCCTCAGATATGGCCAGTGCCTCTGCGTACTCGACACTTTCGACATCGCAATTGTACGCGTGGTGATATGTTGAACCGGTAGTGATGACTCCGTTAGGCCCTGGCATCTTTAACTTAAGGTGTACCTGTAGTTAGGTACAGCCATGAACTTGGCGTAACATGGCCGGCCCAGCACGGCATGGTAGACCCCTCTGAACCCGAGGACCTCAAAAGTTAGGGTTTCTCATCGGAAGTTCGAAGGGGTACCGAAGCAGACTGGTAAGTCAATCTGCCCGAGGGGCTTCACTTGCTTCCCGGGGACAATACCGTTGAAGGCTGGCCCCCCTCTGCGGATCTTTGATTTGTCAATCTTGAGCAGGTCGAGGGTTTCCTCGTAGATGAGATTGAGACTACTCCCTCCGTCCATGAGGACCTTGGTTAGTTTCGTGTTGCCGATGATCGGATCTACCACCAATGGGTATGCTCCCGGGTTTGGGATGTGGTGCGGATGATCCTTTTGGTCGAACGTGATCGCTTGATCTGACCATTTACGAAGCTTGGGGGTGGCTGGCTCCACAGAGAAGACCTCACGTCGCTCCTTCTTTCTCTGTCGTGCAGTCATATTGCTCGTTCTGCCTCCGAAGATCATGAAGCAATTGTTGACCTTTGGGAACTTGGAATCTTCTCCATCCTCCACCTCGGGCTCTTCTTTCTTCTCTTCATCTTCGGGAATTGTCTCGAGCTTGTTGAAGTGTTTGCAGAGGGTCTTGCATTCTTCTAAGGTATGCTTGACTGGATATTGATGGTTAGTGCAGGGTTTTTTAAGCATGTCGTCAAACTTGCCTGGGGGCGCCCGAGGCCCCTTTCTGTCTACGGCCGCGACAAGATCCTCCTCGAAGTCACCCTGCGCCAGACCCTTGCCTCGTCTGCCCTTGTTCTTTTTCTTCTTTTTGGCGTCCGGGGGGTTTGACCCCTCGGCCTCGTCCTCTCGACGCTTCCCTTTCTTGGAAACCTGATCGAAGAGTGCTCCGACGGCCTCCTCGCCACTTGCAAACTTGGTTGCAATGTCCATCAGGTCGTTGGCTTTGGTTGGGGTTCGGCGCCCCAATTTGCTGACAAGCTCTCGACAAGTGGTGCCTGCCAGGAAGGCTCCAATGACGTCGGAGTCCGTTACATTCGGGAGTTCGTTTCTTTGCTTCGAGAAACGCCGGATGTAGGTGCGTAGGGATTCGTCAGGCTTTTGACGGCAATTCCTGAGGTCCCAGGAGTTTCCAGGGCGCAAATATGTGCCTTGAAAATTCCCTCTAAAGACCTTTACTAGGTCATCCTAGCCTGAAATCTGGTTAGGTGGGAGATGCTCGAGCCATGCCCGTGCCGACTCGGAGAGGTAGAGGGGTAGGTTGCGGATGATGACCTTGTCGTCATGGGCTCCTGCAAACTGACAGGCCAACCGAGAATCATCAAGCCAGACCTCGAGGCGTGTCTCGCCGGAGTACTTTTCAATATGGCTCGGGGGTCGGAAGCGCGAGGGAAGCGGCGCCCTTCGGATTTCCCTGGTAAAGACTTGAGGCCCCGGGGGGTCGGGTGAGTCGTTGCGCTCGTTACGGCCGCCTCGGCGCTGCTCGATTTCTTCCCTTAAATCAGGGAGCTGTTGGTTATCATGCCGGCTTCGTCCCGATTGTCCTCTTTGCTGGCTATAGTTCGGGCGGTGTTCGTCGAGTCGTTGCCATACATCACGATTGGATCAATTGTCAGCTAGTCGCTCCCGAACGGATCGTGCCGGGGCTCGGCTTTGCTCGGGTTCGGCAGAGGCTTGTCGGCTAGCGCATTGGCTCTTGATGTCTTGAGGTGGCATAGTTCGAAAGCCGAGCTCGGCTTGTTGGATCGTGGGCTTTATCGAGGAGTTCCTTGAGCCCATCACGTAGCCTCCTCCCTTCGGTGGTCGAGGGTTCGGGCATTTCCCGAACGAGCATTGCAGCTTTCTTGGCTACATTAAGGCTGGCGCGGTTGAAGGGAGCCGGCACCCTCGGGGGACGTGAGTTGTTCTTGGTATTGGCCTGGCCGCTCGGGACTTGAGGTGCTCGCGGGTTTCTTGCTCGTAGAGCGCGTTCCCGACGGATGGTTTGCTCTAATCGTCGTACACGTTCAGCCTCAGCTTGAAGTCGGGCTTCAATGTCCTGTAGACGCGTGTTTTGCCCAGCAGGGGCTGCAACTGGACGTACCGGGGCTGAGGCTGCTGGTGCCGGCGGAACACGTCGTCGCGGCGGGACTTCTGCGTCGTCATCACTTTCTTCGGGGTCAGTAAGTTGACCATCTACGAGCTCAATGTTATAGCATTCCCGAAGGGGGTCATAATATTCATTATTGAAAAAACCAAATTCAGAATCTACGACACAGGTCGTCCTAGGGGGATACCCTAAACTTAGATGTTCATCATGGATCTCCCGAAAGTAGGAGCCGACCATCCCTTGGTGAGGGGGTATCTTCGGCCCATTGGCGAACAGGTCGTCCCAGTTTGGACTAGCAGCACGAGGAGAGTCTTCATAGTGTCCCTGCGCCACCGGCACGTGTACCCCTAGTACGGGGAACTCCTGGTTCGCCGCGACACCGTAGTGATGGACTGCTGGCATGGTGGTCGCCTTACCCAATGCCTCGTGGATGTCTGGGGCGTTGTTGTCGTACGGTGCTTCTGCCCATATGTAAGCTTCTCCGGTGGACGAATGGGCACTCGCCGTGGGGCTCATGGGCTCTCCATTGCCCCGTTCTCCTCCTATGGGCGCCATTGTGGCCGCTGCTTTCGTCGAAAGCAGAGCCGCTTCCTCTTCCCCGTCGGTGTCGACGAGCACGGGGAAGAGGTCGTAGTTGAAGCTACGCCTGACGCGTCGTCGTCGCGGTTGCGCCCTCCGGCGGCGACGTCCATGATGTCGATTGCGCCCCCTTGGTGGTTGGGAGCGGTTATCTTCCGATCCATTCGGAAGGGAGATTACTTGGATGTTGTGATCCAGCGGCGTGAACTCGAGGCCGCCGAATTGCAGCAACATTCCCCGTCCTTCTTCATGATCCGATGAATAGGACGGGAAGGTGAGCGATGTCGCCATCTAGGTTTTTGGGAAGTGATCTTTGCACAGCGCTCCCCTACCTGGCGCGCCAACTGTCGGTGTTTTGAGAACCGGGGTATCCCAAGCACCGACAATAATATATAGGCTATGCGCTCCCCGCCGGATGGCGTGTGCGAGCTGGAAGACGAGGCGTTTATCCTGGTTCAGGCCATGGGGCCCTACGTCCAGCAGGTGTGTCTCTTCGTGTTACTCGCACCAATTGTGCACAAGAACCAAGGCGGTTACAAGATGTTCTTGGGAATGAAGTAGGATTTCAATCCGGGATGAACTGGCTAAGTGTGAAAACCTAGTTCAGGGGAGTCCCCTTCTAGTATGGCATTACTCCCCTTTTTATAGTGTAAAGGAGAGATAATGTATACAATACGTGTCATGTACAAATGCTACTGTGTCTACTATCCAGAGCTGTTAGGCATGCCATGCCCGAGCCCGGACCTCGGGTTCTCATAAGGGAGTACCCTGGTGTGGACGCGTGTCTTGGAGTCTCTTGTGTTCGTGTCCGTCGCCCGAGGGGAGGGTCTCCCGAGGGCCAAATGGTGACCCTCGGATCCCCTTATGGTCCACAGTTGGCTTGGTCCGCGTCATGGTGTGGTGTCAACGTCCCGAGGGTCCTTGGACTCGTGTCGCGGTCATGAAGCTGCAAGCAAATAAACAGTAGAGTTGTGTTTCCCCCCGTGCGGGGTGACGTGTGTGATAACTGTTACCTTTATGTCCCGTCAACGGGGGATGCGAGGAGATAACAGGTCAGATGAATCGACAGGGCAATCGATCGCCCTGTTATCATGGCCTGTGAAGCAGGCGCATTTAATGCGGCTGCTCCCTACTACTGGTTCGACTTCCCAAGGTGCGCCCGAGGTGCTGTTCCTTGGGAGAGAGAGAAGAGAGAGAGAGGAGCCAATAGCCGAGGTCCCTCTATCCTCGGGGAGGCGGAGAAGTCTTACCCGAGGGTTATGGTCCTCGGGAGGCAGGGATCGTCTCGAGAGACCCCGTGTCCTCGGACGAGGCGGAACTTAGTCACCGAGGCTTTGCCCCTCGGGTCAGGAGTAAGTCGTGGTAAAAAGCAGGCTATCCTGGGCCGGCGTCGTAGTACGCAGGCGGATTTTGGCCCGTATGTGGATGGGCTTCAATAAGCCTATTGGGGATTGTCTTCCCTAGATTTGTGATGACTCGTTGGTCCTCATTCTCTTTATTTCAGAGATTTGCCCCCGGGCCCCCCGGGGCCTAATCGGGGCAATTTTGGTAAGTTGGGCCTTGCCAACGAGTGTTTGGAGAGAGGTCGCCTTGGGCTTCTAAAGGGGGGCCCAAGAGAGCTTTCCATATATTAAGTCCTTCTTAGCGAGTCTGCGGGCTTGGGGCCAGCCTTCATTCTTCTGGGCGATTCTTAGGCCCAAAACGCATCTTAGGTCGTCAACTCCGGTGTCATCTCTCCGTCGGTCCTTCTTTTTGGGCCATGAGGCCACGCCATGCTTCATGGGCCTATTTTCCTTATGGGCCGATTATTTTCCTTATGGGCGATTATTTTCGCCCCGAAACGGCATTGGTCTTACAAGAGGTTGCATATTTGTTACTTATAAAAATTAAGCGTTAGATGGCTAGGCGTGATCTTCCACCGTAGGAAGTCATAGGTTTCTCTGGGTATTTAACCGTTTGGATTTGATCATCCAAGGTTGCCAAACGTACCACGTCATCATCCATCAATTGCATGCAACCCTATATGTTTCCCATAAATCAATTTGTAACATACATTTGTATAAGTATATATGTACATTTATGTGATTTTTAAAAATACCACGGGTAATTGACCACATCACTTGGCTTAAAGACACTCTCATACTTTGGGGTTCAGCAGCAAGTCAATGTGATGAAGGTTCATGATTTGAATCATGAATTAGGCCCACTAGTCCATTGTGGAATTAGCTTTTTGATCACCCCTAGGAGAGGTAGAAATCTTGTACAGATATCAGAGGTAGGAGTAAAAGTAGCTGCGGACCGCCCGGTGGTTGCGAGAAAAATATCTTTGTCATGACATGTGTAAATAAGCTTCATGAATCGAAATTGGCTACACCCTGCCTACATTCTCCTCATTGTTGATACATGCTAAAAGGAGGAACATGCGTCATGACGTTGCGAGACTTTGTGCAGAGATGGCTCGGATCAACCAAAATAATGTGGTAATTAATCTGAAGTTGAACACATAGTTTATATCTAGATATATATGTTAATTTGTCACCTTAGCTGCAAAGCATGTTTCTCATAAACCTTTTTGTGCCAATAATTACAGGTGGTTGTGCATGACTCTACCTACACTGGGTGCAACTATGAATCCATTCTAACCCGGACAATGGCTCGATTGGGTTAATTTGGAGATATGCTACTGAAAGGCCAACACTCACTACAAATGGATATCAGGCAAAGGTGCTTGCAACTAAGATTAGAGACCCACCACTGCTTTCGAGTATGGTTAACTATTGTTAGTGCACCATGTCGTCGTAGGTGTGAAGCAAAGGAACAAGTACTAGTTAGAACTTTGCTATACATTTCTGAGTGTTTTTGGATTCGCATCGGTGACCTACACTTCACCGACTTAGTTATAGAAGATTGTTAGTGAGCTTGTAGTATTAGTTGAAAATCTTTTTGATTGTAATGATGACTTGTTTTAAATTATGAGAGTTTGTATGAATTTGATGATCATTGTAATATAAAGTTCCTAATTTTGTTTTATTTTTAATCAGTTTGAATTTTATTAGACAAAAATTCTAATTTTGTGTGAATTTTAATCAATGCAAATAAACTGCAAAACGGAAATTATATATATAAAGATGTTTACAATCCCGGTTGGTTATTTGAACCGGGATTGAATGGTGCCCACGTGGCGGTGGCATGGTGCCCGGCCTGGAGCCTCATTTAGAACCAGTTGGTTAAACCCAGATGGGCAACCCCGGTTGCGTAACCGGGACCAAAGGGGGTTACGAACCGGTAGTGCATGTCTTTCGTGTACTAGTGCTACCATCTTGCCCATCACTAAATTATCTTGGGATAATCTTGAGTATCAACAGCTAGCATCCATCCCAAGGTTTTCGAGGTACATATAGAAGCTCCGACAAAACTGCTCACTCCTTAGCTTCCCTAACGAGATCTTTTAGCAGTTCTTCCTTTTCACTTTTTCTGTTCATGCTCTTCTCATGAGACCTTTTGCCTAATATACAATCAAGCGCGTTCTTTGCATTGTAAACTGGACCTTGTTATCTCTGCACATGCACACTGCTCTTGATCCAATTTAAGCAAGGTTCTTATATGAGAACGACAGAGACCTTGCATTTTGTCCAGTTAACTCTGTAATATAATTTATTTATGAATATAATTAATAATGTGTCCAGACGGCCAGTGATTGAATTCATTTATTACACACAAGATATCTGACTCATCATCAATAGAACTCACGTACGTGTGGGTCTATGAAGGAATCCGGTTTGCTTCCAAAATTTCCTGAACGACCCTCTTTACCGCCCATTCCTCTGTGATAAGCCCACAGTGCCCTCCCCCTTCAATCTTGATGGACTTGAATTGCTTCTTCTGTCCGGGTTGACGACTCATCTGCTTGTCAAACGCCAGCATACTGATCAAATTGACAAGCCCATCTCCATCTCCATACACTATTTCCGGGGACAGGTCGTAGTTGCTGTCCCAGTACACCAGTTGCTTCGGAGTCCTCACGCCCACTCCATTGATGCACGTCATAGGCACCATGGGTGCCTTGGAGTAGTTCATCTTGGGTGCCATCCGCCTCCTGAAAGCCTCAACGCCGTCACGGAAGCCGATGTCGCAGAGGAAGTCCTCCGTGTCATACGCCGAGTAGTTCCGCCGCCGGGTTATCACAAGTGGTTTGTGGTCGAAGACATTTGGGGACGGCAGATCCACGAGGCCAATCTCGAACCTCCTCCACATCGCCCTCAAAGACAGCATGGTAGCTTGGACGTAGCTCATGCTCATCATATGTGGCCCGGAGGCAATGTTTAGTGCCTGAAATAGGATGCCCGTGGAGAGCACAGGCGCCACCAGGACGAGGTGCTTGATGTACTCATCCCTCCACGCCGGCGGTGTGTTCCTGAGGAACTCGAGGGCGACCATTCCTCCGTAGCTATGGCCAAAGATGATGACCTTCTTCGTCTTGTTGCCATGCTTCTTGCTGGCGGCTTCGACGAGAGACTTGAGCTGTTTGAAGTAGCGTGAGTAGACCTCAGATCGCTGGCCCGGCACGGGAGGAGCGTAGCGCCAGTCGTACGGGGCTCCAAACAACGTATCTCCGTCATGGTATCCCACTCTCTCCAGGCCTTCTCTCACGTAGTCAACGCACTGTTTTCTACAAAAAGGAAACACATGAGGGATCACTCCCTACTGAGCTTTTATTTCAAAAAACTGAAAAGATCTTACAATCTTCATGAAACATAGAAAGAAAATCAAGGCTATTACACATAGGCTTAATTTAATCTGTGGTTGATAAGCATTTTTTGCTCTCAGATTAAGTGTGGCAGGATTAGTTAGAACAGAGTGCAGCAGGATTACGTACGGGTTAAGAGGGTCCTTACTGTGGAACCCTCTTGCTGAGCCGAAGTTGGGGACGCGCATCTCGACTCCGGGCAGGTTCCGGTAATCGTTGATGGCAGGGTCGTAGACGAGGCGCATCTGCTCCAGGAAGCAATCCACGTAGTCATGAGCCGCCAGGTCTGAAACGTTGTTCCACAGGCCGAACCATCCCTTCCCCTTCATTGCGCCGCAGCGTGGCTCTGACGGTCGGTACGCCTCGGTGAGCCGTGCCTCCAGGTCGCTGCACATCGCCCCAGGCAGCAGAATGACCGGGTGGAGCTCGCTGCCGACGCCGGCGTCTTTGGATAGGTGGCCTGGCGAGAGGTAATCACGGAGGGCCGATGGGAGCACAAGGAGGAGAAGCAGAGGCAGCACAAGAGGAGTAGACAACGCCATGGGAAAGTCTGCTGATGTGTGGCTGATTCCTAACTGTTAGCTGGAAGACATGACTCGTTACAAGATCATATATAGTCTAAGCGGCAAGCACCAAGAAATGCCACCGTGCTGAGATGCCCCCCCTATCGATGGCTGGGAACGGAGGTAGCAATAGACCGATGAGACGCTGGACACTTGCACGTACCGAATGGATTAAAAACACCGAAACCCGTAACAACTTACAATTAGTATGAGGCAATGATGCAGCCTTCCCACTTAGACGGCACTGTCCTGGACAGCCATTAATATGTACAGCCATGTTAGGTGAACTTTAAAACTAGCTGGGGTGGCAGGGTAGCTCTCTGCATCAGAAAGGCTCCTCAAACAGTGTATCTTTAAAGCTGCAGTTGTGGCAGTTGCAGAGTTTGGCTGATTGGCTGGATTTTTTAGCGAGTGCCTCCACCTATTGGCCAATCAATGGAGCTATGTCCGTGCTTATCCGTCCCTTCTTCTTGCTTTTATTTTCTCGAACACGTCTTCACGTATCTTTTTCATTAAGAGAAGAAGCTAGACTGGCTGACAAACAGAACAATACAACACAACACGACACGACACAACACAAAACCACGACACAACACAACACAACACAACACACAACCACAGAGCTAGTGGTCACAACATACAAGAGGAGCCCGCCACCGAGCCACAAACCACAACGAGCTGCAGCATCACTAGGCCAAACTTGGGAGACATCATCTGAATAGAGTGGAAGCCCGGTCGTCGAACACACAGCCAAGTATCAAGGAGACGTCACACACTTTCGGCGACTGCCCGAGGTGGATCTGAGTGCGGCGTCGGTGGCCCACGGCCCCGCCCACGGCCCAGCACGACGCCGGCGACGACGATGGCATCAACCCCCGAGACGACTCCAAGCAAAGTGTGACGTCGGTGGCCCACGACCAAGCAACGACGACGACGGCAATGATGGCATCGGCGTCCAAGCAAGACAGGCCAGGTTGACGGTGTAGCGCACCAAGGTGAACAACGCCGCCACGCTAGGCGGCTGCAACAATGCACGGCCAAATCACGAGGGGGCGCGAGCGAGAATGCGCGGTGGAGCTCCGGTTACGAAACACGGCGTCGGTGGCCCACGGCGATTAACGACGCGGCGGCAACGGTCGCGTCAACCCGAGGTCGGGCGGGCTAGAGCGGCGGCGGCGAAGACTCGGCACCGATTGCGAGGCGGGGGCGTGGAGGCGACAATGAAGATTGGGGCGGAGCTGCGAGCGGCGAAGGAGCTCGATGGGTTCAACGGAACCTTTAAGAAGGGGATGACGCCCATGGACGCCCAGCTGCGTTGAGAAGTACCGCGAAACTTTCGTTCCCGAGCCCTAGCAACCGTGATGACGGAGCTGAATGACAACGCCTTCAAGAAGGTGATGACGCAGGGCGCCACCGTCGTCGGCCCAAGGCGCAAGGCTTGGGCGAGGAGGGTTTTCACCCAGTGCCGTTGTCCACGGCTACCACCCGGACGATCCACCTTCGTACCCGGCAGCCCGAGGAGGACCGTTGGCTCATAGTAGTCGCCGCCGTCACCGGGAAGGAGGTGACGCGTCCATGCCCGCCGAACGGGCCGGCGAGGTGGCGTGCCGTAAGGGGCCGGGCCGGCGGTGGTGGTGGGCGAGGGGCCGCTGCCGTGAACGTTGAGGTAGGCCACGCAGCGCATGCGCACCGGTGCGGATAGCGGAGCGGCCAGCCCGGGCCGCGGATCCACCGCCGCCGGCGCCTCGCGCCGAGGCGGGCGGATTGGTTCCGCCAGTCGCTGGTGGCGGCTATCTTTGGTCGCGGCCGCCGGATCCCACCGGCGGCGCCCACGCCTCGCACCAGGTGAAGTCGCCGACACCTGCCATAGCTCGCCGCCGCCGTCACCCTGCCGTCACCCGGCCACGGCCGCTGCAGACCCAGAGCCCACTGGATCCGGCCATGGAGGGCCCCAGATCCGGCCGCCGCCCGCCGCCCGGCCGGAGCTGGAGCGGAGAGGGAGGAGTAGGGGGAGAGAGAAGGTTGGGGAGGGACGGGAGGGGAGAGGGAGGAAGAGGCTGCGGAGGCTGCCTTGTTGAGCAGCACCGCCGGCCGCCACCACGGCACAAAGACGAGCAGTGGCAGCGGCCGAGGGAGTTCGCCGGCGGGGGCGGCCGGCGCGGCGGGCGGGGCGTCGCCCTCGAGTCGCCTCACGGGGGGAGACGACGCGGGGTCCGTGCGTTTTTTTTTTTTTATCCCTTCTTCTTGCTCGGATGAAGAAGCTGCTTCCCCTTTCGTGAAGAAGCTGCTTTCCCCTTTCCCCTTTCTTTTTTGTTATGTAATCTTTTTTAATCCCACCGTTGCTATTGTAGTGCAAGGCAATCGGATTAGAGCATGAATCGTGTAAAATTTATTTCCCCTACTAGAATTTTATTTCCGATTGAACGCAACTTATTTTGCAGTAACTCATTCTAAAACTGTTATCGAGGAATTGTAATCTTCAGAGGTTTCTCTACCTACATTTATAGGCACAAAATTACATACTGAAGTCATATTTCATCCGAAAAAACGTCAAGAGCTACAGAGTACAGCCAGTGGCGCGAAAGCATTCGCTATGGGTTACAGAGTACATCCTCGATAAATTCAAGCATCACAAATTTGATTATGGCATGCACTGAAGGCATAGAGCAATTTGAAGGTTGCTAAAGTGCCCTCATTAATATTATACAAGGTAGCTAGACAATAGTGAAAGAACCTTGAAAGCAGTAGAGCACAATATTTCCACATGATTACAACAGACATTCGAAAAGAGCCTAAAGGGGCAGTCCAACTACAACATTAACAAGCATCAACGGTAGCAATTTACCCGAAATACATTAGAGCATCTCCAACAGTGTTGCATATGGGTTTGACATTTGTTTTTTTTTGCCAAAAGTCTAAAAAACAATGCTCCACCAGTTTTGCAAATCCCTTTTGCATTTTAGTGAGTTTGGCAAAATCAGTCCTCCTTTGGCATTTTTGCCAAACTTGGGAGCTTTGGCATTTCTTGCGTGCGTCTCTTGCATGCCCCGACGCATGGCGACTTGCGAACAGGATCCGACGAGAAACCAACAACCGCTCCCTCCCCGGCCCCACTTTTTCGATATGCCAAACCAAAAATAGCAAATTGTTGGAGGAAACCTTTTTTTTTGGCTTGGCATTTGAAATGGGGAGTTGACAAACAAGTAAAATGTCAAATCAAAAATACCAAAACCTTTCCAGTTATGCCCTGAGTGTTTAGCTGAAGCATGTTGGAACTCTTGCGTGGTAGCATCAGAGTCTGAAAGGACAATGATAACCTCCTTGCGACGATTGGAAGATTTAGCATCAGGCGTCATAAACTGCCCCTTCTCTTTACGCACCTTGACAACCCGACGGTTGGACATTGCTTCTACAGTGCCAAAAACAATAACAGCAGGTTACTATCATATAACTAATGAAAGGCAATAAACTACATGAACACATCATTGACCGAGGAACTGGAGAAGGAATTAATAGTTACCATACTATCAGAAAAGACAATAAGGTAAGGGGTTAAATAAATAAAAGAATCATCAATAGTCAAGATCATTCATCTAAAAATAGTGAAATTTCGTTCTAAACTTTTATACGTGTCTGCTTGGATGTATTGTTTTCATCGAGTCAGGGCTCCTTCAAAAGTTATGTATTGCAAAAGGTAGTGAGCATAATATGTGGAGGGCCTGGAGGCATCTCTAGCCTAATACCATGCTTGGTATTTTTCTATTTTTATAATTAACTATCTGAGTTGGTATTTTTATAATGTAACTGTTAGAACATTGGTAGATAGCTGCTAGGATATTGCTATTCCAATATCTGTAAATGTGTCAAAACTGTAAAGAAATGTCTTGCGGCTCATAGCTGTTATTGTGGTCATGTGTCAAAACTGTAAAGAAATGTTTGTTTTCAGGTTCATCTCGAATTTTTTGTCAATGTAGAATTCTTTTTCAGAGAGCTTTTGTTGGAACAACCATTTTTGTCAGGTCAGTCTGTCAGTTGTAACATTTTTAATCGAAAATGGATTAGGAAATTCTATAGGATTCTAATGCATAGATCCTTGTTTTCCTCTGGCAGGTAGGACATTTCAACTACATTCGCTTGTCTACAAGAATATGATCTTACAGGTAAATTCAGTTGAATGTATCTTTCAATGGTTGAAAATTGTGTGGTGTCAGATCTGAAAAGGTGGAATCAGACTATCAGTAGCTAACTAAGCTGGTCTTTTTCCCATTGGGTTGCCTAGAATTGTTGCAGGATGAGTCAATGCCTGGGCTTCCAAACAAGGGTTTAGAACCTACTTAGTGTGGTTAGAATCGATTCGATTTTAGTGGTTTTTGGAAAGATCGTACATGATCATTTGACGATTAGATCAAATTTAGGAGTGTTATATGTTGGGTTCATGGGCAACCTAAATTGCAATGTTTCTGCCGTTCCTGGCTGTTTCCTGAGGGCAAATTTGTCTGATATCATCTCTCTTCTGCAGGTCGATCGTCGTATACTAGACTCTCGGTATAATGATTCCAGTAGTCCACTCAACACTTTCAAAAACACTTTCAGTAAGACTCTTTGTGCTCTGTGCTTGATCCGGTATACATTTTCGTTGGTTTCATATCAAATGTGTTGCGTGTGTAAACTTGCAGTTTAATCTTCAAGTTGAACTGGTTATCCTGTCTGTAGTTGAAGTGTGATTTATCTGCCTCTATTGCAATGATAGATGCCAGCCCTTCTTCGGTCTATAGAGGCTCTCAGCAAACACATGGATGCAGATGGGCATTGCAAGTTGCGGTATGGAGATGGTGGAGATGATGAAGATACTGACCTTGAGGATTTCTATTCTATGACTACAACAGCAGGTTTTGTTAAGCTCAACTGTTACTAGGTCTGTTATTTTCAAATGCTTATTCAGGTTTTTGAAATAAATGGGTATTAATTTCGGGAATTGAGTAATTAGCCATCTCTTAGTACTATACTTGAGAATTATCATACTAATGAGACCATATTAATCTCAAAAAAAAAAAAAAAAAAAAAAAAAGATGAGACCATATTCATTTGAAGGTCAAATTGTACTGTGGGTTGTAGTAATAATAAACTGTACTTCCCCATCCTGGATTGAAATTTTGGGACCTATCACAAAAAAAGAATTGAAATTTTTGGGATGTAAAGTTTTTGGCGCCTTTGCTGTAGCCCATCATGTTAATTATTGTCGTGCTGTTGTGATCTGGATAGGTAGAATACAAATTTCACGTGTTTCAGGTGATTGATGGATCTGGTGAGTTTGTTATGGATGGGTCACTAAAATTTAGGAGAAATCAGCTTTCGTAGATTCATGGTAGTTTTTATAATGGCCATCAACTGTCCCCTTATTTGATTTCAAGATGCGTATAAATGTTCTTTTTTTTTTTTTGCAAACCACTATCTGCCATAAACTAAGCTTGTGTATTCAAGAGGTGTAATTCCTACAGCCATGAAGCTCCATTTCAATGCACACATACTCCCTACTTTCTAGATTCCTGACATTGATTTCTGCATGTTGCAGCAACTCGCTGATTGATGGAATGTCAAAGGGAATCATGAAAAACAAGCCTATTTGGCGTCATTAGCGCTACCGAGGGCCACGATGATACGCGGCGCTTGCGAACGATGGAGGGCCTTGCCAGCTTGCTCAAATACGACAACAGTGAGGGCCCTTGCAATGACTTTGCCATTGACACCGAGGGCCTACAGCATCAGTTGCGTTCAGGATGTGCAGGCTATGCCTGTGAAGTAAATCAATATGTTGTAATGTTTCCTCCTGCTTAGTTTTTTTTTTTTCCTTCTTTAGGTAAATTTGTCTCTCTTGTTTCTCTGTTAGCAGCCCAGCTAACACTTGTAACTTCTATCCTAATAGCATTTGAACACTTGTAAAAAAAAAGATATTTGACTTATGTACAACAAATAAACAACTCTTCTCTAGGAAATTGGTAGGCCGAAATTTTGACGTGCAAACGAACGTTTTGACAGCCTCTCTGGAGATACTGAAGACATGATTAAGGACTTAGGCAGAATGCAACTTAGATGGTTAATACGAGAAATGACTTTGCCTTCCTCTGCATAAGTGTTTCCCGGATTGTATACATTCTCAAATACAGCTATGAAAAAATTGTTGTTTCCTTAAGATAAAGCCGTAGCGTTAGCACGGGCATTATACTAGTAATAGTATGGTCTCAAGCTACTACATCAACATATCAAATTTGCCAATATTTACTTGCAATGGGATATTTACAACAAAAAAAAAAAAAAAAAAAAAAAATTATCTACATCTTCATATCAACACTACATTTACCTAAATCAACGGCTGGGATAATGAAAATTAATTACGGATATTCAGGAAGGAACTGAGTGGCATACAACACGAAGAAACCCATCCCAAATCTTATAACGCTTGCCTAGGTTTTCATCCACAATCAAGATTTTATATGTGTATCATATAAGAACAGACAACTAATTCGTTTTCATGGCAAAATAAAAGAAATATTCTCATTCTATCTAACAAACCTTATACGAATCTATTATTGAACGGGCACAAGTATCCAGGACTACAATCGATAACGAACTGGGTCAAAACATACCTCAACCAAGAAAAAATTTATCCGTCAGAATGAGAAAAATTGAGACAAGCGGCTAGAGAAGAATCAACCAAGACCTAAATATACCTGATGAACACCAGCCTGCGCAGCCGCAAACCGCGCGGACTCAGAGTCCAATACATCCCTTGATTGAACAGCATGCGCCTGAGCAGACTTCAACCTCTTGCTCCGCCGCCTCATGAACCCAACCTCCAACTACCAACACCACAGATCTGGATTCACCCAGCAACTCATCGCATAGCCTGAGTACGAACGGAAACAATGGGGAAAAAGAGGGAGCTTCACAGGAAGACCAGATCAGTAAATTAATGCGGCCCCAACAACCACCCGCTTCCGTACTAACTAAAGGAAAACGGAATCATTTCACATAACCGTAACCAAAGCTAAACCAAGAGTAACCCAAACTACAATGATTAACTCAGCGCGTATCTCGAAGCACAATGAATGGCAGATAAAGTTGGGGTATCTCCGCACGGGGGCAAATCCACCTTCGGCCAAGCACCAACATCCTCGTTCACCCAATTCTCATCCTCTCATACTAACTACAGTAGCCTAGCTATATGTATGTACGTACGTACGTATGGCAATTCACTTCTCGGTACATATGATTGCGCTCGAGCACCTACTACCGATGGCGATTAGTCAGTGTGGTGACTGAGTTAGCACGGATGGCGAACTGCCTAGCGTACCCACATGCATAGCATCTACACTCTTAGCTGTATCTGCGCATCCTGTCGAATCTCAAACACTGTGATCGGAAAGCTGGAAGTCCAACAACCGTCATGGCACCGCCAGTGCTACAGAATTGATTTTATAAAAAATTTAATCATGGTGGGCGACCCATTTGTCCGCCACATTAATGTCTTGATTAACCGTGGATATTTTTTTATTTACTGTGGTGGACAACTAATGAGGAGGAGTTGGAGTTACCTGATTCTGATGAAGAGGGTAAGGTTGGGGTTAATATGTCCTCCTTTAGGCCAGAGGATATTGAGAACCCAATTTTCAAGACAGGAATGATGTTTGCATCAATAGAGCTGCTTAGAAGGGCTATTTCAGAATAAGTATCAAAGAGAGGGTGGAGATAAAGATGCCATAGAATGACAAGAAAAGGATCAAAGCCCATTGTGATGAAAATTGCCCATGGTATTTGTATGTTTCGTGGGACTCAAGGATGAGTTGTATCTTGATCAAATCTTATGTTGGGGATCACACTTGCCAGAAGAAGTGGGAGGTCAACAAGTGCACTGCAAAGTGGCTTGCAAAGAAATACTTGGATAGGTTTAGGGCTTATGAGAAGATGAGCGTGACCCATTTTGGAAGACTGTTTAGCTGGAGCTAAACCAAACCATTTCTAGAATGAAGTTGTGTAGGGCAAGAAGGCATGCATGGAACATCATTTATGGGGATGAAGTGAAGCAATTCTATGAGCTTCGGAATTATGGCCATGAACTTAGAAGAACAAATCCAGACAGTACCTTCTTTCTGACATGCTAAGATGGTTTGTTCAGTACACTGTATATGTCTTTAGATGCATGCAAAAGAGGTTTCCTTGCTAGTTATAGGTCTGTGATCTGTCTGGATGGTTGCCACATCAAGACCAAGTTTGGAGGGCGGCTGCTAACTGCAATATATAGGTATAGACCCAAATGACTGCGTATTTCCTGTGCCCATAGCAGTGGTGGAGGTGGAATGCCTAGCATCATGGGAAGTGGTTCTTAGAGACACTGAAACAGGACCTTGGAGTGGAAAACACAACACCTTGGACCATAATGGTGATAAACAAAAAGGCCTTATCCCTACTGTTTAGCAAGTGTTTCCTGAGTCAGAACATAGGTTCTGTGTTAGACATCTGTACCAAAATTTCTCAAGCCATTTCAGAGGTGAGAACTTCAAGTATTAGCTGTGGTGGTGTGCAAGGGCTACTACAGTTGTGAGGTGGAACCAGGAGATGGACAAAAATGAGAGTTCTCAGTAAGGATGCCCATGCATGGTTAGAGTAGATGCCACCAAACACATGGGTTAGGGTTTTCTTTCTTTTGTTTTGCGTCGGTTAGGGTTTTCTTTAGTGAGTGCCCAAAATGTGATATGCTCTTGAACAACACTAGTGAAGTTTTCAACAATTACATATTGGAAGCTAGAGAATTAGCTATTTTGATCATGTTACAAGGATCAAGGTACAACTTATGAGCAGACACTACAACAAGCACAAAGAGGTCACTGAGAAGTGGGGAAACATGGTCATATGCCTAAAAATTAGAAAGAAACTAGCTAGGCATGCTGAAATGTCCAACACATGCTACCCATCGAACCCGCTTCCAAACCTTCGCCCTTTCTTCTCTCTCCTACGGTTCTTTGCTCCGCCACTCGAGATCAAAATTTGGGATAGCTTGGCCGGTCGAGGAGAGGCGAGTAGGTGACCCCATGGTGCCATGGTTCCGCCCCCTGCCCCTAGATCTGGGCGTAGGCGCCATGGCCGGCGCTGGAGCCGACTGGGGGGAGGGAAGTGGAGATGCAGCCGTGCCATGACGAGGTCGAGGCGATCGGATGCGACGGACGCGCGCTGGAGACGGAAGGCGACAACTTTGTCCTAGTTCATGCCAGTGCGCACCGCCGCGACGAGGATCTCGGATGCACATGACTCAAAAGTATAGCCCGCTAGTTTGTGGAAGGATGCGGAGGCATCGATGTCGTAGATGCAACGCAGCCTGCCAGCTCGGATGGGGGCATGAAGCATGGAGAAGGGGCGACGGTGGAGCTGATGTCCCTGCTGGGTTGGTGCGGCGAGGGTGGAGGATGTGCTGGTGGCGTAGAAGCTGATGGGGCCAATGGCGTGCCGCAGAGGATCTCGTGCGGCAGGATCCAGAGGCGGAGGCGTCGACCAGGCATCGAGAGGATAAGACGAGAGGTGGAGATGGGGAAGTGATGGTTGGGGAAATTATTGTTTTGTGGGTCCCACATATACAAATATAGAACCAGGTACACGGTTCTTTCCATTGCGGAGCCGATTGTAGAATGTGTCCTTTCGTGTGTGGAGCCCGCCATCGAGTCGACCTCGGTTCGATACACTACTGATGCTCTAAAGAGCAAGCCTAGCTCGAGCTATCTCGCGAGCCATAACGAACTAAGTCAATCCATGTGGCTTTCATATGTATGGAAGAATGAAATCGATTAACCGAAGATTATGGTCATGGATGATAACTATATTTTTTTGTTGTATAAAATTCATATGTATTTTATTTATTTATTTCACCATAAATACGCATGTGGAGATAGATATGAACAAGGAGGAGAAGCAGAGGAGGCGGCCTTGATTAGACAAGGCCGTGGACAGAAAGGAGTGTAGCTCGTGTGCCCTGCTGACTGCTAACTACAGTAGCCTATATGCATATTGTCTCCATACCCAAAAAGCTTGACGTTTTGGACAAGATTTGGGTCAAACATTGGAAATATAAATCATCAATAACTTTTTACGTTGTTGAGTTTGCAAATGTGAAACCTATATGAATAGATTTGTCTTGAAAAATACTTTCACAAAAATATAAATATATTGGACAATGCTAAGGTACAAACTTTACCTCCTAGGAGGTAATATTTCAAATCAATCTGAGCCATTGGTTTTTTTCTCATTTTTTGAATTACTAAATAAACTAAAAAAATCGAGAAAATCAAAATACAACGTCCGCATCCCCTAATCACGGGAGCAAGATTCCTTGCATGCCGTTTATATATTTTATTAAAAAGATGGGAGCGTTAAACAAATCATATTATATAAGCACGTTATTTTTGACTTTGTTATACATCTTAAATTATGGCATGTTGTAATATTGGCTAATATAATCAATTTTATCAGTGACATGTTATATGTGCATCAAAAAGGCTTATCGATCGGATGCAAAAAAAAAAAAAAAAAAAAAACAAACAAAAAACGTTACCTTCACTAATCACTAATTAACATGATACCCCCTCATGTTAGCCAAACTCACCTAGAATGTAAAAGCATGGGCATGCTCACCACACACACACACACGCTAATTAACCATCCTAACCACAGTACACACACAACACACACTCATGGCTTGCCACACACACGTACACGTACATACACACATGTACACAGCTCACCATGCACGCACACGACACGCTAGCTAATCATGTACAAGATAATGTGAATCAAAAGATTTTATATACAAAATTATAAAGTAAAAGGATTTATCACACCAATTGGAGATCACAAGATCGAGATCACGCATCGATCAAATCTAAAAAAGATTTCTTTATCTAAAGCTTTCCTTACTTATCTTATTTTATATGGTAATAAAATAAACAAATATATATTTGAAGTATTACTTTCTAGGATAGGAGGTAATAGTTTGTTGTGACCGTCCGATCAAAATTAATGAATGGCCCATAGTTATTTGGGGTACCGCAGCAAAAAGTCAAATATATCACTTTTCGATAAATATTTTTATAATACCTGGAGGTAATAGTTGTGTTTTGGAGACCGTGTTGCCGTGCTAAACGTAATCTTTTTGCGCATGGAGGGAGCATGTATTGTGCTATTCACACAAGGTAGATATGATTGCGCTCGATCAAGCACCTACCGCCAGGCAATAACCGTACCTCCGGAATAATTTTAAAGACGTCTTCTGTCATCAAACTTTCAATACCCACATGGGTAGGTATCCACCCTGACAGAAACCGTTGATAGCATTTTCAAGCTATCAACTATTACCTCCACTTTATTAAAAAAACTAAAAATATAAGAGTGGGGGTTTCCCTTCCTCACTGTAAAAAAAAAAAAAAAAAACTATTACCTCCACGCACTTCTGTACACCCAGCTGTATCTGCCGGTCCTAACACGCACTTCTGTACACCCAGCTGTATCTGCCGGTCCTGTCAAATCTGAAACACTGTGATCACTTTAAGTTCAACGTCAACAACAACACTATTTATGTCGAGACGCCTACTGGACAGATTCATGGAAGCTAGAACCATCCACTCAATACCTTGTTTTGTACAGGTGACTCTCATTGCAGCGTAGGAATTATGGAAGGTTAGGAATGACAAAGTCTTTCAGAGACGGGAACCAAGCTTGCAGCTATGGATGATAAATTTCAAGTCCCAAAGATCTTCTTTTCGTGTTTGGCTAGATGCCTTCGGTTAACCCCCTTATGTATTTCTGTACTCTCTTAAAATTTAAATAAAGCCTTTTTACTGTGGGATCTCCCCGACAGTCTTTTTGGTCAAAAAAAAAAAAAAAACAACAACACTGTTTAGCACCTGGTGGTAGCCCTGTGCATGGGTGGGTATACAAGTTTCTCACAGATTTTTTAACACACCCATGAAAGAAGTTGTCAGATGGGTATGAACTGGGTGGATTAGATGGATTGATGAGTCGACCTTTTACTGCGTTCACGGCATCATTCGCGGAGGTGATCTTCGTGTTCCAGGGGTCGGTGGAGCGTTTCAGCGCCCACCTGTCGGCGTACGCGTACGACCCGTCGCGGCCGACCGGCGCTGGCGAACGCGGCGTTCAGCGCGGCCGCGTTCCTGCTGGGCGCCGCCACGTCCGTGCTGTCAGGTTACCTGGACATGCGCGTGGGGACGTTCGCCAACGCGCACACGGCGCTAGAGGCACGCCACGGCGTGGGCCGCGCCTTCGCCGCCGCGTTCCGTTCGGGCGCCGCCATGGGGTTCCTCCTCGCCTCCAGCGCGCTGCTCGTGCTCTATGCCGCCGTCTACCTCTTCGGCATCTACTACGGCGGCGACTGGGCTGGGCTCTACGAGTCCATCACCGGGTACGGCCTCAGCGGCTCCTCCGTCGCCCTGTTCAGCCGCGTCTGCGGCATCATCTACACCAAGGCCGCTGACGTCAGCGCCGACCTCGTATCCCACACGTCTTGACAGAACAAAGAAACAACCCATGGGTCTCATGGATCAAACCCATATCCACCCAATCCATGTATAATTCCTTTCCACGGTTTGGGTGGGTATAAAACGGGTGGATTGGGTGGGTTTCATAATTCGTGCACAGGCCTACCTGGTGGTGTCCCCGTGAGCTCTCTGGCCCACGGCGCCGCACGGAACTCCTCCTTGGACAGCGCGGCGGTAAACAACTCGACGAAGCTCATTTCTTCCGGAATTGGGCCTTGTTTATACAATGTAGCGCGTCTCCGCCCGCTCATTCTGCTCCCAGGGATGGCCTGCAGCGACCTGGAGGCACGCCTCACCGAGGCGTACCAGCCATCAGAGCCACGGTGCGGCGCAATGAAGGGGAAGGGATGGTTCAGGCTGTGGCACAACGTTTCCGACCTGATGGCCCATGACTACGCGGATTGCTTCATGGAGCAGATGAGCCTCGTCTACGACCCTGCCATCAACGACTACCGGAACCTCCCCGGCGTCGAGACGCGACTGCCCAACTTCGGCTCCACAAGAGCCTTCAGCTACAAGAACACTCTTAAGCCGTGAGTTGACATCCTTGGAATTCGCAGAGATATCAATATGTATATACTAGCTAATCTCTAATTTCCTTTCTCGATCTACAGACAGCTGTGCCTCGGAAAGCTCAAATCTGCACTGGAAAAGATAGGATACCGTGACGGAGACACCATGTTCGGAGCCGCCTACGATTTCCGCTACGCACCGCCATCCCCCGGCCAAACATCCGAGGCGTACTTTGTCAGCAACGATGGCTCCCCAGAAGCTGTACCAGTCTCCAGTCATGAGCAGGCCGCGACGTCCAGGCCCAAGAGGGTTGGCAAGGGCAAGCCCAACATGAAGACTTCTGGCCCAGAGTGGATTAATGAGTAGAGAGTATAAATAGAGAATGAGAGAAAGAGAAAGACAAGCGTAATTGTATGAACTCATTTACAATTTGAATTCATCGTAGTTCCTCCTCCTCTCCCGTTCTTCCCCTTCTCCACGCCAACTTTTCCCCTCTCTGCTTCCGATTGGCAGCGACTGCTGCTAACAATTGGTATCAGAGACAGCCCAATCTAGCTTCTGGTTCTTCTCCCCACCCCCACTATACCGATTCCGGAGATCCCGAGGTGCCATGTAGCCGAATTTGAAGATGGTGCTCGACGAGATCGCCAAGCTTGGTCGGGCGGCGGCGACCGGGACGCTTCTTCTCGACACGCCGCGGGCGACATGGAGCGCACCCTCAACGACCACTTCATCGCCATCGACAACCGGTTCGTCATGATGGAGACCGCCTCCACCGCCGGCCACGATCAGCTCGCCCGACGTGTTGCGGATCTCGAGTCGGCACCCGCGGACCCGCAGATCAACGCCGTGGAGTCCCGCGTCGCCATCCACGGAGTCCAACTACGTCGACCGCGACGCCGAGCACGCGACGCGCATCTCCGACCTCGGCTCTTCGCTCGCCGTGCACATCCACGACGAACGCGCGCGCTGGCGTCGCCCGATCTAGAGGCCTCCATCAAGTCGTTCGCGGAGTGGCAGCCCCGAGTGGATGGCTTCGTCAACGACGTTCGTGTCAAGATGCAGAACCTCGAGCGCGAGCACGCCCGTGAGGTTTTCGACGAAAAGCCACCGCGCCACACCGCGTTCCAGCCGTCCGGTGCCCATCTGCCGGATTCACTGCCGCCTGAAGATCTCTAGTTTGGTTTTGGCTAATTAGTGACACCTAAGGACTAATCTCTCGATGCTAAGTGTTTGATTGGATTGGAGATTGGCCGTGCCGGAGTTGATGTGTGGTGATCATGGTTGAGGGATCGAGGTGATCCAAAAGATGATCAAGCAACCATCTCGGTGGAGTTTCGGAGATCTATTGACCCCAAGGCAAAGGTATAACCATAGGGCTTTTGATTTCACACCCAAGACACCATAGAGGGTGTGGGTGATTATAGGATCGATAAGCCATACTATAAAGAGGGGAAACTTATCGTACATATCGGTCCTCATGTGCCTCTAGGTTCAAAATTCATTCGCATGCATTCTAACCTAGAGAGCTAACTTCGCACTTGGTGAAAATGTTTTGAAAATGCTAACCGCGGTGGTCGGGGTGCTCTTCGACGTGTTAGTAACATAAGACAAGTGGCTAAAGTTGGAACAAAATCGATCCGACGCAAATTTAGAGACCTCGGCGCAAAGTGACTCTGCGCGACGCGGCCGGGCGTGGCGCTGGCGCGTCCGCGCAGTGTTGAGGGGCTGGCCGGGGCGCCCGACGCGTTCGGCGCCTCACGCCTGGCGTGGGCTCGAGTCCCGGCGTCCGTGCACACGGCGAGGGCTCCTAGCGGGGGTGCGATTACCGGCGCGACGCTTCGCTGGGCGTCCGGCTATGCGCGGACGCGGTCGAAGAGCATGTCACGAAGGGTCGCCCGGACGCTTGGCGCCGGCAGCGACGGCGCCATGCGCTGGCAGCGTCGGCGGCGTTGTGCCGCTAGCGGCGCCCGGTGCCGCATTGGCATGGCGCTGTGCGTCCGTGATTTATCGATTTCGGCGTGTTTGGGAGCAACGGCTCTATTTCGAATGGGGGGCCTATATATACATGTTTGGCCGGCTCTTGCTTGCCCTCTTGGACATTTGAATCATTCCTAACACCTTTGAGCAAGCAAGCAAGCCTCCCTCCTCTCTCATTCTTGATTTGAGCTTCATTTTTGAGAGAAGAGTTGATCCTAGTGCATTGCATCGAGTTCTTGCATCTAGAGGCACTTGGGGATTGTTGTGAGCCGGTTGGTGTGGATCTGGGGGATCACCTAAGAACTCTACCGAGTTTATGCGCGGGGTTCTATCCAAGCTGCTGCCACAAACAACTCCCGAAGGCAATGGAAGCATAGCTACGGTGACTTCATTTGTAACTAGGATAGAACACTAGTCAGGTTACCTTGTAAAGGGTTTGGGTGTTCGGTTCCTCTACGGACAACCCTCTCTGTATCCGACTAGGATCGTAGTGAGTTCCTTAGCTCCTTGGACTATAAAAGGCGGCCAAGGAACACCTCATAGAGGGAGAACGCGAGTACGCACGTACAGAACACAAGCTTGGCATCGACCAAGCGTTGTAAGCCTCACAGCCGATTCTCGGCTGACCCCATCAATCAAAAAACAGGCTCACGCCGACCGGACGTAAAGGTCTTTACTCGATCCTTGATCGAGGGCCCGAACCAATATAAAAACCCCGCTCTCCATGTCACCGCTAAGAACAAACCGTCGGGCTCCAGGTTCGCCGAGGTTCGAACAAATCGCCGCCAGTTCACCCCGTGGCGGAGCTCTCGGTCGTAAAACATCGGCGGTGTGGCGCGCCGTAGGGGCTCGTCGAATTTCAGCACGAGTCCGGCGGACCACGACATCATGAGTACGTCGACGAGGAAGACGATCATCTTCGGATCATGGGCTTGCGAGATCGGCGATGGCGCGAAACTCGAAGCCGCACCATCATGGATTCCAAGACCGAAGAAGCGAACTCGTCGAAGCTCCAAAGAATCGACGATTGCCGGCCGCCTCGAAACGGAGAACAAGTTCGAAGCTTGCTCGGGGAACTAGCGCGGAAGGGCCCAAACCCGAAACCAACTCGGGGAAGGTGAACAACCGGGACCCAAATACGGACTCGGAAGCAACTCGAAGTACAACTCCAACTCCGGCTTGGAAAAGGGAAGCTACTCCAACTCGGAAACTTTTTCAACCAACACTTTTCCAACTCGGAGAAAGAAGGCGAGTTTGGATATAACCCCCGACACCAGTCCAGATTACCTTTTCAATTTCCTACAGGGTTACGCAACACAGCGTACGCATATTCAAGGAGCGCCAGGACTACTCTGAAGAGAAGATTAGAGATTCCTTTGGAGGGCACACAAAGAGGGCTCATACTGACAAGAACCCCAGAGGAGTGCATCATCCACTGGCCAAGAACCCTCAGCAAAGCCGATCGTCAAGTAACAGGGACAAACAGGGAGGTCCACCATCATAAGGTCCATCCCAGGCGGAAGGAGTGGCGACTCAAAGCTACAGCTGCGAAGGAAGTCTTCATGGTGGCTACAGCTCGAGCTCCGCTTAACCGTCCAGAAGCCCCCGACATTAGCTCCACTGATGAAGGCCTATCCAACATCTCGGCGGACGAAAGAACCCTCGACGACGAAGGAGAACTCCAACGTCAAGAAAGGCTAAGAAGAAACAAGTGAAGGGAGGATGCGGATCGGGGCGACGCGCGGCGCATGCAAGCTCGAACAAATATCAAGCCGATCTACACGAATGAGAGAGGCTGAAATCCGAAAAGAGAAGTTGAGGACGATAAGAGGGCAACCCGGGAGAGACTACAAGGGTTGATCGACCGCCTGAAGACTGCTACGGACCTGAATGACGAGGAGAGACTCATCAAGGAGGCATTGCAAAAGGCCGTCCAAGAAAGAGACCCCAGGACATCGCAGTCGAAGGCAAGCAGCTCTCATGTTCCAAGAAGTCGATCTAACGTCTTTGAAAGACTGGGGAGGCCAGAAGGTTCCAACAACTCCTGGCCACCATGGAGGGATAACAGACAGTACCAGAGACCCCCGAGGGGAAGCCCCGCACCAAGACCAAGCCGACGAGAAGAAGTCGCAGAATCAACATATCGACCTACTGGAACCCATCCAAGAGGAGGAAGGACCTTAGGAGGATTTGAAGAAAGAACGACGGAAAGCTACGACAGATTTCCTTGCTTCGCCGAAAGATTGCAAGAAGTCAAGCTACCCCCAAAGTTCAAGCCTTCAAACCACTCAAAATACGATAGGAAAACAGAGCCCAGGCAATGGCTCAGAGTCTACTCACAATCCATTGAGTTTGGTGGAGGAGATGATGACCAAAAAGCCGTTTTCTTTCCCATGGCCCTAGAGGCTCTACCACTCCAATGGTTCGACAAGATCGAAGAGGGCTCAATCCGATCTTTGGGAAGACTTGCGAGAAAGCGTGCAGCAAAGCAACCGCGGGTATCATCACCCATCCTATTACTCGGCCGAGTTGAAAAGCCTCAAGCGAAGCCGGGAGAATCCCCGAGAGATTACTACCGAAGATTTGGGGAGATGAGATCCCAAGTGCATGACATCACCGAAAGGGAAGTGATAGACGCCAGCCGACAACGGGATTTTCTCAAGATGGCGGTTCTCATTTTCTACAAGGACAACCCGAGGAGGACAAATGAGCGGGTTGAAGCTTATTGTTGAGAAGATGATCGGAGTGAAGAAAGAACCCGAGATCATTTCGGAAAGAAAGAACTTCGAAGCTCAGAAGAATGATCGAGAACAACTCTCAACAAAGAAAAGAAGCGAGGACCGGACAACACCGTCGCAATGGCGGAGAAGTCAAAGAAACCTTACAAACAAAGGTTCAACAACAACAACAATGGCGGCAGAAGCGAAGCAATATCAAGCTAGAAGACCTACCCTACATCTACCATCCCGGAGCTCCACACACGCTCGGAAATTGTACCACTTTCGGGGAAAAGTACAAGGGAGGGAACAACTCTTTCGAGAAGGGAAACAATCAAGAAAACGAGAGAAAAAGCTATTGAAGAGCCAAAGGCGGGGATTTCGAAAGCAACGAGATCCTTGAGCGTCATATTCTGCGGAGTACCCGGATCAAAGAGCAAGAGACAAGACAAGCTAGCACTCCGATCAATCATGGCGGCAGAACCAGCGGCACGCGCTACCTCAATTGGTCCCAATATCCGATTCGAGTTCACGGGGAGGATCAATGGACAAGCGTGGGCAACGCCGGCCTATACCCTTTGGTGCTAGAACCCACAATAGCCGGGGTGACCGTTACCAAGGTGTTGATCGATGGAGGAGCTGGATTGAACATCATATTCTCGTAAAACACTTGGACAAGATGGGATTTGGACCTCTCCGGACTTATCGCTCCCTCAAGCACTCCTTTCTATGGAATAGTACCGGACGAGCGACCATACCGGTTGGACAAGTCACCTTACCGGTCACATTTGGATCTCCAACAAACTCTTTGGATGAGTACATCAAGTTCGAAGTAGCGGATCTCGAGTCACCATACCACGCCATCATGGGAAGACACGCTATTGCAAAGTTCATGGCTATTCCACACTACCCGTATCTTCTACTAAAGATGCCGACACCTTTTGGGGTTCTCCCCATCAAGGGAGACCTCAAGAAAGCTTTTTCTTGTGACGTACAAGCCGTGGAAATTGCAAACAAGACAGGGGAGCTCTTGGACAAAAAGGAACTCAACCAAATGGCGAGGATACAAACCCCAAAGAACTCGAGATACCGGCCAAGAAGCAAGCAATTCTGGTTCCACCAGAAGAGGCCGACGTCAAGCATATTGATCTACAAACGGGCGATCCTTCCAAGACGGCGATCATCAGTGCCCACCTATCTCCAAAACAGGAATTCGCGCTCACCAGCTTCCTAAGGCAACACAAAGATATATTTGCCTGGAAACCAGCAGACATGCCTGGCGTACCAAGGGAGCTGGCTGAGCACAGCATTGACATCAATATGGGGTCCAAACCCATCAAGCAAAGACTAAGGAGGTTCTCACCGTAAAAGAAGGAAGCCATCAAAAGGAGATTGCAAAAGCGCTTGCATTTGGGTTCATCGAGAAATCCTACATCCCGATTGGCTAGCCAACCCGGTTCTGGTTCAGAAGAAGAACACCTCCGACCGGGCGAATGTGTGTGGACTACACAGATCTGAATAAGCATTGCCCTAAGGACCCCTTCGGGCTACCAAGGATTGACCAAATAGTGGACTCCACAGCAGGATCAGCTCTACTATCATTCTTGGATTGCTGCTCAGGATATCACCAGATTGCACTAAAGAAAGAAGATCAGAGCAAGACCTCTTTCATCACGCCCTTCGGTGCCTACTGCTACAAAACAATGTCCTTCGGATTAAAGAACGCCGGAGCAACGTATCAAAGAGCGATACGACTTGTTTGGGAGAGCAGATTGGCAAAAATGCGAAGCCTCACGTGAGACGGCGTAGTGGTGAAGACAAGAGAACCAGAAACTCGATTCAAGATCCGGAAGAAACTTTCAAGAACCTCAACAAGTGGAAGTGGAAGCTCAACCCAACAAAATGCATCTTCTGAGTACCTTCGGGACATCTCTTTGGGATTCTTGGTCAAGAATGAGAGGCATTGAAGCCGGCACCAAGCAAATCAAGGCCATCAACGAGATGACACAACCCCGAAGCGTCAAGGACGTCCAGAAGCTCACAGGGTGCATGGCGGCACTCAACAGATTCATATCCAAGCTTGGAGAAAAAGGGTTACCCTTCTTCAAACTCATCAAGACGAAAGGAGAATTCAAGTGGACAGAAGAAGCGGACAAGGCGTTTGAAGAACTCAAGCGATACCTTACAATTGCTCCAGTCCTCACACCTCCAAAAGATCAAGAAGAACTCCGCTATACATAGCAAAGAACAAATACAAATGGTCATTTCAAAGCAATCATCGTGGAAAGAGAAGAGCCCGAGCAACCTAACAAGGTCCAGAGGCCGGTTTTACTACGTGAGTGAGGTTCTATCTGAGTCCAAGGCTCGGTACCCTCACGTACAAAAACTACTCTACACCATACTGATCACATCAAGGAAGCTACAACACTACTTCGGACGGTCACAAGATAACGGTGGTAACTCGACTCACCACCGGGCGACATCCCGAGAAACAGAGATTCAACGGGCCGCATATCAAAATGGGGGTAGAGAACTCGGAGCAATGAATCTAGAGTTCACCCCAAGAAGAGCAATCAAATCCGGGCGCCACCGGACTTCATAGCGAGTGGACGGAGCTCCAACAACCCATATCCGGCGACATCAAGAAACATTGGAACATGTACTTCGATGGATCGTTGAAGTTAGGGGAGGAGGAGAGCGGGATTTTATTCATATCTCAAGTACGTGCTGCAAATCATGTGGCAGGCTACAAACAACGAGGCGAGTATGAAGCACTCATCCATGGCCTCAAGATAGCAAGAACTCGGGAATCAAGAGATGAAACTCCAAGTATACGGCGACTCCGCTAGCTTGTCATCAATCAAGCCAACAAGAATTGGGGACCGCATAAAGGACAATATGGGCCTATATTGCGCAGAAGTACGCAAGCTGGAAAAGAACTTCCAAGGCCTAGAAATCCTACACGTGCTCAGAGACACGAATGTGGCAGCAGACGTGCTAGCCAAACTCGGATCTGACAGAGCCCAAGTCCCACCGAGGAGTATTCGGCCGAAGAACTCTTGAAACCATCCATCAAAGAGAATCCGAAGAATACAACATGGAGCAAAGCTCTAAACGGAGTAATGATAATCTCTCCGTGTCGAAGAACAACTCCCGGATCGAAGACATCATAAACTTCATCAAGAATAAGACACTACACGAAGACAAAGCCGAAGCAACCGGGATCTTGAGAAGAAGCAAGAACTACGTACTCATCAGAGACAAGCTCTATAGGAGAGCAGCATCATCAGGAGTACTACTCAAATGCATAAGCTCGAAGAAGGAAAGGACATCCTCCAAGAAATCCACTCCGGATCTTTGTGGAAACCACGCGCGGCGTCAAGAACCCTCGTGGGAAAAGCATTCGTATCAGGATACTGCCGCCAATGACCCTCAAAGACGCTTGAGAAGAACTCGTCGGGAAATGTAAAGGATGCCAAATGTTCGCAAGACAAGCGCATGTGCCAAAGACACCACCGACCGCATACCTCCATCATGGCCTTTCGTCGGGGGGACTGGATCAAGTCGGACCACTCAAGAGAGCAAACGGAGGATATGAGTACATCTACGTCGCCATCGACAAATTCACCAAGTGGATAGAGTACAAGCCATTGGTCACCTTGACTCAACCAAAGGCGTCGAGTTCATCCAAGAGATCATGCACAGATTTGGGATGCCCAATGAATCATCACTGACCTCGGATCACCGTTCACGGCAGCAGAATTTGAAGATTGGGCACAAGATTGTGGCGCACGGATAGACTATGCCTCCAGTAGCACACCCTCGAGGCCAACGGACAAGTCAAAAGAGCAAACGGACTCATCCTTGCCGGACTAAAGCCAAGGTTATACGAAGAACTCAAAGATTACGGAGCCAAATGGATTGAAGAGCTCCCAAAAAGTCGTCTAGGACCCGAGAACTCAAATCAGCAGAGCAACAGGCTACTCACCCTTCTTCCTGACCTACGGATCAGAAGCCGTTCTACCGGCAGACCTCATATGGAGCTCTCCAAGGATCGAGCAATTCGAAGAAGGAGAAGGAGAACAAACAAGAAGACTAGAAATCGATTTGTGTACGGAAGAAGTCAGAACAAAAGCGCCATTGTAACACCGAAATTTTTGCATGATTTTTAAAAGGTTAAATTGATTTAATTACGCAATTTATATGATGCATTGAATTTAGTAAATAAATAAATTTTATGAAATTTAAAATTGTCATGAGGTAGAAACATGTTGTGCACTCATGCTGGATGCATATTTTATTTATGTGATGCTTGTTTTTGGTTTGATTTGAATCTGATTTCGAAATCCTTTTAAAAAGCAAATCCAAATAAAAAGAAAAAAGGCATTTCTATTTATTTATTTTTTCTCCCTTCCTGGCGATGCAGCCCAAAGTCCTGGGCCGGCCTTTTTCGTAGCATAGCAGCAGCAGCGCTGTTTATTCTTTTGTTCGGCTGCACCGGATTAGCACCAACCCGGCCACTTCTTGCCTGCACCCATGCCGAGTACCTATAAAAGTCTAGCAGCACCGCGTCCCCAACCATCTCATCTCAATCTTCTCAAGCTTCAGCTCCAGCTCGAGCAACAGCAGAGGACATCGCCGTCATCGTCGAGTCCGTCGTCGAAATTCAAGTTTGCCATCCAAATTCAAACTCTCATATCTTTCTCGTTTTAAATCCGATTTGAGTCATTCAAGATTCGTTAGATTCGTAATTTCGTAATCTACATGTTAGTATCACTGTTGGTCAGGTTTTTGAACTTTTAATTTTCGAATTATTATTAGTTAATTATTTTATTACTAGAAAGCTTGTAAAATTCATAACTACACCGTTCTAGCTCCGATTTTTGCGATCTTTATATCGATGTGATCGTAGCGACGAGTAGAATAGTTTTATGAGCTTTTCAATCTGTTATCTTACTGTATGGTGTACTGTTATCTTATTTTGTCCATGTTTGCTTCGTGTTTGATTGCATGTTCGATGGTGTTGTTGCTGCGTGATCGATTGAGTAGAGCGGTGATCAATTCGGGAACGGTCGGAGCACTTTTGGGAAGAAGATCAGCAACCTCAAGTCTTCAATCGAGGCAAGTATAGCTTGGGATCACCCTTGATGTCCTATTCACCTTAATTAAAAACTCATGATGCATGTGTCCTCCTTGTTACCATTAAGGATTTACCTAGTCTTGATTACTTGATCCTTGTCACCTTTGGGTTAACCCTTTTACGAAGCGAGGGCGAAAGTGTAAGCAAGGTGCTATGTGTATGCGTGCACGCCCCTCGGAAGGGCTGTGCGGTGCAGCTTTGGAGGCGGGGGGTGTCACAAATGGTATCAAAGCCGAGGCGATTTGTAGGGACGCAAGCCTTAGTTAGAATGGTCGTTTTTAGCTCTCTTCTCTATTCATGCCTCCTTGATTATTGGTGGACCACCAATCTATGATGAGTTTGACCCCACCACATCTATAAGTTTTAGTAACCCCCATGTCCATAAACTTAGCACATTTTGAGACTAGTAAATCAAATCTATCGTGCTTGGTGAATTTTGGTGTGACTTTTGTGTTATTATTATGCTTTTTGAGTGATTTGGATTTTTGTAATGAGTCTTTGGAGCGTTGTGGGCATGTCCCTAAGCTCTAAAATTAAGAATAGTAAGTTTATAGTTAATACATATGCATCGGGGGTTGGTTATCTCGTTTCTCTCCCTGCTTTGTTATTTACGGAACTCCAAATAATGTCGAAATCTTTGAAGCTGCTGTCGGGAACTTCGTCCGTAAAAACTGTTAACTTTCATGTCTCATGTTTTCGACTTTGAGAGAAATCCTAAAGCTCATATATGTGTTGTTGGTTAACAGATGGCTGCCCGTGGTAGAGGGGGCGTGGTCGTGGTCGTGGTAGAGGGCGCGGTGCGATTACCACCGAGGACCCGATGAATCGATTCTTGCCGCAGACGATGAACCACTTTATGCGGGGTGGGCAAATTTGGAGGAGTGCCCCACGCCCCACCACCAAGGGACAAGCGCGGGGATTTTTACGCAAGGTCGTCCTCCGGTGTTCACGCATACCACCGTGATCCATTGGAGGCGGATGACTTTATTCGGGGAAGTGGAGAAGCGGCTAAATCTTGCTCAATGTCTTGATCAAGAGAAGGTGTTATGCGGTCTTTGGACAACTCGAGGGTTCCGCTTCGAATATGGTGGGAATCCTACCGGCCGCTTTCGCCCTAATAATGCTCCCCGCGGTCACACGGCAGCAGTTTGTGGATGCATTCAAAGAGCATCACGTTCCTGAAGGTGCAATGGATATAAAGGCAGACGAATTTAGGAGTCTTCGCATGGGGCGTATGACCGTCAGCGAGTACCACGACGCCTTCACTCAATTGTCTCGCTATGCCCCCGAGGAAGTGAGGGATGACAAAAAAATAAGCGTCTCTCTTCCTCAATGGTATTTATTACGATCTCAAGTTGCAGTTGTCTAAAGGGAGGTATGAGAATTTTCAAGAGCTGGTCAATGATGCTATCAAGTTGGACAATCTGCGTAGTGAGCGGGACAGGAAGAGAAAGATGAAGGGAGAGGCTTCCTCAAGCAACTCACGCCCTCGTTTCAATCCTCAGCAGGGTAATCAGCAGAGGTATCCCAATAATCAGTGGAACCGCAACAACAATCAACAGAGACCATATTATTCTCAAGGGAATCAGTATCCACAGCACTCCCAGAATCAGCAATGGGGAAATCAGCAGGCGCCACTCTCTGGTTCTAATACTACTCCTGTGAAGAATGGTGGTCCCAATGCTCCTCTCGGATGTTTTCGTTGTGGTGATGAGGGACATTTTCTTTGTTAGGTGCACCAAGAATATGAATCGGCCGAGGCACCTCGAGAGGCCCAACAACAAAGCAACGAAGACCCGCTATGGTAATGCCCACAATGTGTCCGTGAAAGTAATGCGGGAGGCGCTGGAATCATGATGGGTACGTTCAACATCAACTCTATCCCTGCTACAGTACTTTTCGATTCTGGAGTATCGCATACATTCATATCTCAGATGTTTGTTAGAAACCATAGCATTCCCATGGTAGCTTTGAAATATAACATGCAAGTAAATTCACCGGGTGGAACAATGCAAGCTACATGTAGTTGCCCCTCTATTAGCCTTACTTTAAGGGGGGTAGCGTTCCCAGTTGAGCCTATTGTGTTGAGAACCTCTGGTATTGATATGATTATTGGAATGGACTGGATGGATAAGCACAAGGTGTCTATTGATTGCAAAGAAAGGATGGTTAAGCTCATGTCATCTGGGGGAGCGGATCGGTGTTAATGTAGTAGTGCAACCACCGGCTACTGACCCACGATGAACCAAAGCCACGAGTGAAGGTGTTCATCATCGGGATCATATTGTGGATGAGTTTCCGGATGTCTTCCCCGATGATCTCGCGGGTATGCCCGACGCGACATTGAGTTTATTATTGAATTATTACGGCACTTTGCACCTATTGTTAAGCGTCCATATAGGATGGGGGTCCTGAATTAGAGGAACTTAAGAAACAATTAAAGGAGTTGCGGGAGAAAGGCTTTTATACGTCCTAGTGCTTCACCTTGGGGTGCTCTCGTGATTTTTGTTGACAAGAAGGATGGTACTCGGCGAATGTGTGTGGATTATCGTTTCTTTGAATGAAGTTACTATCAAGAATAAGTATCCTCTACCCGAAATTGACGACTTGTTTGATCGGTTAAGAGGTGCTTGTGTGTTTTCAAAGATTGATCTCCGTTACGGTTATCATCGGTTAAAGATTAGAAGCTTCGAGATGTGCCTAAGACTGCCTTCACTACAAGATATGGATTGTATGAGTACACCGTTATGTCGTTTGGGTTGACCAATGCTCCTGCCTATTTTATGTACATGATGAACAAGGTGTTCATGGAGTATTTGGATAAGTTTGTGGTGGTATTCATTGATGATATTCTGATATTCTCCAAGACTAATGAAGAACATCTTTGAGCATCTCGGGTTAGTTTTACGAAGCTTAGAGAGCATAAGTTGTATGCTAAGCCTTGATGAAGTGTGAGTTCGGTTGAAGGAAGTGTCCTTTCTGGGTCATGTTGTCTCTAATGGTGGAATATCAGTGGATCCAGGCAAAGTGAAGGATGTGTTAGATTGGAAACCACCTACTGATGTGAGTGAGATTCGTAGTTTTCTTGGGATGGCTGGTTACTACAGAAGATTCATTGAGGGCTTCTCTAAACTTGCTAAGCCTATGACTGCTCTGTTAGAGAAGAATACAAAGTTTGTGTGGTCTGATAAGTGTCAAGCTAGTTTTGAAGGCGAAGGCAAGATTGACTCTTGCTCTGTTCTAGTCTTTGCCGGATCCGAGTAAGAAGTTTGCTATATACTGTGATGCCTCTCGTCTCGGTTTGGGGTGTGTTCTTATGCAAGAAGGAAAGGTTGTTGCTTATGCATCTAGGCAGCTGAAGAAACATGAAGTGAATTATCCTACACATGATCTAGAGCTAGCAGCAGTTGTTCATGCTTTAAAAATTTGGAGACACTATTTGATAGGCCAGAAGAGTGACATATATACTGATCACAAGAGTCTGAAGTACATCTTTACTCAGTCTGATCTGAATTTAAGGCAACGTCGGTGGTTGGAGTTGATCAAGGACTATGATCTGGAGGTGCACTACCATCCTGGAAAGGCCAACCTTGTTGCAGATGCACTCAGCAGAAAGAGGTATGTTAATGGGTTGCAAATGATAGCTGAGTCTGAAGAATTATGTCTGGAGTTTGAACAATTGAATCTGGGTGTTGTCTTTAACACTATGGAGATTGAGGTGACCCCTACATTAGAACAAGAGATAAGGAAAGGTCAGTTGGAGGATGAAAAGTTGAAGGAAATTGCTGACAATGTAGTTGTTGGTAAGGCACCTGGTTTTCACATCGATGACCATGGTACTTTGTGGTTTGGGAAGAGAATTTGTGTGCCTGAGGTGAAGGCTATTCGAGATGCAATCCTGAGAGAAGCACATGAGTCAGCCTATTCCATTCATCCTGGTAGTACTAAGATGTATCTTGATCTTAAAGAAAGATACTGGTGGTGTGGTTTGAAGAGGGATGTAGCAGAGTATGTTGCCTTGTGTGATACATGTCGACGAGTGAAGGCAGAACATCAGAGACCTGCTGGACTGTTGCAACCGATGAGGATTCCTGAATGGAAGTGGGATGAGATTGGTATGGATTTCATAGTGGGTTTGCCACGTACACAGAAAGGTTATGACTCGATTTGGGTAATCGTGGATCGCTTGACAAAGGTTGCTCACTTCTTACCCGTCAAGACCAGGTATACCGGATTGCAGTTAGCTGAGTTGTACATGGAACGGATTGTGTGTTTGCATGGAGTTCCTAGTAGAATTGTGTCTGATAGAGGTACGCAATTCACGTCTCACTTTTGGCGAACGGTACAAGAATCTTTGGGAACCCGGTTGAACTTTAGCACGGCTTTTCATCCACAGACTGATGGACAGACAGAGAGAGTTAACCAGATACTTGAGGATATGTTGAGAGCTTGTGCCTTGCAATATGGTACTAGCTGGGATAAGAGTTTGCCTTATGCTGAATTCTCCTATAATAACTTGAGTTATCAACGTAGTCTCAAGATGGCACCGTTTGAGGCTTTGTATGGGCGTAAGTGCGAGAACACCATTGTTTCGAATCATTTGGAGAGAGTCGTATTTGGAACCGATGTGCTGAGAATTGCAGAAGAACAAGTAAGAAAGATTAGAGAGAATCTGAGAGTAGCCCAGACACGTCAGAAAAGTTATGCCGATAATAGAAGGAAAGACTTGAGTTTTGAAGTAGGAGATTATGTCTACTTGAAGGTTTCTCCGATGAGGAATGTTAAGAGGTTCAATATGAAAGGAAAATTAGCTCCAAGGTATGTTGGTCCTTTTTCCGGATATTGGCAAGACGTGGAGAAGTGGCTTATGAGTTAGAGTTGCACGCTAGATTGGTCTTTGTGCATAATGTGTTTCATGTGTCTCAACTCAAGAGATGTTTTGCGTGTGCCCGAGGAACAAATTCCATTAGATGAGCTTCTTTGTTGAGAAAGATCTTACCTATGAAGAGTTTCTGTCAGGATTTTGGAGCTGGCTGAGAGAATCACTAGAAGCCGAGCTATCCGGATGTGCAAAGTTGAGTGGAATAGATATTGAGGCGAGGCGACATGGGAAAGAGAAGATGAATTGAGGGAGAATTATCCACGGCTTTTTTGCGTAAGCACAACCAAATCTCGGGGACGAGATTTTCTTTAAGGGGGTAGATTTGTAACACCGAAAATTTTTGCATGATTTTTAAAAGGTTAAATTGATTTAATTACGCAATTTATATGATGCATTGAATTTAGTAAATAAATAAATTTTATGAAATTTAAAATTGTCATGAGGTAGAAACATGTTGTGCACTCATGCTGGATGCATATTTTATTTATGTGATGCTTGTTTTTGGTTTGATTTGAATCTGATTTCGAAATCCTTTTTAAAAAGCAAATCCAAATAAAAGAAAAAGGCATTTCTATTTATTTATTTTTTCTCCCTTCCTGGCGATGCAGCCCAAAGTCCTGGGCCGGCCTTTTTCGTAGCATAGCAGCAGCAGCGCTGTTTATTCTTTTGTTCGGCTGCACCGGATTAGCACCAACCCGGCCACTTCTTGCCTGCACCCATGCCGAGTACCTATAAAAAGTCTAGCAGCACCGCGTCCCCAACCATCTCATCTCAATCTTCTCAAGCTTCAGCTCCAGCTCGAGCAACAGCAGAGGACATCGCCGTCATCGTCGAGTCCGTCGTCGAAATTCAAGTTTGCCATCCAAATTCAAACTCTCATATCTTTCTCGTTTTAAATCCGATTTGAGTCATTCAAGATTCGTTAGATTCGTAATTTCGTAATCTACATGTTAGTATCACTGTTGGTCAGGTTTTTGAACTTTTAATTTTCGAATTATTATTAGTTAATTATTTTATTACTAGAAAGCTTGTAAAATTCATAACTACACCGTTCTAGCTCCGATTTTTGCGATCTTTATATCGATGTGATCGTAGCGGCGAGTAGAATAGTTTTATGAGCTTTTCAATCTGTTATCTTACTGTATGGTGTACTGTTATCTTATTTTGTCCATGTTTGCTTCGTGTTTGATTGCATGTTCGATGGTGTGTTTCTGCGTGATCGATTGAGTAGACGGTGATCAATTCGGGGAACGGTCCGGAGCACTTTTGGGAAGAAGATCAGCAACCTCAAGTCTTCAATCGAGGCAAGTATAGCTTGGGATCACCCTTGATGTCCTATTCACCTTAATTAAAAACTCATGATGCATGTGTCCTCCTTGTTACCATTAAGGATTTACCTAGTCTTGATTACTTGATCCTTGTCACCTTTGGGTTAACCCTTTTACACGAAGCGAGGACGAAAGTGTAAGCAAGGTGCTATGTGTATCGCGCACGCCCCTCGGAAGGGCTGTGCAGTGCAGCTTTGGAGGGCGGGGTGTCACAGCCATCCTACAGAATGCAAGATATCTGCAAGGACTCAGAAGGCACTACGACAAGAGCACATGTCCAAGAAAACTAAACCCAGAAGATCAATTACTCAAGAGAAGTCAAAAGACGGAAGGCAAGCACAAACTGCTCAGCCCATGGGAAGGACCATACATCGTCAAAGGAGTACTGGGACCAGGAACCTACAAGCTGATGACAATGCAAGGAGAAGAAGTCAGAAACTCTTGGCACATAAACCAGCTCAGAAGGTTCTATCCATAATCGGAGGAACTCAAGGCAACAGAAGAGAAGCAGAACGCAATATCAACTCTCCAATACTTCAAAGAAGAAAGAAGATCAAGCCTGAGAAGAACTCTGGACCATCAAGGTCACAAAATACGCAGCCACCAGGCACTTCAATAGAAACAAGCTGCCAACAGTGAAGCTGCATGCCTCCTGCGGGAGAAGAACAACACAGCCCGAATTGGCACTTCACAAGAAAGAAGTCGACCAAGAGAAGGCAAAACCCGACCACCAGAACGGAGGTCAAATTCCAAGGGTGGAACCATGCGAAGTCCTAGCTCTGGAATAGCGTCCACACCTTAAATCCTAGCGGAAGATCGTGAACTTCGACTCTTGAAAAGAGAGGACGTTGGGATCGGCCCGTCTAGGTCGCAGAGGCCATCAAGGGTCCAGAAAGTGCCACTATGTCCAATGACGGCGGATGGCCTTTCGAATCGGGTGTGAAGCGGTGTAGTGTTGTGAAATAGAAACCCACCGTCTCACACAAGTCTCTCGAAGCGCGAGCAGCCCAAACCGAGGCAAGGTGGATTGTAGTGTTATGAAATAGGAACCCAACCATCTTGACCTTCAATCCTTGATGCACTTAAATGGGCCCGGACTGAGAACCCTTCAAGGGGACGTCATGCGATAGTCCACCGGACCGCATGGGAGAGCCCTAGCCCGGAAGAGGCAACCCGAGTTAGAACAACTCTTTCAGGAGCACGACTCCACCAAAATACACTAGCATGTTCAAGAAAGGACATATGCTAGAGGGCCTAAAAGGAGAAAACCTAACGGCTTTTGGAGTAACCCTCCGAACAATCGTAACAAGTCTCGAGAAGAAGACAAAAGTTGCAAGCCAGAGGAAAACAACCCTGGCAAAACGGGGGACGCCCCATCTACCATCGGCAAGTCTATTGTTGACACTTGTTATCATATAAAATTTTTAATTAATTAAACATGAGAAAGGGGTATAAATAATAATAACAACCTAGAATAGGGTGTCACTAACATAATTCCATCAGTTTTGGTAAAGTTGTGATTTGCGAGGGACTTAACGAGAAAATCGGCAGAGATGACGTGGCATACGGCCGGCGTAACGCAACGCAATCCAACTCGAAACAAGTCTAGAAGGCTTCGGATTAATCCCGACGTGAACTAACCCGGAACCAAGAAATACATCATCTAGAAGACTCCAGAACGCGCGACGCACGACGGGACCCAGAGGGGAGCCCCCCCTGGGCCGATCGGCCCAATAATGGGGCCGATCGGCCCTGCCAGCCGCCGCCGCCGCTGCGCTTCGGGAAGCTTCCTCCACCGCCTCTAAGACTCGATCTAAACCGGTTGATTTGAGTCGGTTTGATCCGAGGGGGCGACGGTAGAAGTGCGGGATTGATTCAAGGTTAATACCACATCGCCTCGATGAAGATGGAGAGAGACACGAAGACCGATATATTAGGACCCCTAGACCCCCTTCTTAGATCATCAAGTTCTATAACAAAGATATTTCTAATTAAAATACCAAGTCATATTCAACGCTAGAGAAACATCGCTTTCGGAAGAGTAGCAATCAAGATTAGAACTAGTAGGAAGGGAGAAATCCGCTCCGGATGCGTCGGAGGCCAGCTCAAGATCGGGGCCTCGTTCTTGTAAGTTCTTCATTGTAAGTAGTTTTCAAGTCCCGGACACATGCTTAATATGAATATCTTGATCATGTTTATATTTGAGATTATTTGTTCTAGTATTTACTTTAATTACACATTTAGCATAGTTGAATTACTGTTATGTTCATGCATGGATTCGTATAGCGCTCATCATCTAGATTGGAAGGTGAGTGGTAGAGACGATGTAATCATGGTGATTAGATCTTATTTACTGCGTTTGCACCCCTATGTGCCGGGTCGTGTGGTAGATCGTGGTGGTGACAGCACCATTGAGTCCTTTGCAATCCATCCCCCGTATGTAGGCCTAGCGGATGTTAGATTTCGGGTTGTTCTAAGTTTCGGCCTTAGTCTTCACGGATTACGTCCTCATGTTTGGATTTAATTAGTCTTTCTTCAATGATTGTTATTTGTATTGCATAATTAGGTAGATCCTAACATTTAGTTTAGAGTTACATATTGGAGTTTCTAATGCTAGCTAGCCTATGAATTGCTATCGTCCATTGTTAGACACTTTCTCGCCAACCAACGTGATTTTTGGTCAAATCTGTTTATCTAGAACTTTATCATTATCTTTATTATGAACTTTGATCCTTGCTTAAGTAATTGATGAGATTAATGCTGATGTCTTGCACATGAGAGATGGTTAGATTAAGATCTATACTTAGTTAATTCAAGATAACAGACTTCTTTCCCTGTGGTAGAATATAAATTCAAGACACGGTTATTACTCCGGTTAAAATGCTACAATGGTATATATTCATATCGTGCGCTTGCGGATACCCGAGTTATAATTGTTTATTTACTTATTAAAGAAGTTATCAAGGCATAGTACGAATATTATATTCCTTGCATATTAGTAGTTTAACTATAGGGATGACAACCTTTTTCGGATATGCTATGAAGGCGCAATGAATATTTCTTTTAGTTTTATCTCGAAGCAACATCGATATTCTTTCTAGATGCCATTACTAGTTAGTGACATTAGAAATACCAACAAGCATTTTGGCGCCGTTGCGGGAAAAGAAAAAGTCTATAGCCCAATAAAATAAAAACATATAGGATTAACATGCATGCATCTCTCATACGCATCGATTTAATTTTATCAATTGCTTAAACAAGTATACCCTTGTTATTATTCTTCCTATCTTTGCAGGGTAATGTAAGAAAAGGAATCTTCACGAAAACTTCAGTCCGATCCAGAAAAAACTTTTGAAGGAGGCAAGATCCAAGTTGAAATCTCAACCCAAAGAGCACTACCTCGGAAGACTCCTCCAGCGTGCGTAGCTTAGCACCGATTTTTTAAGACATGGCAAACAAGACCCCAGCGAATACTACGCACCGACTACGGCCAACATCCGCCTTTGGACCGACAGGTCGATGTAGGAGACAAAGCTTTTGAGCTCAAGCCTGCACTCATCAACATGGTACAAGCTAGCCAATTACGTGGAAAAGCTCATGAAGATGCCAATGCTCACCTACAACACTTCTTAGAGATTTGTGGCACCTTCACTATCAAAGATGTCTCAAGTGATGCAATCCTACCGTCTCTTCCCATTCTCACTCTTGGGACGAGCGAAGCAGTGGTTCTACGCCAACAAAGACAAACTCACTACTTGGGCACTTTGCTCTCTTTGCCTTCTGGCAAAATTCTTCCCTATAGGCAAAACCAACGCCTTACGAGGGAAAATCTCAAGCTTTCAGCAAACAACACGACGAATCTGTTCCGGAGGCGTGGGAACAGCTTCAAGACTACATCACAGAATGCCCACACCATGGAATGGAGAACTGGTTACTCATGCAGACCTTCTACCACGGGCTTAACAACAACACCCGTGAGACCATGGACAGCTAGCTGGCGGGGTGCTTTCCTATCACTTACTTTGAACCAAGCTACTGACCTTGTGGAGAAGATGGCGTCAAACCAAGCTTGGAATGAGGACCGTCAACCCCGCAAGAAAGAGAGAGGAATGCACCCGGTGAAAGAGGTAGATATATCTTTGTCGCCAAAATGGACTTAATTATGAAGAAGCTTGAAGACAAAGCTCCCGAGAAGAAGGAAGTCATGCAACTCTTCGATTCCCGCATGACATGTGAAGAATGTGGCAACTTGGACACTTTCGCTGCCACTGTCCCGAGCTAGAAGAGGACGTGAACTACATCAACAATAACAACAACCAGTATCGTCCTCCGAATCAACAATGGAGTCAGCAGAGACCCAACTACCAAGGTAACTATTCGGGTAACTATCAAGGTAATAACTCTTTTAATAATTTCCCACCTTTAAGAGAGTTAGTACAAAACCAAGGTAGACTTATGGATAATCTATCTAAGAAGTTAGCTTCCAATGATAAAATGCTAGAAACTATTAGTACTAAAATGGAAAGCTTTTCTTACGCAATAAAGAACAAACATAGCTTTAATAAAATGATAGAATCACAATTATCGGTGGCTTTATGCGCTCCTATGCCTAACCCAGGTAAGATTCGGGTCAACCGGAAGAATTAGAATCTGCAAATCTTGTCGATATTTACTATGCGGTATGCGGACCACCTACTCAAACAAGAAATTCAATTGTGTCGGGAATGCCGCTAAGAAAGAAGATCGGGAAGACCAGTCGTCACCATCAACATAGGCGCCGCACCTACGACGCACTCATCGACCGGCTCAAGTGTCAACATCATGCCTAAGGTAAACCTTGAGCCGGATTCGAATTAGTATACACAACCATGTGCCTACAACTTTGAGATCAATCGTTATGCTACATTTGACACTTGTTATCATATAAAATTTTTAATTAATTAAACATGAGAAAGGGGTATAAATAATAATAACAACCTAGAATAGGGTGTCACTAACATAATTCCATCGGTTTTGGTAAAGTTGTGATTTGCGAGGGACTTAACGAGAAAATCGGTAGAGATGGCGTGGCATACGTAGCCGACGTAGCAAGCGCAATCCAACTCGAAACAAGTCTAGAAGGCTTCGGATTAATCGGCGTGAACTAACCCGGAACCAAGAAATACATCATCTAGAAGACTCGAACACGCGACGACGGCGGGACCCGGAGGGGAGCACCCCTGGGCGATCGGCCCAATAGTTAGGCCGATCGGCCCCCGAGCGCCGCCGACTCTGCTCGCCGGGAAGCTTCCTCCACCGCCTCTAAGACTCGATCTAAACCGGTTGATTTGAGTCGGTTTGATCCGAGGCGACGGTAGAAGTGCGGGATTGATTCAAGGTTAATACCACATCGCCTAATGAAGATGGAGAGGCAGGGCGAAGACCGATATATTAGGACCCCTAGACCCCCTTCTTAGATCATCAAGTTCTATAACAAAGATATTTCTAATTAAAATACCAAGTCATATTCAACGCTAGAGAAACATCGCTTTCGGAAGAGTAGCAATCAAGATTAGAACTAGTAGGAAGGGAGAAATCGCTCCGGATCGTCGGAGGCCGACTCAAGATCGGGCCTCGTTCTTGTAAGTTCTTCATTGTAAGTAGTTTTCAAGTTCGGACACATGCTTAATATGAATATCTTGATCATGTTTATATTCGAGATTATTTGTTCTAGTATTTACTTTAATTACACATTTAGCATAGTTGAATTCTTGTTATGTTCATGCATGGATTCGTATAGCGCTCATCATCTAGATCGGAAGGTGAGTGGTAGAGATGATGTAATCATGGTGATTAGATCTTATTTACACTGCGTTTGCACCCTATATGTGCCGGGTCGTGTGGTAGATCGTGGTGGTGGCAAACATCATTGAGTCCTTTGCAATCCCCCCCGTATGTAGGCCTAGCGGATGTTAGATTTCGGGTTGTTCTAAGTTTCGGCCTTAGTCTTCACGGATTACGTCCTCATATGCGGATTTAATTAGTCTTTCTTCGATGATTGTTATTTGTATTGCATAATTAGGTAGATCCTAACATTTAGTTTAGAGTTACATATTGGAGTTTCTAATGCTAGCTAGCCTATGAATTGCTATCGTCCATTGTTAGACACTTTTCGCCAACCAACGTGATTTTTGGTCAAATCTGTTTATCTAGAACTTTATCATTATCTTTACTATGAACTTTGATCCTTGCTTAAGTAATTGATGAGATTAATGCTGATGTCTTGCACATGAGAGATGGTTAGATTAAGATCTATGCTTAGTTAATTCAAGATAATGAGACTTCTTTCCCTGTGGTAGAATATAAATTCAAGACACAGTTATTACTCTGGTTAAAATGCTACAATGGTATATATTCATATATACTGTAAACTTGCGGATACCCGATTATAATTGTTTATTTACTTATTAAGAAGTTATCAAGGCATAGTACGAATATTATATTCCTTGCATATTAGTAGTTTAACTATAGGGATGACAACCTTTTCGGATATGCTATGAAGCGCAATGAATATTTCTTTTAAGTTTTATACGAAGCAACATCGATATTCTTTCTAGATGCCATTACTAGTTAGTGACATTAGAAATACCAACAAGCATTTTTGGCGCCGTTCTCGGGGGGAAAGAAAGTCTATAGCCCAATAAAATAAAAACACATAGGATTAACATGCATGCATCTCTCATACGCATCGGTTAATTTTATCAATTGCTTAAACAAGTATACCCTTGTTATTATTCTTCCTATCTTTTGCGGGGTAATGTATGAAAAGGAATCTTCACGAAAACTTCCAATCAGATCGGAAAAACTTTTGAAGGAGGCAAGATCCAAGTTGAAATCTCAACCCAAGAACACTACCTCGGAAGACTCCTCCTTTGCGTAGCTTAGCACCAATTTTTGAAGACATGGCAAACAAGACCCTTGGCGAATACTACGCACCGACTACGGCCAACATCCGCCTTTGGACCCGACCGGTCGATGTGGGAGACAAAGCTTTTGAGCTCAAGCCTGCACTCATCAACATGGTACAAGCTAGCCAATTACGTGGAAAAGCTCATGAAGATGCCAATGCTCACCTACAATACTTCTTAGAGATTTGTGGCACCTTCACTATCAAAGATGTCTCAAGTGATGCAATCCTACTTCATCTCTTCCCATTCTCACTCTTGGGACGGCGAAGCGTGGTTCTACGCCAACAAAGACAAACTCACTACTTGGGCACTTTGCTCTCTTGCCTTCTGGCAAAATTCTTCCCTATAGGCAAAACCAACGCCTTACGAGGGAAAATCTCAAGCTTTCAGCGACAACACGACGAATCTGTTCGAGGCGTGGGAGCGCTTTCAAGACTACATCTGAGAATGCCCACACCATGGAATGGAGAATTGGTTACTCATGCGGAGACCTTCTACCACGGGCTTAACAACAACACCCGTGAGACCATGGACGCTAGCTGGCTTTGGAGGTGCTTTCCTATCACTTACATTGAACCAAGCTCCGACCTTGTGGAAAAGATGGCATCAAACCAAGCTTGGAATGAGGACCGTCAACCCCCAAGAAAAAGAGAGAGGAATGCACCAAACTGAAAGAGGTAGATATCTTTGTCTGCCAAAATGGACTTAATTATGAAGAAGCTTGAAGACAAAGCTCAGGAAGAAGGAAGTCATGCAACTCTTCGATTCCCATGACATGTGAAGAATGTGGCAACTTTTGGACACTTTCGGGCTGCCAGCGTCGAGCTAGAAGAGGGCGTGAACTACATCAACAATAACAACAACCGAGTATCGTCCTCGAATCAACAATGGAGTCAACGAGAGACCCAACTACCAAGGTAACTATTCGGGTAACTATCAAGGTAATAACTCTTTCAATAATTTCCCACCTTTAAGAGAGTTAGTACAAAACCAAGGTAGACTTATGGATAATCTATCTAAGAAGTTAGCTTCCAATGATAAAATGCTAGAAACTATTAGTACTAAAATGGAAAGCTTTTCTTACGCAATAAAGAACCAAACATAGCTTTAATAAAATGATAGAATCACAATTATCGGTGGCTTTATACGCTCCTATGCCTAACCGGGTAAGATTCGGGTCAACCAGGAAGAATTAGAATCTGCAAATCTTGTCGATATTTACTATGCGGTATGCGGACCACCTACTCGGACAAGAAATTCAATTGTGTCGGCGGGGAATGCCCGCTAAGAAAGAAGATCGGGAAGACCGGTCGTCACCATCAACATAGGCGCCCGCACCTACGACGCACTCATCGACTTGGCTCAAGTGTCAACATCATGCCTAAGGTAAACCTTGAGCGATTCGAGGAATTAGTATACACAACCATGTGCCTACAACTTGCGAGATCAATCGTTATGCTACCACGAGGGTATTCTAGAGGGCGTATGCCTTTACATCGGTAAGCTATACGTGGCCACCGACCGTGGTCACGGATATGGGTAAAGGTAAACGCCCCGATCATTGCAGGCCGCCCTTTCACGGCTACCACTAAGGCAATCATCTACGCCCGACACCGCGAAGATCGTCTTCACGGTTAATGGACGAGAGGAGAGATTCAGCTGCAAACACAAGACCTTAGCTCCCCCTGCTCCAACCGTACCACTACCGTACCCTGAAGTACACATACCGGTTTGTCAAGAAGAGGATAAAAAGAAGAAGCGGGAACAAGAACAATCGTCAACCTCGACCACACGTAGAGCGAGTCTTGATGATCAATCAAGTCAACTTCGGCCGCGCAAGACTCGGCGCAATCAACCACCGGTAGAGAAGCTAGGCGACCACAGGTTAGGCAATCCGCTTTGCTCCATTAATCAATGGAACTTCTATACAACCGTCTGCGACACGGGATCGAGGCATCAACCTAATGTCAAAGGTAGCGTATAAATTAATCTATGGTAATCGCCTTTGTGTTCCACCTATGTACTCTGCGGTGGCGGATCAAACACACGCCGATTCGGAAGGTATTGTCGCGAAAGCGTGCCGGTCAAGATCAAAGACAGCTATGTCCTCAGCGACTTCTTAGTCATGGACACGGGAGGCGAAGAACAAGATCCTCCCATAATACTTGGAAGGCCGTTCACGAATACTACAAGAGCAATCATCTACATCGGGACGGGCGAAATCCGGTTCCATATTCAAGGTAAAAAGGTCTTGTTGCTTCTTTAATACTTATACTAACTATGAACGACCCAGAAGAAGGACCAAGAGCCGAAGCGTCTCCAAAGACTACAAAGGATTTGGACTCAAAGATGGAGCACATTGAGAGGATAGAAAAAAGACATCCAAGAAAAGTACACTCGGCTCCTACCAATCTTGAATGATGCACCAACTACAGGGAGAGGTCTCCACCAAAGAAGCAATCTTGGAAGAAGAAAGAAGCTGCTAAGAAGAGCAACAAGAATACACCTTCGGAGACCCAACCGGCGCCGGCATCAACAAATGAACAATCGACCCTAACGGCTACTGCCGTCTACGCCCACCTACGAGATCATTGAAGGAACCATACCGGGTACAACGTTTATACGGGGCCCATAGGCGACACCACGCCATGGGAGTAAGTGCTCTCTAAACTCTTGCCGAGAGGTAACTCGGTATTTATTTGCATCTTTAATTTTCGCACGGCATATTTCAATTAGCATGTTTACTTTAGCATATTTATTTTTTTCCTAAACCTGCATTAGAAAAATCCCAAAAATATGTTTCTTTGCATGTGCATCGAGTCTCTTAAGCCCCATGCAAGCACACCTTCTTTGTGGTGGCATAAAAATATATAAAAATATAAAAATATTGCATTCATATGTTTTTGCATTATCATCCCTATTGCATAGAAAATTCCAAAAATATGTGGGCACATGAAGGTCCACACCTTTTATATAAAAATCAAAAAAGGCGTGAGCACATGAAGGCTCACATTAACATCCTAAATTTGTTCCTTCGGGTATGTGCGAAATTAATATTAACGGGGAGAACATTAAAAGGAGACCCGAAAGAGGAGCGAGATTCAAGGATGAAGCGAAAAGGACTACTTCAAGATCTAGCTTGGGGAGAGCACCCCCATTTATCACGATAAGTATTATTACCCTATGTCTTTAAATTTTAGCTAGTTATATTTGCTTAGAGTTAATGAGTCTTATTTAATGTGTCTTAGTTAAAGAGTCTTAGTGTTAAAGAGTCAAATAAATAAAGTGCTAGAACTTGTTAGACTACTTTCTTCCTATTAATTATGATCTTGATAATATGTGCTAAGGAAATGATGAATAGTTGCTCCGCCTTAATTCCTCTTAAAAGTACTTACACTTTGGACTTAGATTCTCCTGAAGTTTTAAATGTTTAAATTACTCTAAACCCAAAAACACTGTGGGAAGCACATGCTTGATGCGAGTCTTAGCATTAAAAGATAATAGTGCATAAAAAGTTGAGCTACTTTTGTTTATCATATTCTTAGAGATACTTGACTCTGGTTTTTATCTTTAAAAATTATAAAATTACATGATGAGTCCTTAGTTATGACCCTTAAGAGTATTCCATCAAGATCATCCCACTCCACCAATCTTTTGCTTCTAACTCGGAGAATGCGCATCCCCATATTTCACTTAGCCGTTAGCCATAAAAATAATTAATAAAGCTCTTGCAATCTTTAGATATGTCTCTCTCAATGTTTTATATAGGCTGGGCTACATTCGAAAAAAAAAAAAGAAGAAGAGAGAAGTAGAAAAGAAAAAGTGAGACGAGAGAGGAGAGTAACGGACAAAAGTCATACTAGGCGAGAAGGGCCTACCTCCTAATAATAAAAAAAATAATAATAATAAATTTAGAGATGAATAATGGACACGTGTCCCAGGGTGAACGGGGCCCACATCTCTAAGGAGAGAGAAAAAAATGGACACAAGTTCAGGGGAAAAGCCCACCTCTCCAAGAATGGACGGCCCGGATCCTAACAATTTTTAGAAAAGAGATATAGACTAGAGATGCTTGAAAAGAAATAAAAAAAAAAAAAAGGGCTAAAGGCTATTTACTACCTTTCATCCTCATCCACTTCACCACTATCATCCCACTATGTATGTCCTACCACTTGTGTAACTCCACTACGTACCATCTACTTAAGGGGGTCATACATAGGATCTCCGAAGTTTTCTTTTGAAAAATATTGCAAAACCCGGGATGATAGTTGATCAAAGAATTTGAGACATGGTACTTAACTTGATTGTTTTATCTTGCTTATGATTCGTGAAAAGGCTCGCCCCATGGTAAGCAGGTAAGGTAAGAGTAAGAGGAGAATTTATTTTTATAAACACAAGTACTTTTGAGGTATGAAAGCGTAGTAGCAACTCGATCCTACTATAGCATGTAGCTTTGCTAGGGACTAGCAAAGGGTAAGCTTGGGGAGTTTGTTGACACTTGTTATCATATAAAATTTTTAATTAATTAAACATGAGAAAGGGGTATAAATAATAATAACAACCTAGAATAGGGTGTCACTAACATAATTCCATCGGTTTTGGTAAAGTTGTGATTTGCGGGGACTTAACGAGAAAATCAGCGAGAGATGGCGTGGCATACGGCCGGCGTAGCATAGCGCAATCCAACTCGAAACAAGTCTAGAAGGCTTCGGATTAATCCCGGCGTGAACTAACCGGAACCAAGAAATACATCATCTAGAAGACTCGAACACGCGACGCACGACGGGACCCGGAGGGGAGCACCCCTGGGCCGATCGGCCCAATAGTTAGGCCGATCGGCCCCGGGCGCCCGACTACGCTGCGCCCGGGAAGCTTCCTCCACCGCCTCTAAGACTCGATCTAAACCGGTTGATTTGAGTCGGTTTGATCCGAGGGCGACGGTAGAAGTGCGGGATTGATTCAAGGTTAATACCACATCGCCTAATGAAGATGGAGAGGCGACGAAGACCGATATATTAGGACCCCTAGACCCCCTTCTTAGATCATCAAGTTCTATAACAAAGATATTTCTAATTAAAATACCAAGTCATATTCAACGCTAGAGAAACATCGCTTTCGGAAGAGTAGCAATCAAGATTAGAACTAGTAGGAAGGGAGAAATCCGCTCGGATCGTCGGAGGGCCAGCTCAAGATCGGGCCTCGTTCTTGTAAGTTCTTCATTGTAAGTAGTTTTCAAGTTCGGACACATGCTTAATATGAATATCTTGATCATGTTTATATTCGAGATTATTTGTTCTAGTATTTACTTTAATTACACATTTAGCATAGTTGAATTCTTGTTATGTTCATGCATGGATTCGTATAGCGCTCATCATCTAGATCGGAAGGTGAGTGGTAGAGATGATGTAATCATGGTGATTAGATCTTATTTACTGCGTTTGCACCCTATGTGCCGGGTAGGTGTGGTAGATCGTGGTGGTGACAAAGGCATCATTGAGTCCTTTGCAATCCACCCCCGTATGTAGGCCTAGCGGATGTTAGATTTCGGGTTGTTCTAAGTTTCGGCCTTAGTCTTCACGGATTCGTCCTCATGTGCGGATTTAATTAGTCTTTCTTCGATGATTGTTATTTGTATTGCATAATTAGGTAGATCCTAACATTTAGTTTAGAGTTACATATTGGAGTTTCTAATGCTAGCTAGCCTATGAATTGCTATCGTCCATTGTTAGACACTTTCTCGCCAACCAACGTGATTTTTGGTCAAATCTGTTTTATCTAGAACTTTATCATTATCTTTACTATGAACTTTGATCCTTGCTTAAGTAATTGATGAGATTAATGCTGATGTCTTGCACATGAGAGATGGTTAGATTAAGATCTATGCTTAGTTAATTCAAGATAATGAGACTTCTTTCCCTGTGGTAGAATATAAATTCAAGACCTGGTTATTACTCCCGGTTAAAATGCTACAATGGTATATATTCATATAAATGTAGCGCTGCGGATACCCGATTATAATTGTTTATTTACTTATTAAGAAGTTATCAAGGCATAGTACGAATATTATATTCCTTGCATATTAGTAGTTTAACTATAGGGATGACAACCTTTTCGGATATGCTATGAAGCGCAATGAATATTTCTTTTAAGTTTTATCGAAGCAACATCGATATTCTTTCTAGATGCCATTACTAGTTAGTGACATTAGAAATACCAACACTACCCCTGAGGGTATTCTAGAGGACGTATGCCTTTATATCGGTAAGCTATACGTGGCCACCGACTTCGTGGTCCTGGATATGGGTAAAGGTAAGAACGCCCCGATCATTCTCGGGGGCCGCCCTTTCCCGACTACCACTAAGGCAATCATCTACGCCGACACCGCGAAGATCGTCTTCACGATTAATGGACCAGAGGAGAGATTCAAGCGCAAACACAAGACCTTAGCTCCCCCCTCGCTCCAACCGTACCACTACCGTACCACGAAATACACGCATCAAATTGTCGAGAAGAGGATAAAAAGAAGAAGCAAGAACAAGAAGAACCGTCAACCTCGACCACACGTAGAACGAGTCTTGATGATCAATCAAGTCAACTCAAAGACGCTAAAGACTCGGCGCAATCAACCACCGTAGAGAAGCTAGGCGACCTCGAGTTAGGCAATTCACCGCTCCATTAATCAATGGAACTTCTATACAACCGTCTGCGACACGGGATCGGGCATCAACCTAATGTCAAAGGTAACGTGATAAATTAATCTATGGTAATCTGCCTTTGTGTTCCACCTATGTATTATCGCTACGGTGGGCGGACCAAACACACCGATTCCCGGAAGGTATTGTGCGAAATGTACCGGTCAAGATCAAAGACAGACTATGTCCTCACCGACTTCTTAGTCATGGACACGGGAGATGAAGAACAAGATCCTCCCATAATACTTGGAAGGCCGTTCCCGAATACTACAAGAGCAATCATCTACATCGGGATAGGCGAAATTCAATTTCACATTCAAGGTAAAAAAGTCTATTTGCTTCTTTAATACTTATACTAACTATGAACAGCCCGAAGAAGGACCAAGAGCGAAGCGTCTTCAAAGATTACAAAGAAAATTCGGACTCAAAGATGGAGCATATTGAGAGGATAGAAAAAGACATCCAAGAAAAATACACTCAGCTCCTACCTATCTTGAATGATGCACCAACCACACCGGAGAGAGGTCTCCACCAAAGAAGCAATCTTGGAAAAAGAAAGAAGCTGCTAAGAAGAGCAACAAGAGTACACCTTCTGAGACCCAACCGGCCCGGCATCAACAAATGAACAATCGACTTCTGCGGCTACTTCGTCTACGCCCACCTACGAGATCATTGAAGGAACCATACCGTGTACAACGTTTATACGGGGCCCATAGGCGACACCACGCCATGGGAGTAAGTGCTCTCTAAACTCTCGCCGAGAGGTAACTCGGTATTTATTTGCATCTTTAATTTTTCGCACGACATATTTCAATTAGCATGTTTACTTTAGCATATTTACTTTTCCTAAACTCACATTAGAAAATCCCAAAAATATGTTTTCTTTGCATGTGCATCAGTCTCTTAAGCCCCATGCAAGCACTCCTTGTTGTGGTGGCATAAAAATATAAAAATACAAAAATATTGCATTCATATGTTTTTGCATTATCATCCCTATTGCATAGAAAAACCCAAAAATATGTGGGCACATGAAGGTCCACACGATTTCTAAAAATAAAATAAAAACCCAAAAAAAAGACGTGAGCACATGAAGGCTCACATTAACATCCTAAGATTTGTTCCTTCGGGTATGTGCAAATTAATATTAACAGGGGAGAACATTAAAAGGAGACCCGAAAAAGAGGAGCGATTCCAAGGATGAACGAAAGGACTACTTCAAGATCTAGCTTGGGGAGAGCACCCCCATTTATCACGATAAGTATTATTACCCTATGTCTTTAAATTTTAGCTAGTTATATTTGCTTAGAGTTAATGAGTCTTATTTAATGTGTCTTAGTGTTAAAGAGTCAAATAAATAAAGTGCTAGAACTTGTTAGACTACTTTCTTCCTATTAATTATGATCTTGATAATATGTGCTAAGGAAATGATGAATAGTTGCTCCGCCTTAATACCTCTTAAAAAGTACTTACACTTTGGACTTAGATTCTCCCTGAAGCTTTAAATGTTTAATTTGCTCTAAACCCAACACTGTGAGAGAAGCACATGCTTGATCCGAGTCTTAGCATAAAAAGATAATAGTGCATGAAAAGTTGAGCTACTGTTTATCATATTCTTAGAGATACTTGACTCCTGGTTTTTATCTTTAAAAATTATAAAATTACATGATGAGTCCTTAGTTATGACCCTTAAGAGTATTCCATCAAGATCATCCCACTCCACCAATTTGCTTCTAACTCGAAGTACGCATCCCCATATTTCACTTAGCCGTTAGCCATAAAAATAATTAATAAAGCTCTTGCAATCTTTAGATATGTCTCTCTCAATGTTTTATATAGGCTGGGCTACATTCGAAAAAAAAAAAGAAAAAGAAAAATAAATATCTAGAAAAAAGTGAGACGAGAGAGGGAGAGTAACGGACAAAAAGTCATACTAGGCGAGAAGGGCCTACCTCCCTAAATAATAAAAATAAATTTAGAGATGAATAACGGACACGTGTCCAAGGGTGAGCAGGGCCCACATCTCTAAGGAGAGAGAAAAATGGACACAAGTTCAGGGAAAAGCCCACCTCTCCAAGAATGGACACCCGGATCCTAACAATTTTTAGAAAGAGAGATATAGACTAGAGATGCTTGAAAAGAAATACTAAAAAAAAAAAAAAGGGCTAAAGGCTATTTACTACCTTTCATCCTCATCCACTTCACCACTATCATCCCACTATGTATGTCCTACCACTTGTGTAACTCCACACACGTACCATCTACTTAAGGGGGTCATACATAGGATCTCTCGAAGTTTTCTTTTGAAAAATATTGCAAAACCCCAGGATGATAGTTGATCAAAGAATTTGAGACATGGTACTTAACTTGATTGTTTTATCTTGCTTATGATTCATGACAAGGCTACGCCCCATGGTAAAATGTAAGAGTAATCTGGTTAAGAGGAGAATTTATTTTTAAAAAACACAGTACTTTTGAGGTATGAAAGTGTAGTAGCAACTCCCGATCCTACTATAGCATGTAGCTTTGCTAGGGACTAGCAAAGGGTAAGCTTGGGGAGTTTGTTGACACTTGTTATCATATAAAATTTTTAATTAATTAAACATGAGAAAGGGGTATAAATAATAATAACAACCTAGAATAGGGTGTCACTAACATAATTCCATCAGTTTTGGTAAAGTTGTGATTTGCGGGGACTTTGAGAAAATCAGCAGAGATGACGTGGCATACGGCCGACGAACGCTAACGCAATCCAACTCGAAACAAGTCTAGAAGGCTTCGGATTAATCCCGACGTGAACTAACTTCGAACCAAGAAATACATCAACTAGAAGACTCGACACACGCGACGCGACGACGGGACCCAGAGGGGAGTTTTCGGGCCGATCGGCCCAATAATGGGGCCGATCGGCCCCGCCAGCCGCCGCCTTCGCGCGCTTCGGGAAGCTTCCTCCACCGCCTCTAAGACTCGATCTAAACCGGTTGATTTGAGTCGGTTTGATCCGAGGGCGACGGTAGAAGTGCGGGATTGATTCAAGGTTAATACCACATCGCCCTGATGAAGATGGAGAGACAGACGAAGACCGATATATTAGGACCCCTAGACCCCCTTCTTAGATCATCAAGTTCTATAACAAAGATATTTCTAATTAAAATACCAAGTCATATTCAACGCTAGAGAAACATCGCTTTCGGAAGAGTAGCAATCAAGATTAGAACTAGTAGGAAGGGAGAAATCCGCTCCCGGATCGTCGGGAGGCCACTCAAGATCAGGCCTCGTTCTTGTAAGTTCTTCATTGTAAGTAGTTTTCAAGTCCCGGACACATGCTTAATATATGAATATCTTGATCATGTTTATATTTGAGATTATTTGTTCTAGTATTTACTTTAATTACACATTTAGCATAGTTGAATTATCTGTTATGTTCATGCATGGATTCGTATAGCGCTCATCATCTAGATCGGAAGGTGAGTGGTAGAGACGATGTAATCATGGTGATTAGATCTTATTTACTGCGTTTGCACCCTATGTGCCGGGTCGTGTGGTAGATCGTGGTGGTGACAGCACCATTGAGTCCTTTGCAATCCATCCCCCGTATGTAGGCCTAGCGGATGTTAGATTTCGGGTTGTTCTAAGTTTCGGCCTTAGTCTTCACGGATTCTCGTCCTCATGTTTGGATTTAATTAGTCTTTCTTCAATGATTGTTATTTGTATTGCATAATTAGGTAGATCCTAACATTTAGTTTAGAGTTACATATTGGAGTTTCTAATGCTAGCTAGCCTATGAATTGCTATCGTCCATTGTTAGACACTTTCTCGCCAACCAACGTGATTTTTGGTCAAATCTGTTTATCTAGAACTATATCATTATCTTTATTATGAACTTTGATCCTTGCTTAAGTAATTGATGAGATTAATGCTGATGTCTTGCACATGAGAGATGGTTAGATTAAGATCTATACTTAGTTAATTCAAGATAATGAGACTTCTTCCCCTCGTGGTAGAATATAAATTCAAGACTGGTTATTACTCCCTGGTTAAAATGCTACAATGGTATATATTCATATCTGTGCGCTTGCAGATACCCAGTTATAATTGTTTATTTACTTATTAAAGAAGTTATCAAGGCATAGTACCTAATATTATATTCCTTGCATATTAGTAGTTTAACTATAGGGATGACAACCTTTTCAGATATGCTATGAACTGCAATGAATATTTCTTTTAGTTTTATCTGAAGCAACATCTGATATTCTTTCTAGATGCCATTACTAGTTAGTGACATTAGAAATACCAACATCTATGAAGAAGACAAGCTGAATCTTCAGAAGAACAACCCTGAAGACCAAGAGCAAGACTCTATCACTATCAGCAAGTCTACAAGAAGGACAAGCTGAATCTTCAGAAGAACAACCCTGAAGGCCAAGAGCAAGACTCAACAACTATCAGCAAGTCTACGGAAAAGACAAGCTGAATCTTCAGAAGAACCAACCTGAAGACCAAGAGCAAGACTCTACAAAACTACTGTCAGCAAGTCTACGAAAAAGACGAGCTGAATCTTGTAAGAACAACCCTGAAGACCAGGAGCAAACTTCTTTCAGCCTAATCTACAAAGAAGACGAGCCGATACTCCGGAAAAAGAAGAATCGGGATTCAAGAACAAGCCTCCAGTCATCATGACAAGTCTCAGAAAGAAGACAGAAGTCATTTGTCAGAAGAAAACAGTCCTGACAAGCCAGAACAAGACTCTATAGATATCTCCGACCAAGTCTACGAAAAGGCGGGTTGACACTCCGGGAAAGATAAGATGGATTTCGGGAGAACTTCGGGACCATCACCAGCCAAGTCTGAGTAAATAGGCAAGCCTGATCTCTTCAGAAGAAAGAACTCAAGCAACCGAAGCAAGACTCCGGGGTCTACTACGGCGCGTCAAGGGAGAGACAACCCAAAGCCGCACAGGGGACAAGATCCTACATTGATCACAATAGATCTACAAGAAGACAAGCCGACCGGTCGGGGAAAACAACCCTGACAACCCCCGGCGGGACTTCAACACTATGAGCAGCCAAGTCTACAGAAGGACAAGCTGAACTATCAACCGAGACAACAGCGGTGTCACAAGGAGTGATCCCAAACAACTCGGCGTGAACCTACATGACGGACATAAAAGCTGGAAGCCTAAGGAAGAACTCTAAAGGCACAAGCACATCAAGTTGTCTGAAGAAGAAGAACTCGGAGGACCACATCAATGACAAGCGTAAGGCAACCGCAAACAAGTCTACACGAAGGCAGATCAAAGCCATACAAAAAGTACAAGTGCAAAATGGATAAAGGAACAAACATCTTTTATTCAACATCTTGAAGATTACAAGTTACATGGGAAACAACTCCCTACAAGATACAAAGAAGGCCAGAAGCCCAACAACTCTGAAGAGTACTTCGAAGAAGGCAGCAGGAGTCCACGTCCAAGAGCGATAAAGATAGAGCGCCAGGACCTGTTTCCAAACTCCACCAAGCCGACTTCAACTGCCAAGAAGAAGACCCCTCCACATCTTGACCAAGAGGCCAAGACCCTTAAACAGGAGCTCAAAGCACCAAAGAGCACTAAGAAGACCACGGAGAAATCAGCAACAGCACAGAAGTACCAGAAGCCCGAAGAACCCAGAACTCACAGGGAATCAACAGACCACAGAGTTCCAAAGCTGCTGGCCTAGGGACAAAGAACCCTCGCTGGCACAACACCCTGGAAAGGAGCAAAGTACGATAAGAGAACGGACACGGCAGTCCCTCAAGACTCAAAGGCGAGAATCTGGAGAAAGATAACCCCCTTGAACTAGGCTGCAGGTGCTATCCTCTCCAAGAAACTCGAGCCGATGGACATTGTGAGGATCAGTCTAGCCGACCAAGAAAGCACCTTAGCCCTCCTCAAGCTAAGGAGCAACTAGAAGTAGACTGCCCCGCTCATCTTCAGAGGCCAGCAAAGTGGGATAGGACGACAGAGCGAAGGAAAACTCGATCGCAAGGCATCCCTTTCCCACTGCTAGCCACGTTCAAGAGTGGAGCCGCCGCTGGAGTAGTCCCCTTCTACTCCGTTTCACAAGACATCCCTCACTCACAGAAGAACCCTAGAAAGGCTAAAGAAGACGCCAGGGGGCTGATCCAACTCACTCAAAGGCACCGCCATGGATCCGAAGCTCAGAACAAAGCTTTTTTCTACGAGGAGGGAGACTGTCTATTGGAAGTAGAAGCAGAGAAGAAGAAGAGATACTCTGGATCCTCACCGAAGCAAAATGGGACATATTTATAGGCGGAACCAGATCGCCTATGGACCAAGTCCACAGAAGACGAGGCAAACACCAAAAAGAAGCGGTCACCTCAAATCACGCAGGACGGAATTTATGGCAATGACTGCCATGCACTGACGTTTCTCGAAAAACGGAGCGCAGTAAAAGCACACTGTGACTCCCGTGACTGCACGGAAAAAGAGAAACGGTCAAAATCCCGGGTAAGACAAAGAACCTCTAAGAGCTCCATCTGCGAAAAGAGCTCTTAGACGCTCGGGGGCTACAGGATACCCGGGGCAAGATTTTTTCAAAAGAGCTCCGACGACGAGAAGAACTCGAAGACGGAGGAGAAGAACTCGAAGACCTTCCAGCTCCTTGTGCCAAAAAGCAAGAAGCTCGGGGGCTACACCCTACGGGTGCACTTTTTTCAGCAAAGTGCACCCTATACGAAGACAACAAGGACCGCATCAAGAACGCGCCCGAGGAGAACAGACGGTTCTCACAACTCAAACCTGAGATGCTCAGGGGCTAGCGGGACAAGGCTCTCCTTTCAAGAAGGAAGAGCCCCGACGACGAGAAGAACTCGAAGACGGAGGAGAAGAACTCAAAGACCTTCCAGCTCTTTGTGCTAAAAAGCAAGAAGCTCGGGGGCTACACCCTACGGGTGCACTTTTTTCAAAATTACACTCCGCAAAGATGATCTTGAAGACCATATCAAGGCCTCGCCCGAGAAGAGCAAGACAACCCTCAAGACTCGACCTTGAGATGCTCGGGGGCTTGTGGATACAGGATCACCTAAGAACTCTACCGAGTTGTACGCAGGGTTCTATCCAAGCCTGCGGCCACAAACAACTCCCAGAAGGCAATGGAAGCATAGCTACGGTGACTTCTGTTGTAACTAGGATAGAACACTAGTCAGGTTACCTTGTAAAGGGTTTGGGTGTTCGGTTCCTCTACGGACAACCCTCTCTGTATCCGACTAGGATCGTAGTGAGTTCCTTGGCCCCTTGGACTATAAAAGGCGGCCAAGGAACACCTCGTAGAGGGAGAGCGCGAGTACGCACGTACAGAACACAAGCTTGGCATCGACCAAGCGCTGTAAGCCTCACAGCCGTTTCTCGGCTGACCCCATCAATCAAAAACAGGCTCAAGCCGACTGGACGTAAAGGTCTTTACTCGATCCTTGATCGAGGGCCCGGACCAGTATAAAAACCCCGCTCTCCATGTCAGCTGCACAACAAACCGCCGGGCTCCAGGTTCGCCGAGGCCCAAACAAACTGCCCGGTTCACCCCATGGCAGGCTCTCGGTCGTAAAACATCGACAGTTGGTTTCTTGTTTCTCTTGGAGACACCGCTCCTAGTCGGCTTGGTGATTTGGTGGAGTTGTTGGCAAGAAGAGGAGATTGTTTCTTGACCACCTCCGGGCAAAATTGTGAGAGGATCACGCACTCCTCGTCGGGAAGACAAAGTGCAAGGAATACATTGCTCGTGTCTTGGGTACCTCACTTGTGAGTGGTGTGTTGAGGCTAGCAAGGGCACCGCCTAGCTCAAACACCATCCTTGTGTTGGTCGGCACAACCGGAGACTAGTTTGTCGGTGTACAAGTGAACTCCGGGTGAACAAATCGACTTGTTCATTGTCTTGGTGTGTGGATCATCACCTTCGTGTGATTGATAGCTTTTCTTCTTCCCGGTGATTGGTTGACATCCTCTACAAGTCGGTATAACAAGCTTCTCACTCTCGCATTACTTTTCTAGATTACTTTGAGTAGAGAGCTAGCTCTTGCTTGTGTAAGTTGTTCTTGCTAGCATAAGGATCATATTAGGATTGCTCACTAGTTAGAGTAGTGACATAGCCTTTGATTGACTTAGAGATCATAGAAATTTGCTAGAATTGTCACTAGAGGCTTGCAAGACAATAGAGCTAGTGCAAACCGCGTTTACGCCTTTTGTTATACTAATCGGTTTGTTAATTGAGCTTGTAGAAAATTTTTATAGGCTATTCACCCCGCCTCTAGCCATCTAGGACCTTACAAGTGGTATCAGAGCCGTGGTCACCATTTTAGAAGGCTTAACAACCTCCGGTGTGAAGCATGGCTAGTATTGTGTTCAACAATGTTGGGAAAAAGCCTCCGTTCTTTGATGGGGTCAAGAATTTTGACTATTAGAAGAGATGCATGAGAATGTACTTGGGATCAATCAATGACCAAGTATGGGAAGTAACCGAGAAGGATTTTGTCATCCTAGACCCTACCAACCTCACTCCCACCGACAAGATCCACAAACAATGCAACACTATGGCATTGAGCACTCTCTACAAGGGAATGGATGTCAAAGTGTTTGAAGGTATCAAGGACCTTGAGAAGGCAAGTGAAGTGTGGGAGAAACTATGTGAGACCTATGAGGGCACCAAGGTGGTGAAAAGTGCCAAGTTGTATGTTCTCAAAAGTGAATTTGAGAATTTCAAGATGAAGAAAGATGAGAGCATACCGGATACATTCCATAGGCTCCAAGTGATTGTCAATGATCTCAAGGCACTAGGAGTGAAGACATTGGATAGAGACTTTGGGCACAAGTTCTTGATGTGCTTGCCTAAGAGGTTTGCTATGTTGAGGAAGATTCTCTTTAGAGGTGCATTGGACACCATGAGACCTAGTGACTTGCTTGGTGAAGTGCTAACCGATGAGCAAGTTGATGTCATGGAAGATGAAGAAGAGAAGGAAGATGACAAGAACAAGAAGGTTGTGGCATTCAAGGCCGCCACCACCTCATCCAAGGCTAAGGGCAAGTCCAAGGTTCAAGAAGAAGATGATGAGGAAGTTAATCTTGATGAGATTGATCAAGAGTTTGCTATGTTTGTGAGAAAATTGAGCAAGGTCTTGAAGAGCAAGAAGTTTGGGCAAGGCTCTAGAAGAAGAAATGATTCATCCAAGGGCAATGAAGAGCCAAGAAAGTGCTTTGAGTGTGATAGTCCTTATCACATCCTTGCCGATTGCCGAATCAAGAAGGAAAAAGAGAAGATGAAGGCATACAAGGGTGGCAAGACACACAAGAAGGAGGAAGTTAATCTTGATGAGATTGATCAAGAGTTTGCTATGTTTGTGAGAAAATTGAGCAAGGTCTTGAAGAGCAAGAAGTTTGGGCAAGGCTCTAGAAGAAGAAATGATTCATCCAAGGGCAATGAAGAGCCAAGAAAGTGCTTTGAGTGTGATAGTCCTTATCACATCCTTGCCGATTGCCGAATCAAGAAGGAAAAAAGAGAAGATGAAGGCATATAAGGGTGGCAAGACACACAAGAAGAACAAGACCATGACCTTCAAGAAAACAAATGATGGTGCGTTTGTGTGCTCTTGGGATAGTGATGGCTCCTCCGATGAAGAGGAAGAGAAGCCCAAGGCCATGAGTGCAATTGGGCAACACAAGAAGTCATCCCTCTTCGGCTCATCACCCTCATGCTTCATGGCTAAGGCCACTAAGGTATCTTTGCATGAGCATGAAGAACTAAGTGATAATAAAGTAAAATATGATGATAGTGATGATGAAGATGATGAATATGAACCAACTAAGGATGATCTTCAAGAGATGCTTAAGCAAACTCATATCATGCTTAAGACTAAGGACAAGGAATGTAAAGCTTTGCAAAAGAGTGTAAAAACTCTTGAGCAAAACTTTAGTGAGCTAGAGGCCACCCATGAGGGTCTAAAGGAAGACCATGGGGAATTGGAGCTAGCTCATATAAGGCTTCAAAAAGCCCATGCCTTGCTCTTAGAGAAGAATGATAGAGCTTGCTCAATCATCAAAAAGGATGTTGGTTCAACATGTGACATCATAGATGAACCCTTTGTGGTTGATGTTGAAGAACCATCCATCCCTTCCACATCCACATCAACCCACTCGAGCTCTACTAATAGTGATGGAGCAATTTTAGACTCATCATTAAAAGTTGAGAATGAGACTCTCAAAAGAGAGGTGGATGAGCTCACCCACTCCTTGAGGAAGGCATATGGTGGGGATGCCCGCTTGCTAAAGTGCTTGGATAGCCAAAGGTTTTCTCTTAACAAGGAAGGCTTAGGCTATGTCCCCAAGAAAGGCAAGAAGGCCTTTGCTACTCCAAAGCCTAGCTTTGTGAAGAGCAATGGTGCTTATTGCAATAGATGCAAGCAAGTGGGGCATCAAGAGCAAAAATGTGCTAAAATGAACACTAGCAACAATAAGGCAACAAAAGTGCATTCCATCACCTTTGATTCCTATTATATGCTTACCAAGGGTGAGAAGGGTGTCAAGGCAAAGTTTGTTGGTTCACCCATTGTTGGCCCAAAGAAGAAGGCAATTTAGGTACCAAAGGCTTTGGTTGCTAACCTCCAAGGACCCAAGGGAAAATGGGTAACTAAATCTTACTTATTTGCTTGTAGGTGAATTACAAGATTGGGGGGAATCATTGGATTCTTGATAGTGGGTGCACTCAACATATGACCGGTGATGCAAGGAAGTTCAACATTATTGACTCAACTCAAGAAAATGGCAAGCCTATTACATTTGGTGATAGCAAAAGTGGCAAGATACAAGGCATAGGCAAGATAGCAATAACCAATGATTTAACCTTATCAAATGTGGCACTTGTGGACATATTGAAGTACAATTTGCTTTCCGTGGCACAAATTTGTGATCTTGGCTATAAGTGCATCTTTGGTGAAGATAGTGTTGAGATAGTGAATACAAAAGATTCAAGCTTGATCTTCAAGGGGATAAGATTTGAGAATCTCTATCTTGTGGATTTTGGTGCTAGTGAGACACAAATTAGTACATACTTGATATCTCAATCTAGCATGGGTTGGCTATGGCATAGAAGACTTGGTCATGTTGGCATGAAGCAACTCAACAAGTTAGTGACACATGATCTAGTGAGAGGCTTGAAGGATGTTCACTTTGACAAGAACAAGCTATGTAGTGCATGTCAAGCCGGCAAGCATGTTGCCAATACTCATCCAAAGAAGAGCTTCATGAGTACTTGCAAGGCATTTGACTTGATCCATATTGACTTATTTGGCCCAACCGCATATACAAGCATTGGTGGCAACAAATATGGATTTGTGATTGTGGATGATTATACAAGAATCACTTGGGTATTCTTTCTCAATGACAAGAGTGATGTGTATTCATTATTCAAGACATTTCTCAAGAGGGTGCACAATGAGTTTGACATCATAGTGAAGAAAGTGAGAAGTGACAATGGAAGTGAGTTGAAGAACACAAGAGTTGATGAGCTTTGTGATGACTATGGGATTATGCATCAACTTTCAGCCAAGTACACACCACAATCCAATGGCCTAGTTGAAAGAAAGAATAGGACTCTCATTGAGATGGCAAGGTCAATGCTTAGTGAGTACAATGTGAGTCAATCATTTTGGGCCGAAGCAATCAACACCGCATGTCATTACATCAATAGATTGTATTGCCATCCCATGATGAACAAGACACCTTATGAGCTATTGAATGGAAGAAAGCCAACCATTGCATACTTTAGAGTATTTGGGTGCAAATGCTACATATTGAAGAAAGGTGCAAGACTTGGCAAGTTTGACAAGAGGTGTGATGAGGGGTTTCTACTTGGTTATTCCACCACAAGCAAAGCATATAGAGTGTGAAACAACTCAAGTGGTGTATTGGAAGAAGTCCATGATGTTGAATTTGATGAAACCAATGGGTCCCAAGATGAAGATGAGAACCTAAATGATGTTAGTGGAACTCAATTGGTGGATGCCATGAAGAGCATGGACATTGGTGATATTAGGCCAACTCAAGTTGATGATGACAAAGATGAAGTGCAAATCACTCAAGCTAGTGGTGCTCAAGTTCAAAATCAACAACAAGCTAGTACATCATCTCAAGCCACAACAAGTGATCAACCAAGCTTAAGCAATCAAGTTCCAATACTCCAAAGCTCAAGTGTTGCTAGAGATCACCCAATTGATCAAATTGTTGGTGACATTGCAAGTGGAGTGCAAACTAGAGGAAGGTTAGCGGCATTTTGTGAACACTTTGCTTTTGTGTCACAAGAAGAGCCCGAAAAGGTTGATGATGCCTTGAAGGATGAAGAATGGGTGATTGCAATGCAAGAGGAGCTCAACAACTTTGATAGAAACAAGGTTTGGGAATTGGTAGAGAGACCAAAAGACTACAATGTCATTGGAACCAAATGGGTTTTCAAGAACAAGCAAGATGAAGATGGCATTGTTGTGAGAAACAAAGCAAGACTAGTTGCACAAGGTTACACTCAAGTAGAGGGTCTTGACTTTGGTGAGACTTATGCTCCGGTTGCAAGATTAGAGGCAATTAGAATTCTATTAGCCTATGCATGTGCCCACAACATCAAGCTATATCAAATGGATGTCAAAAGTGCTTTTCTCAATGGATTCATCAATGAGCTAGTGTATGTTGAGCAACCACCCGGTTTTGAAGATTACCATCATCCCAACCATGTGTACAAGTTGAACAAGGCATTGTATGGGTTGAAGCAAGCACCTAGAGCATGGTATGAGAGGTTGAGAGACTTCCTACTCAAGAAGGGCTTCAAAATGGGCAAAGTTGACACTACTCTATTCACCAAGAAGATTGGCAATGATTTGTTTGTCATGCAAATATATGTTGATGATATCATCTTTAGATCAACAAATCAAGAGTATTGTGAAGAATTTGCCAAGATGATGGCAAAAGAGTTTGAGATGTCTATGCTTGGAGAGCTCACATATTTCCTTGGTCTTCAAATCAAGCAAATGAAGAATGGCACCTTCATTAGTCAAGGGAAATACATAAGAGACATGGTCAAGAGATTTGGCATGCAAGATGCAAAGGGCATTAATACACCAATGGGTACCAATGGATCATTGAACAATGATGAAAGTGGCAATATGGTTGATCAAAGGTACTATAGGTCATTGATTGGAAGCTTACTCTATGTGACCGCTTCTAGGCCTGATGTGATGTTTAGTGTTGGCAAGTGTGCAAGGTTTCAATCCTCACCTAGAGAGAGTCATCTCACCGCATCAAAAAGGATTTTGAGGTACTTGAAGCACACTCAAAATGTTGGGCTATGGTATCCCAAGGGGTCAAACTTTGAGCTTATTGGATATTCGGACTCCGACTATGGGGGGGGATGCAAGGTTGATAGAAGAAGCACAAGTGGCACTTGTCAATTCCTTGGAAGATCTCTAGTATCATGGTCATCAAAGAAGCAAACCGGTGTGACACTTTCAACCGCCGAGGCCGAATACATTAGTGCCGGTAGTTGTTGTGCACAATTGCTATGGATGAGATCAACTTTGAAAGATTATGGATTTGATTTTCATCATGTGCCTTTGTATTGTGACAATGAGAGTGCTTGTAAGATGACTCAAAACCCGGTCCAACATACAAGAACCAAGCACATTAACATAAGGCATCACTTCATTAGAGATCATCAACAAAAGGGTGACATTGCTATCCAACCTATTGGCACCGAAGATCAACTAGCCGACATCTTTACAAAGCCACTAGATGAGAAGAGGTTTTGCAAGCTTAGAAATGAGTTGAACATCCTTGACTTCTCCAACATGAGTTGAATGCACCCCACATACATGACATGCCCCTCCTTCAAGTAAAGCAAAGGTAAAATTGTTTGGCATAGCATTCATGATATCTAAGGACATGTTAGAACATATATACATATAACTTGTGCCTTAGGAAGCATTCATGGAAAATTAAAAGGATTTCAATGTATGTATGCCATCACTATTGCTATTCATGCTTGTTTGATCTAGTGATGACATATGACATGTTTATGGGCTTGCAATCTCAAGTGTTGAATTTGGCTATCTTTTCTCACATATGCTTCAACATAGGCAAGATAACCCTTGTCATAAGGTGTGAAGAAGCTTGTCTTTGGTTCAAACCGAAATATGTGTTTGACAAGTGATCCAAATTTGACCAAATTTGAGCACTATTCTCTCTTCCATAACACAACATGGTCATACCTTTTGTGGAAATTGTCGACAAAGGGGGAGAGATTAGTGCATGAAAGGTTTTTGGAAAATTAAAAATTTCACATGTTTTTGAAAACCTCTCATATGGTTCATGAGTTTACAAGTGGTTCACAAAAAGGGGGAGCAAGCTCATAGACAATTTGTTGCATTTGATTGTGCACTAACATATGACTTGCTCATTGCACATGTATTTAATTTCCATATATACATGCTTGTGTGGTGTATGCTAGTTTTTACAAGTGGTTTACAAATGATTGATAACTAGCATGCATAGGAGCTAGCTAGATTTTCTAATTTCCGCTCTTAATTCAAGTACCTTGCTTATAATGTGATCTCACGTGGTACTTTGAGTTTTGATAAAAATCTAGTTACCTTGATGCTTGTATGGTGAAAATGGCGCAACTCCGATTGGTATCACGCTTCAAAGGTCCATTTCTTTCACCCTAAGCATCATTTTGGTAACATAGCTCACCCTCAATTTCAATATTCATACATGTATGTGATGCTTCATTCCAAACTCGTGGCATACATGTAGGGGAGCTCATCTTTGCCAAAACCGAACTATGATGTTTGTCCAATTCTATGATTGTAAGCAAAATGCTTGGACAACCATGATATGTTCAAAAACATTAATCATAAAACCTTTATGCGGGTTGTCACCAATTACCAAAAAGGGGGAGATTGAAGATCTCTAGTTTGGTTTTGGCTAATTAGTGACACCTAAGGACTAATCTCTCGATGCTAAGTGTTTGATTGGATTGGAGATTGGCCATGCCAGAGTTGGTGTGTGGTGATCATGGTTGAGGGATCGAGGTGATCCAAAAGATGATCAAGCAACCATCTCGGTGGAGTTTCGGAGATCAATTGACCCCAAGGCAAAGGTATAACCATAGGGCTTTTGATTTCACACCCAAGACACCATAGAGGGTGTGGGTGATTATAGGATCGATAAGCGGTACTATAAAGAGGGGAAACTTATCGTACATATCGGTCCTCATGTGCCTCTAGGTTCAAAATTCATTCGCATGCATTCTAACCTAGAGAGCTAACTTCGCACTTGGTGAAAATGTTTTGAAAATGCTAACACAGTGGTCGGGGTGCTCTTCGACGTGTTAGTAACATAAGACAAGTGACGGAAGTTGGAACAAAATTGATCCGACGCAAATTTGGAGACCTCAGCGCAAAGTGACCTGCGCTTGACGCGGCCGGCGCAGTGTTGAGGGGCTGGCCGGGGCGCCGACGCGTCCGTGCCTCACACCCGACGCGGGCTCGAGGAGTCCCAGCGTCCGGCGCACACGATGAGGGCTCGGCAGGTGCGATTGCACGGCGCCGACGCTTGTTCGGCGCGTCCGGCGGGCGCGCGCGGACGCGGTCCAGAGCATGTCACGGAAGGGTCGCCCGGACACACGGCTACCGCACGTCCGGCGACGCGACGCCGCGCGCGCGCCCGGCTGGTTGGCATGGCGCCTGGCGCGTCCGGCGCAGTATAGTTTTCGGCGTGTTTGGGAGCAATGGCTCTATTTCGAATGGGGGCCTATATATACATGTTTGGCCGGCTCTTGCTTGCCCTCTTGGACATTTGAATCATTCCTAACACCTTTGAGCAAGCAAGCAAGCCTCCCTCCTCTCTCATTCTTGATTTGAGCTTCATTCTTGAGAGAAGAGTTGATCCTAGTGCATTGCATCGAGTTCTTGCATCTAGAGGCACTTGGGGATCGTTGTGAGCCGGTTGGTTTCTTGTTTCTCTTGGAGACACCGCTCCTAGTCGGCTTGGTGATTTGGTGGAGTTGTTGGCAAGAAGAGGAGATTGTTTCTTGGCCACCTCCGGGCAAAATTGTGAGAGGATCACGCACTCCTCGTCGGGAAGACAAAGTGCAAGGAATACATTGCTCGTGTCTTGGGTACCTCACTTGTGAGTGGTGTGTTGAGGCTAGCAAGGGCACCGCCTAGCTCAAACACCATCCTTGTGTTGGTCGGCACAACCGAAGACTAGCTTGTCGGTGTACAAGTGAACTCCGGGTGAACAAATCGACTTGTTCATTGTCTTGGTGTGTGGATCATCACCTTCGTGTGATTGATAGCTTTTCTTCTTCCCGGTGATTGGTTGACATCCTCTACAGGTCGGTATAACAAGCTTCTCACTCTCGCATTACTTTCCTAGATTACTTTGAGTAGAGAGCTAGCTCTTGCTTGTGTAAGTTGTTCTTGCTAGCATAAGGATCATATTAGGATTGCTCACTAGTTAGAGTAGTGACATAGCCTTTGATTGACTTAGAGATCATAGCAATTTGCTAGAATTGTCACTAGAGGCTTGCAAGACAATAGAGCTAGTGCAAACCGCGTTTACGCCTTTTGTTATACTAATCGGTTTGTTAATTGAGCTTGTAGAAAATTTTTATAGGCTATTCACCCCCCCTAGCCATCTAGGACCTTACACCGCCCCGCCCGTGTTTGGGCCACACGTCGCATCGACTACACGGGATTCGGGATCCGGGGTCGTCACGACCTGGATCCTAGTCCCGGCCAAGGGTACGTTGCCGGATCCTACCCTGCATACTGCTCATACGTTTGAGTCATTCCATAGTGTTCATCCTAATCCTGTTCATCCACCACCTACTTTTCTTCACAACACTCGCCCACCAGACACCTTCCGCTCCACACCCGTGCTTCCACCCCGTTATCCACTGCCCAAACCTCTAGAACAAAACAATTCTCCCAATTACCTAGGTCGCCTGCCCAAATTACCCTTCCCAAAATTCGATGGTGATAACCCTCGTAGATGGAAATCTCTCTATGAGAAGTACTTTCGTACATATGAGGTCCATGCCTCCATGTGGGTGAATTTGGTAGAACATTACATGGAAGGACCCACTGCTTATTGGTACCAGTCGTTGTCTTATCAGCTACCCAATGTGACCTGGTATACATTCTGTCAATGGCTATACGATCGATTTGATCGTGATCAGCATGAGTCTCTGCTTAGACAGCTCTTCAATATTCGGCAAACCACCACTGTCACTGCCTATATGTTGAATCCTTTTCCCAATTAGTGGACCAGCTCAAGGCTTATTCCCCAAATGCCGACCCATTGTTCTACACCACTAGGTTCATTGATGGGTTACGTTATGACATTAAGGCAGTTGTTGTCATGCACCATCCACCAAATCTGGATACTGCTTGCCGTCTTCCCTTGTTATAGGAAGAGGTGGCCGCTCAGCAACCATACAAGCCACATCACACTGGTGATTGGTCTTCTTCCCGCGGTACTTCGGTGGCGCGCTCACCGTTGCCCCTGCTGCCGCCCCCTCTAAAGCATGACAAGCCTCAAGGTGCTGCAATTGCTCCAGTGGTCACTCCTGCCGCTTCGCAAGATAGCTCCATGAATGCCCTCAAAGCTGATCGTCGCGCACAAGGGCTCTGCTTCAAATGTGCTGGAAAGTGGACTCGGGAACATCGCTGTCCTCCTGAGATACTATTAGCTGTTGAAGCTCTGTGGTCTGACTACCAGGATGATGATGATGATGAGGTCCTTCCTGAAGAGCCTAACCCTGAACCAACTGAGGCAGCTTATCTCATGACTCTGTCCAAGGCAGCACTGCAAGGATCAGCTAAGGCCCGTGCTATTCAGTTCACAGCCATGGTACAAGGGCAGCCAATTTCTGTATTCATTGATTCAGGGAGTACAACTTCCTTCATAAGCACAGCAGTGGCTGATAAGCTATCTGATGTTCAGTTGCTAGCCAATCCTTCTAAGGTGCAACTGGCTGGAGGTACATTGTTGTCCAGTCCTGGTATTTTGCAAAATGTTCAATGGTGGATTGGTCAATGCTGTTTTTCATCAGACTTCAAGGTTTTACCTCTTACTTCCTATGATGCTATTGTTGGTATGGATTGGCTTGAGTTGTACAGCCCTATGTGTGTTCATTGGAAGCACAAACGGCTTCAGATTCCTTATCAAGGACAGATGGTGCTGCTGGAAGGTGTTCAGTCTGTGCCACCTACACAGATTTTATTGCAAGTCTGTGCTATTGATTCTCAGCCTGCAAATAGTGATCTGTCCCTCCTTCCTGCTGAAGTGTCTTCTCTGTTACAGCAGTTTGCCTCACTCTTTGAGCCTCCCACATCCCTACCACCATCAAGAGCCTGTAATCATAGGATTCCATTGATTCCAGGGGCTAATCCTGTATTTACCAAGCCCTACAGATACCCTCTAGGACTGAAGGATGAAATTGAGAGACAAGTTACTGATATGATGTCACAAGGGTTGATTCAGCCAAGTGCAAGTCTGTTCAACTCTCCTGTGCTTTTGGTCACGAAAAAGGATGGATCCTATCGTTTCTGTGTTGATTTCAGACAACTAAATGCAATCACTACAAAGTCTAAATTCCCAGTACCTGTAGTGGAGCAATTGATGGATGAGTTAACTCATGCAAGCTGGTTTTCTACCCTGGATCTCAAGGCTGGTTTTCATCAGATTCTACTCCACCCTGGTGAAGAGCATAAGACAACCTTTCAAACTCACTTGGGGCAATATGAGTTTCGTGTCATGGCGTTTGGACTCACTGGAGCACCTGGCACGTTTCAAGGTGCTATGAATGTCACTCTTGCACCTGGATTGAGGAAGTTTGTGGTGGTTTTCTTTGACGACATTTTGGTATACAACAGAACATATGAGGAGCATGTGACTCACTTGGTGGCTGTGTTTCAGTGGCTTGCTGCTGATGGATGGAAAATCAAACAGTCCAAATGTAAGTTTGCCCAACGATCTGTGGCTTACCTGGGACATGTAATCAGTGAGGCTGGCATTGCAACAGACCCTGCCAAAATTGAGGTAGTTCAAAATTGGCCAATACCCACTTCAGTTAAGGAGCTACGTGGATTTCTGGGCTTAGCCGGCTATTACCGCAAATTTATACGCCATTTTGGCATCATAGCAAAGCCCCTGACCGAGCTGTTGAAGAAGGATACCTTGTTCATTTGGACTCCACTGCATCAGTCTTCCTTCTTGGCACTCAAATCAGCCTTGGCTTCTGCACCGGTTCTGGCTCTGCCAGATTTCTCACTGCCATGTCAAGTGGAAACCGATGCCTCAGGACTGGGAATTGGAGCTGTGTTATCTCAGAAGGGACACCCCTTGGCCTTCTTGAGTAAACCATTGAGTTCGAGGAATTTGGGATTGTCGGCTTACGAAAAGGAGTATTTAGCCATCATCATGGCAGTGGAACACTGGCGCCATTATTTGCTGCATAATGAGTTCATTATTCAGACTGATCATAGAAGTCTGATTCATCTCACTGAGCAATGACTGAATACTCCTCTCCAGCAAAAGGTCTTCACTAAGTTGCTCGGCCTTCGCTATCAAATTCACTACCGTCGTGGAGCCGAGAATGGGGCTGCCGACGCTCTTTCTAGGCGTTATCATCCTGAGGACGACTTGTTGGCTGTGTCAGCACCAACACATGAGTGGATGCTGGACTTACAGAAGTGGTACTCGATAGATCCTGAAGCTGCAGCCAAGCTTGCACAGTTAGCCCTCCAGACTCAGCTAACAGCACCGTATTCCCTTCGCAATGGAGTGATCATGTATAAGGAGCGTATTTGGCTGGGAACCAACTCTGACTTGCAGAAGCGTATTATCTCTGCCTTACATGACAGTCCTGTTGGGGGGCACTCAGGAGCTCCAGTCACACTACAGCGAGTCAAGCAACTATTCTTTTGGCCAGCCATGCGTAAGGATATCCTTTCCTATGTGCAAGCTTGTTCTATCTGTGCTCAAGCCAAACCCGACCGTGCCAAGTATCCAGGTCTGCTGGAGCCCTTGCCAGTTCCAAAAGCATCTTGGGAAGTATTGACAATGGATTTCGTTGAGGGCCTTCCACAATCAGGTTCAGCTAATGCTATTATTGTGGTTGTGGATGCATTTTCTAAGTTTGCACACTTTATTCCGCTCCGTCATCCTTACACTGCTGAGACAGTTGCTCAACTGTTCTTTGATACTGTCTATCGCCTACATGGATTGCCACTGTCCATCGTATCTGACAGAGATCCAGTCTTCAAAAGCAATGTTTGGTCCACTCTGTTTGACTTGGTTGGAGTGAAACTGAAGATGAGTTCCTCACATCATGCCTAGTCTGACGGCCAGACCGAAAGGGTGAATCAATGCCTAGAAACATTTCTCCGGTGTTTTGTTCATGCTTGCCCTTGCAGATGGTCCAAATGGTTGACTGCAGCGGAGTTCTGGTACAACTCTAGTTCCCATTCTGCTCTCGGTCGCTCACCCTTCGAGGTATTGTATGGCGTGCCTCCTCGCCACTTGGGATTGGACCTTTCCTCTGTCACTGATGTTCCAGCATTGTCTGATTGGTTGCATGAGCGAGAGATGATGCAACAGCTGATTCAACAACACTTACTGAGAGCTAAGCAGCGCATGAAGCGCCAGGCAGATAAGAACCGCACTGAACGCAGCTTCGAACCTGGTGACATGGCCTTTCTTAAGCTGTAGCCGTACATTGAGAGTTCAGTTGCTGTTCGGCCAAACAAGAAGCTATCATTCAAGTTCTTTGGGCCATTCGGGTCTTGGCTCGCATTGGTACTGTTGCGTACCGCCTGGAGTTGCCGCCATCATCGCGCATCCACCCGGTCTTCCATGTTTCGCAGCTGAAGAAGTCAGTGGCTCCATCAGCTGCTGTTGCTGATCTTCCTGACGAGTTCGTTCAATTTCAAAATCTTGCAGCGTCGCTGGACTGAAGGGCACAACCCGGTGGAACAAGTGCTGGTACGTTGGTCGCATTCCCCTCCGTCCTTGTCCACCTGGGAGCCGCTGGCTGGTCTTCGTCAGAAGTTTCCTCGTGCGCCGACGTGGGGACACGCCGCTTCTCAAGAGGAGGGGAGTGTCAGCAACGATGGCTCCCCAGAAGCTGTACCAGTCTCCAGTCATGAGCAGGCCGCGACGTCCAAGCCCAAGAGGGTTGGCAAGCCCAACATGAAGACTTCTGGCCCAGAATGGATTAATGAGTAGAGAGTATAAAGAGAGAATGAGAGAAAGAGAAAGACAAGCAGAATTGTGTGAACTCATTTACAATTTGAATTCATCGTAGTTCCTCCTCCTCTCCCGTTCTTCCCCTTCTCCACGCCAACTTTTCCCCTCTCTGCTTCCGATTGGCAGCGACTGCTGCTAACATACTCCCGCTACTTCAGCGAGTTCACGGAGCTCGTCGAGACCGTGACCGCGAGGAAACACAAGAAAGCCGTCATCTTGGGGCACAGCTTCGGCGGAATGGTGGCCCTCGGGTTCGTCCGGAACGCCACCGGGCGTGGCGAAACAGTACATCGAGCACCTCATCCCGGTGACGCCGACGCTCCCCTACGGCCGTGGAGCCGCTGAGCAACACCGCTTCGAACGGACAAACTCCCCGTGCAGCGGCGACAGCGCTGTCCATGAGAGCCCTGTAGAGGAGCTTCAAGAGCGCCATCGTGGACTTCCCGTCGCCGGCCCTGTTTGGGCGCAAGCTGGTCGTAGTCACCAGGGAGAGGAACTACACCGCGCACGACATGGAACGTTTCCTCGCCGACGTCGGCTTCGGCGAGGGCGTCGAGCCATTCAGGACGAGCCGTCCCGAAGATGAACAACTTCCTGGCGCCGATGGTGCCCATGAGGTACATCAACGGAGTCGGCAACAGGGACGCCGCTGCAGCTGGCCTTCTGGGACGACGACTTCGATGCGTCTCCGGAAGCAGCTGCGTACGGCGATGGAGATGGCAAGCTCAGTTTGATCAGCGTCTTGGCATTTGAGAAAGAGATGCGTCGGCAGCCAGAACAGAGGGAGCACTTCAAATCCATCAAGATCAGTAAGACCCAGCATTCCACGATTGTCACGGATGATTTTGCCCTCGACAGGGTCATTCAAGAAATTATTCAGGTCAATCAGCACTAGATTCAAGTGGATTATTTCATCAGACTTTTACTACTGTGGTGGGAGCCATGGTGATGCTACCTATTTTATTCACTACGTACGGTGGTGGTTTATCGGTTTTGTGCTTAAAACGATCGTGGTGTGGTTGCATTTTAATTGCTTTGTTATTTATTAATAACGCCAATTGCTTGCCCGATGAACTACTTGTAATAAGGTCAGTCGCTATGAGAGTTTCATGTCACAGTTTCACTATCTTGACAAATTTTCAAATAAGTGAAACAATCTCTCTCAATGCAAGTTTCTCTTCATTGCTTCTTAGATTACTCATAGTGTTTAAACTTTAATTCTTGAATAGCATCCGATCAAATGTGCAATACAACTGTGTAATCATTTATTCCTCCGTTCAAATAAAAAGTACTTTTTTTTTGACAACCGAATAAAAAGTACTACCTGGACACTGTAGCACGCAATGTAGCACGTTTCGTTTGTTTGTGATAAATATTATTTTACCATGGGGTAACTAGACTCAAAAGAATCGTCTCGCAATGTACATCTAAACTGTGTAATTAGTTATTTTTTACCTACATTTCATACTCCGAACATATGTCTATTGTTGTATTTAATGTAATATGATGGAGAGAGAGTGGAAAAACTTGGAAGTTAGGTTAGAAATTTTAGCCATCTAAACAAGCCCCTAGTCGTGGATCCACGTGGTGTACGCCGTCGCCTTAGAGCAACTCCAATGGAGACTCTTAAATTGAGCCCTCAAAGTTTAATTTGTATGCCACGGTATAAAAAGTTGGGGCCCAAATTAAGTCCAAACTCCAGTGGGAAAACAGGATAGGACCCTATATCCCGTGGGACCCGCTTGTCAGTGAGAAAAGTGACCCAATTCGGCGCCCCACCTGCCCCATGGTTCTTGGTGCCGTCGGACGCCGTTCTTGCCCTCCCGAGACACCGGCCGCCCGTGCTTGCTCCCTCCCCTGCTACACCGCCGCCGTTGCCCGCTGACATTCTCTCCGCCGCCGCCGATGTTGCAGCAACCATTCGAGAAGACGAGATGTAGATAAGAGGTAAGTGAGAGTGCAATCAACCTCTAATGTGGGTTTTGATGTTGATGACAATCTAACTAGAGGACTAATGAGATTTATCGAGATGACAAGCAGGTAATAAGCAAGGAGGATATTGCAAACCTAAAAGAGGAGTACCCCAATTCGTTTTGCAGGTGGTACATCAAGCAACGGAGGTTTACATTCATTTTACATTTTGAATTTGAGTATAGGATACGCCGTACTATTAAGAGGGATTAGAACTACTGTGTCAAAGCGTGCAACCATGTGCTCAGTTCTTCACCACTTAACCTCCAGCTCCTAGCTAAGTCAGTACTCAAACCTGTTCGTTTTCCTTGCTGACTTAGCTTGAGCGGCAGTGCCGCTCAGGGGGAGCGGCAGTGCCGCTCGATTATGTGCGGCATTGCCGCTCATAGTCTGACCGTTGTGTTTGGGAGGTATAAATATCTTTCCCTTTCTACCCCCAATGGTCACCTCGTTCCCTACCTCTGTCCATTCGACAGAAACTCACCTAAGTGCTCATCCCCTTCCTCCATTGTTTCTCTCACTCCTCTCAAGCTTCCCATTGATTTCCACCATCAATCCTTGAGATAAAAGACAGTAAACTTTGATTGGAAGGGTGCTCCACTGATCTTCATCGTTTTAGAAGCACTTGGTTTGCACTTTGGCCGGCGGTTGTGGTCTTGCTCTTGGAGCTTGCTCCTAGCCGACTAGTGCGTCGCCCTTGAGCCTGCCAACTTGTGTGGCAGCCTAGGGAGGTTTGTAACCCTCTTGTAACTAATACAATCACCCCACATCTCTAGGATTCGGTTCCTAGACTTGTGAACGAGGCAAAGAGGCAAACCTTAGTGGTGAGCTCATTCCTTTGTGGAACCTCAACAACGTGGACTTAGGAAAGCCTTTGTGGTGAGCTGAACCATGGGATAAATCATTGTGTCACCGTGTGCTTGCTTGTCCTTCATTTCATATACTTTGTTGTTGTTGAGGAGATTTTAGGGTTGGAGGTCGATCTACTTTGTGGCTTGTGATCTACTTGTTCTAGCACTCGATCTGTAATCTCTACCCTTCCAGGAAGCTAAGGAACTTAACCGATCTAATTTCGTTGGGTAGATTTTGAATTGTGGGCTAACCTTTTCTGTAGGTGCGGTAGTGCCGCTCGACAGACTGATCGAGTTTTGTGATAATTTTTGAGATAAGCCTATTCACCCCCCCCCCTCTAGGCGCCCAACGATCTTACAAGTGGTATCGGAGCTAGTTTACTTCGTCAAGCGCTTCACCGCGTGAAGTATGGAAACCGGAGGAGGATCGGCTCAAGGAGGAGCCGGGGTCGAAAGCGAGAATGTCGCCATTCACGCCAAGCCGACAGCATCCAGCAGCGAGCACTCCTCTTCATCTCTCTCCGGCATGCAAACCACCGATCCGAAGAGAAGATAAGCAAGGAGGAAAAGAAAAGAGAAGAAAGCTGCTAAGGAAGCAAGAAGAGCTGAGCGTGAACGGACCAAGAAGCTAGAAGAAGATGCAAGCATGCAGCTCATTGAGAAGCTTAAAAGAAAAGATGAGAGAGAAAGAATTAGAGAAGAAAGACTCAAGAGAAGAGAAGAAAGAAACAAGAAAGTGGTGGAACTTGATGCTCAATCTAGTGAGCTATCAAGTAGCTCCGATGATGGTGATGATGATGAGTCATACGTGTCCAAGATCAAGAAAAATGACAAGAAGAAGGATGAAGGCAGCTCCAACAACAAGAAATTTGCTACCATATCCTTTAATTATTCTTCTTATTTGACTAACCGTGATAAGAAGTCTTTCATTAACGTGCCCACCGGCAAGTTACCCCATTTTGATGGACTAACTTTGCCAAGTGGAAGCATTTGATGAGAGCCTATCTTATTGCTCTTCACCCCGGTCTTTGGGAAATTGTGTGTAGTGGCTTCCAACCACCAGTGAACCTCAAAGCACCAACAAATGCAGAGCTACTCATGATTCACCTCAACGGGCAAGCCACAAGCATACTCTTGAGCTCTCTAGATGGCAATGAATACAATAGAGTGATGAATGTTGATGTGGCCAAGCAAATTTGGGACACTTTGCACATTGCACATGAAGGTGTTGACAAAGTGAGAAAGGAAAATATTGACTTGTTGAAGGCCAAGCGCAACCGGTTTGTGATTGTTGAAGGAGAAGGTGCACAAGAGATGTTTGACCGGTTGATGGTTCTAGTTGGGAAGATTAGAGGGTATGGAGATGAAGAGCTTGATGATCACAAGGTGGTGAAGGTCATGCTAGAAGCCTATGCACTAAGAAATGAGACCGTAGTCACCTTGATAAGAGACAAGAAGAAGTTTGAGCACTTCACTCCTAATGATGTGCTTTGAAGGTTGCTCAGTTTTGAAATGCAAAGAGAAGAGGCAAATGAGAGAAAAACACTTCGTGAGTTGCAAGCAAAGTTGGACGGCATCAAGATCAAAGAGCTTGCTCTCAAAGCAAGCAAGACAAGCAAGCCAAGCACTGTTGACGGTCGTTAACTACATATGTTATACCGTCAACATTAGTAAAAAACTACCCAAAACACAATAGCAATAGGTCTTTGAGCTAACCATTTCCACAAGTTTTTGTGCTTCACTTGTTTTGTAGGACAATGTTGGAAACATATACATTCTGGCAAAAAGCAATGGAAAACATATAAGAAATAACAAGGCCCTAAATGGACATAAGCAAAGGAAGAAGAAGAAAGGAGAAAGGCTTACCACGATGCATTCTAGCTTTGAGCAAATGGCACCCAACGACTTCTCAGACCCAACACAGCCCGCCAGCTGCCAAAGCCCAAGCACAACAGAGCCGGGACAGGTGCGCGCGCACCCTAAGGTGCGCCCGCACCCACTTTGCCGCCAATCCGGCCCAACCTTGGCGAGGCGGTACAATAAGTATAGAAAAGGGCAGTGCAATGTGTGGCCGGTGGTGAAATCCATAAAACAAGCCCAAGAGATCGAGGCCCAAATCCAACATGAAATCATACCCGGCCGCAGGACATGGGTTCAATGTTTTGGGCATAACTTTCTCATACGAAAACGGATTTCAACGATCCACCAGTCAAAACGAAGCTTACTCCGAGGCCCATGCACTCCTGCACAGTTTCTGTGCAAACAGCGCTGAACATGGTGTGGCCTCACCTTGGGGTGCGCCCGCACCCAAATGATCTCGGTTCGGGCCCAACCTTCTCTGGAGGTGCAATCAATGCAAAAGAATAGGCGAACCTGGACGCCGTGGTGAGGTCGGTTTGGAAGAATATGCCATGGCATATCCCCTCTCCCCCTCCTATAAATAGATGGCTCCTCCCTCTCCTTCAACAACAACCATTCTACACACAACACAAAGGAGAGCCACAATGTAGTAGAGAGGAGGAAGCTCCATTCTTATTCTTCTTCCTCCTCTTAGTTCTAATGGAGAGTGAGAGAGGGAAAGCTATAAGGATACTTTGCTCCTTCTACCTAGAGTTGTCGGAGTGCCCTCGGTGGTCCGCGGTTCCTAGGAGGTCGGAGTGCCGGACTTGTCGGTACCCGCTTCGCTTGTTCCTCTACAACTTACTTACACTTTGGTAAGGAAGCTTGTGCTCATCTTTCGGCTTATTGTTCTTCAAGCATATTATCTTAGCTGTTATAAACTTGCGGGATCGATAGTTGTACCTTCGGGTCGTAATTCTTGGTGAAGGGATTCTTTGACCGGGGAACCTTGATCGACACCAAGAGTTGTGTACAGTAGTGCAAACATGGTGTTTGGACTAACGTCCACCTATCTTTTGCGGAGCATCCCACGGTCAAGGGGGTAGGCGGCTGGGTCGTGACAGCCTTGTCTATCCCTTGTAATTCCCCCACGTTTGGATGTGACGTAGAGCTAATTGCCGGACACTGCCCGGTATGGGCGTGGGGCGGTGCCCGAAGTAAGGAGATAACAGCCCTAGAAATCCCTGCCTGAAAACCTGAGCCCATAGAGATACCTCACCACCCATAGTTATCCTTAGGGCAGCTTTGTTCAGAGACTAGTGCGCAAACGTTCCCTGTGAAAAATACGATACCATGAATACTTCTGGGTGAAAGCTATAACGACAGTTCTGTACGCTTGCGGATTCTTCTGCATACGTTAAAGAACGTCAACAAGCTTTCTGGTGCCGATGCCGTGGAACAGTTGTCGCAAATCTCTCTAAGCCTAGAGCACCCGTGTGTTGTATCCAAAAAAGAACAAAAATAGTTATTTATTTTTCTTTTTAAAAATGAAGCCTACTCCAAATTCAAAATCTTGCTACTTCTCCAAAGGGTGAGTTCACAGGGCCAAAATCTTTTTCAAAAGCAAAATTTTCATTCGGCCATGAACTCCACCCTAATTTGAAAAAAAATGGTTCGGGTGCACTCCTTCTTTGGTGGCTATTTTGAAAACCTATGCAACCTCCTATAAGATTTTGAGGAGTTATGCCCCAGCATTCCTGGCATGATTCAAATTCTTATGTGGAATTTGTTTCCGTTGTCCCTCATAGGGAAAGCAAAACATTAGTACACTATTGTCATAGGAAGTTTGAATGGGGATTGAGTTAAACTCAAAGACAACTTTTGTCAAGTTTTGTTCCCCGTCAACTTCCTACCAAGGACAATCCTCGATTTCGAGTAGGATGAGAAGGAGTCCATAGGTGCAGCCTAGGCCAGGTTTATAATGTCTATACATGATGGCCTATACTTGTCATTACCCGATAGTATGCTTTTGCATATCTTTTGTTTGGGTCGTGACATAGATGCTGCCCTATGCCTTGACATGACCGTTGGAGGGTCGTTTCCATGTAAACCTACAACGAAACATAGGAAAATCCTTGAACACATCCTAGAGAAGCTTGCTTCTCCCGTTGTAGAACATATTCCCCTCCATATTAAGGGCATGTCAAGAATTGAGGAGCCCTCATCAGTCGAGCCATTCCCCGTGCCGCCATTGGAACCGACTGTTGAGCCCTCTCCCGAACCACGAACACCGAAGGAAGGAATGCTTCGTCCTTCGGAGTTCACGATTGAATTCAAGGATGATGACAGAACCTCGTAAACTGAGGTGCGCTTAGACTTTCATATCTATCTCATCCTTGACTTCAATCTTCTCATAGGCTACCCTCTAAAAAAAGCTTTTTCACGAAAAACCCATAGAGGAGAGCCGTGATGAGAAGTTGGGAAAGATTGCTTCCGCCTCTCACACCTAGACATCTCAAAAGCGAAGCATCTTCCCAACCAAACCCGTTCAAGGAGGCGAAGTTCATAACTCTGTTCGCTTCACCCAAGTTGCTTCCGCATCTTAGTGAAACGAAACACTGTCGCTCTCACCCGAACACAAGTCATGTCCCTCTAGCCAACAAAACATTGTTCTCGACAATAGTCAAGATTCAACGTTCATCCTTCATGTCACATCTTTTGAGGATAAACCCTCATGTGCCATGGACATGCACAAAGCGACAACTCTTTAGACCATGCAGAAATATGTTGTTGAGCATAACAAGTTGTCAATTGAGACTTCTTACATGCTCACCTTTGGGTCTTCTCGAGTTTGTCTTGCTTCTAGCCGAGTGCTTCGACGAAGATCACAACCATCTCTTGGTTCTCTTTGTAAACCTTTTTAAAGAATGGTTTCAAGTCTCGTAGTAGCATAATGACGCTAACCTTGCAGCTTGAGCGTAATGCTAAATTCTTAGTGGTGAAACCGGGAACTTCACCACCATCACCGTAAGATGTTTTCCCCGCGGTCAAGCTTATGTCCATAACTTAAGCTAATCGCTGGGAGATACCCCTGCATTTTCAAAAAAAAAAAAGCAATAAATAGTTTATCTCTCTTTTTATTTCATAAAAGAAAAGTTTTCCCCGCTTTTATTTTCATAATAATAATAATAATATCTCTTTCTCTTATTAATAAAAGCAAGACATGTTATCAAGTTAGTATGCACCTTCGGGTATTCTTGTCGCTAACCATTTCGTGAAGATCGATTAAGAAGAACAAAGAGGCATGCGACGCCGAGAACATGGGGCCCACATCAAAAAAACTATGATCCCATGGGTGATGGAATATGCTCAAGAGAAGACCCGGACCTACACACTTGACTTTTACACAAAAGTCTAAGTGTGGGGAAGATGGTGACAATCTCAAGTTCCATCCACCAAGGGGTCATACAAAAATTAAGGGTGAATAAAAGACGATGTCGGCCCTGCCTTGCTAATAAAAAAACTGAGACGATGGAGAGAAAAGAGTTTTAAAAAAGAAGAGAGAAAAGAGAGAGAAAAAAAGAGAAAGAAAAAAATGTTAAAAAAAAAGAGAGATAAAAAACAGAGAGAGGTAAATAAAAAAAAAAAAGAGAAGAGAGAGATAAAAAAGAGGGAGAGAAAAAAAAATATATATAAGAATGTTGTCGAAAATAAAAAAAAAAAAATATAGAATAGAAAAAAAATAAAAAAATAATAAGAGAGAGAGAGAGAGGAGTAGGTTGGCCCCACATGGTCAAGATAAACATCAATGTCTTTGTCGACTCCAACCTTCATTGCTTCAACAAGCAAGAAGGGCTCGCTTCTCATCCTTTTGTCGCTATCATCAAGACCCATGGCCCGTACATACAAAGTTGTGTGTGCATGGCCTAGCCTTGAGATACACCTGGGCCGAGCCATCAAGCAAACCGCAGCAACAACTTTGAAGTTTCCATCCACTTATGCTGTCGGAACTTATACTCAGGTATGCAAAAGTAACGTTCACCACCTTTCCACTCATTTTTTGTCTCCATGAAAATAAAACTTTATGCTTCCCGTGCCATGACATATGCTTTGAGTTTGGGTGTACCTACATGGATCCATGTAATACATCCATAGATCTTTTTAAATTAAGCATGGTGCTTAGGTTAAAAATGATCTCCTTTAATCAAAACTTTGACATGGTGTCAAAGCTAGGTTAATGAACTTAGAGCTCTGTTGTCATGATCTTTGGAAGTATCTTATGCTGGAGATGAATCAAGGCTTTGCTTACACTGCTTTTTATTTTATCCTTGCCCGAGTGATGCTAAGGTGAATGAAAAAAATAAACAAATAAAATGAATGAAATCATAATAAAGGCTCCACGGTATCCTTGTCGATAGAGCCCGTTGACGGTCACCAACGACATATTTTTTTCCCGTCAACTTACTACCATAAAGGGAGTAAAACTATACCTTTTTATACTCATATACATTTATCACTAATAAATTCCACTTGTAGTGTCTAGAATTTTATTTTGCAGATTTATAATAAAAGCAAGTGGAAAACTGACCGACCAAAGTACGCCATCAGGGAAGCGCATTATTGCAAAATACAAGCCCAGGAGCAAATCGACCCAAAACATCAAAATTGGGCCGAGCCAAGCCCGGCCCACAACTTTTCAAGACGAAGGACGACACCCCACCGAGACCCGGGCCAGGCCGAGCCTGGGGGTGCGCTACAAGCACCACACATGCGGCTGCACCCTCCCCCCGAGGCGGTTTCAGCCCGGCCTCGGGAGGCGGTTCATGCACCTGCCAAATGGGGGTTACCGACGTGGGATGGTCGGTTTGCTCAGATTAGGAAGGTTTACCAGGTCGGTTTTGGTGTAAATTAGCACTTAGGCCCCTCCTCCAAGTGTATAAGTAGTCCCCCTCTCTTCCTCTCTCAACACACACCACTTGGAGTCCAAAGAAACCAAAGCAATCTTCCTCTCTCTACCACCTCTACCTCTCTCTCTTCTTCTACTACTTCTTCTTCTTCTTCTTAGTTCTTGGTTAGCACTTGGAGTAGAAGAGCTACAAGGAGGGCTTGTCTCCTAGAAGAAAGTGCCTTGGTAATATATCTTCTCAATGGAGCATTCTTCTATTTGCAAGTCTTATATCTATGTTCTTGGCCTAACTTATGAACTAGAGTATAGTCTTGTTCATGTTCTTGTGTTGGTATATGAACTAGCATATAGTTTACATATCATAATCTTGACATGTTCATTACATTTCTTCATCGATCATCATATGCCTAATTTGATTAGAGGTGGGATATCGGTTCGTTGTTCCTTCGGGTTTGCTCTTGTTCTAGTCCGTCCATTTGACGAGTGGGGATCCTGGGGGACAAGAGTAGTGTTTCTAATATGCGGGCATGGTGCGGGTATTACGACACCTACGGATATGAGGGCATGCCACGGTTGAGGGGGTAGGCGGCTGGGTCGTGACAAGCCTTGACCGTCCCTTGAAATCCCCCACGTTCGTATGTCTTTGTAGGAGTTAAAGTAAATGCCTTGGTGGGAAGCGGACTTCCTGGTGGGGTCTCCCCGGTATCCTAGACCTAACCATGCCTAGATCGGTTTGCATATGATCCTAGCTATTCATTTGTATGGTCATGACTAGATACATTAGAATTACTCTGTTAGGTTATTCATTTATTCTTTATCTATTTTCTTTATCCTTTGCTGGTGGATTCTTAAGTGTGTGTCACACTATCCATAAACCGTTATTGCTTACCCCTGTTATGAACAATTTGGTCTAAGCAAACACATGTTCCTCTATTCAGATGCCATGCTAATAATCACATGCCTTCCTTTGGGAAAATATAAATAACGATACCTGAATACTTCCGGGTGAAATGCTACAATGATAGATCTGTGCGCTTGCGGATGAAATATCTAAGATGGCAAGATCTATCCCGTTGACGTTCCCTTTCGGATCACCGACATGGTGGTTTCACTTGGGGATGTCAGCGGTGCATTTCATTGGCGCCGTTATTGGGGATGGGTTTTAAACCTGTTTCCTTTGATTGCGCTAAGAAATTGAGTGATCTGCGTGAATCATTTGAGGAGTAAGGCTATATTTACATTTTCAAAATCAAATGAAACCCCAAGTTCCTGCACTTATTTGAAGCAAGGGGATTTGAATATACACTGTTCCATAATTCAATTACCCAAGATTAATGTGGATGACACATCAAAAGTTCACAAGTGCAGGTGAAGCTTGGAATAACTTGTATGCAGGTTACATATCAAGGAGATGACTCATCTTAGTCCTTAGCCTTTACTCGAGGACGAGCAAAGGACTAAGTATGGGGGAGTTTGTTGACGGTCGTTAACTACATATGTTATACCGCCAACATTAGTAAAAAACTACCCAAAACACAATAGCAATAGGTCTTTGAGCTAACCATTTCCACAAGTTTTGCTGCTTCACTTGTTTTGCAGGACAATGTTGGAAACATATACACTCTGGGCAAAAAGCAAAGGAAAACATATAAGAAATAACAAGGCCCTAAATGGACATAAGCAAAGCAAGGAGAAGAAAGGAGAAAGGCTTACCACGATGCATTCTAGCCTGAGCAAATGGCACCCAACGACTTCTCAGACCCAACATAGCCCGCCTGCCAAAGCCCAAGCACAACAGAGCCGGGATAGGTGCGCGCGCACCCTAAGGTGCGCCCGCACCCACTTTGCCGCCAATCCGGCCCAACCTAGGCGAGGCGATACAATAAGTATAGAGAAGGGCAGTGCAATGTGTGGCCGGTGGTGAAATCCATAAAACAAGCCCAAGAGGTCGAGGCCCAAATCCAACATGAAATCATACCGGGCCGCAGGACATGGGTTCAATGTTTTGGGCATAACTTTCTCATACGAAAACGGATTTCAACGATCCACCAGTCGAAACGAAGCTTACTCCGAGGCCCACGCACTCCTGCAAAGTTTCAGCACAAACGGCGCTGAACATGGTGCGGCCGCACCTTGGGGTGCGCCTGCACCCAAATGATGTCGGTTCGGGCCCAACCTTCTCTGGCGGTGCAATCAATGCAAAAGAATAGGCGGTGCGGTGTTGGCTGGCACGTTCATTGAACCTGGACACCGTGGTGAGGTCGGTTTGGAAGAATATGCCATGGCATATCCCTCTCCCCCTCCTAGAAATAGATGGCTCCTCCCTCTCCTTCAACAACAACCATTCTACACACAACACAAAGGAGAGCCACAATGTAGTCGAGAGGAGGAAGTTCCATTCTTATTCTTCCTCCTCCTCTTAGTTCTAATGGAGAGTGAGAGAGGGAAAGCTAGAAGGATACTTTGCTACTTCTACCTGGAGTTGTCGGAGTGCCGCGGTGGTGTTGACGGTCACTAACGACATATTTTCCCGTCAACTTACTACCATAAAGGGAGTAAAACTATACCTTTTTATACTCATATGCATTTATCACTAATAAAATTCCACTTGTAGTGTCTATTATTTTATTTTTGCAGATTTATAATAAAAGCAATGGAAAATCGACCAAAGTACGCCATCCGGGAAAGTGCATTATTGCAAAACACAAGCCCAGGAGCAAATCGACCCAAAACATCAAAACTGGGCCGAGCCAAGCCCGGCCCACAACTTTTCAAGACAAGGGAAGACACCCCACCGAGGCCCGGGCCAGGCCGAGCCTAGGGGGGTGCGCGCGCACCACCTGGTGCGGCCGCACCCTCCCTGAGGCGGTTTCAGCCCAGCCTCGGGGAGGCGGTTCGTGCACCTACCAAATGGGGATTCCCGCCGTTGGATGGTCGGTTTGCTCAGAATAGGAAGGTTTACCAGGACGGTTTTGGTGTAATTTAGCACTTAGGCCCCTCCTCCAAGTGTATAAGTAGGCCCCCTCTCTCCCTCTCTCAACACACACCACTTGGAGTCCAAAGAAACCAGCAATGTCTCTCTCTACCACCTCTACTCTCTCTCTTCTTCTACTTCTTCTTTCTTCTTCTACTTTCTTCTTCTTCTTAGTTCTTGGTTAGCACTTCGAGTAGAAGAGCTACAAGGAGGGCTTGTCTCCTAGAAGAAAGTGCTTTGGTAATACATCTTCTCTATGGAGCATTCTTCTATCTACAAGTCTTATATCTATGTTCTTGGCCTAACTTATGAACTAGAGTATAGTCTTGTTCATGTTCTTGTGTTGGTATATGAACTAGCATATAGTTTACATATCATAACCTTGACATGTTCATCTCAGTTCATCATCGATCATCATATGCCTAACTTGATTAGAGGTGGGATAACGGTTCGTTGTTCCTTCGGGTTTGCTCTTGTTCTATTCCGTCCATTCGACGAGTGGGGATCCTGGGGGGACAAGAGTAGTGCTCTAATATGCGGGCATGGTGCCCGGGTATTACGACACCTGCGGATATGAGTGCACGCCACGGTTGAGGGGGTAGGCGGCTTGGTCGTGACAAGCCTTGACCGTCCCTTGAAATCCCCCCACGTTCGTGTGTGCTGTAGGAGTTCGTAAATGCTTCCTATCGGGCCGTATGGTATCCAGGGAGTCTCCCTGTTATCCTAGACCTAACCATGATTAAATCAGTTTGCATATGATCCTAACTATTCATTTGTATGGCCATGACTAGATACATTAGAATTACTCCATTAGATTATTTATTTATTCTTTATCTATTTTCTTTATCCTTTTTGCTGGTGGATTCTTAAGTGTGTGTCACACTATCCATAAACCATTATTGCTTACCCCTGTTATGAACAATTTGGTCTAAGCAAACACATGTTCCTCTATTCAGATGCCATGCTAGCTTATTAATCACATGCCTTCCTTTGGGAAAATATAAATAACGATACCCTGAATACTTCCGGGTGAAATGCTACAATGATAGATCCGTGCGCTTGCGGATGAAATATCTAAGATGGCAAGATCTATCCCGTTGACAATCCCTTTCGGATCACCGACATGGTGGTTTTACTTGGGAATGTCAGCGGCGCATTTCTGGCGCTGTTATTGGGGATGGGTTTTATACCTGTTTCCTTTGATTGCGCTAAGAAATGTCAACAAGCATTTCTGGCGCCGTTGCCGGGGAAGGCATTGTGAAAAAAAATAATAATAATAAATAGCTGGCTATGAATATGAACTGTGTGCGTGGCTACCATTTGCTCATACAGGCTAATCTTTTATGTTTTCTCCTGTTGTGGATGAAAACAGGATAGTGTATGTCAGGTTTAATACGCGGGAAAACTTCATCTTCGATCCAGAGGCACTCCTAAGGAAGAACAGGTCTCGTGCCGTTTCTTCTTGGCCGGAACCCCCGGTCGAGACCGAGATCCCCGCACCAACCGCAACTCAAGCCATGGCCCGAAGTCGCCGCGCGATTTCTCTACTCTCCCATTGTCACCAACGTGCCCCACCGGGCGGTGGTGAATGTGGCGACAAAAACTTTGAGTCGCGCGACTGGCCGATCACCATAGTGCAGCCCGGTCCATTGTGGGCTGCCTAGCGAGGACGCCAACGCTCATCTCCAACACTTCCTTGAGCTATGCGACATCATCGTCATCAAGGACGTTGAACCCGACGACGTTATCAGTTCGCCTTTGTTTCTTTCTCCCTCGTGGGGAAGGCGAAACAATGGTTCTACAAGGACAAGGAAGTCGTCAAGACGTGGGCCAAGTGCTCCGCGGGCGTTCGGCTAAGTTCTTCCCCATGGGCAAAACCAATGCCCCGAGGGGAAGGATCGCCAATTTCCGGCCAGACATCAATGGAACCCATTAGGAGGCATGGGAGAGGCCGCTGGAATACATTCTAGCATGCCCGCACCACGGGATGGAGAATTGGCCGGTGCTCCGTAACTTCTACAATGGTCTCACGGCCATATCGAAGGGGCACCTCGACGCCGCTGCTGGTGGCGCATTTCTATCGCTCACCATCGATCAGGCAACAGCCCTGATTGATAAAATGGTGGCAAACCAGAGCTGGGGCGAAGATAGAGCCCTAGCCAAAACACAAAAAGGCATGCATACCGTGAAGGAGGCGGATATGCTTGCCGCAAAAATGGATCTTCTGCTGAAGAAACTGGAGGAGCGTAGCACAGACTCTACTACACGCGGCGCCCGGTTTACGCCCACGGACGCTCACATGACTCGTGAGACGTGTGGTGAAGTTGGCCACTCAGGGGATAACCGCCCCGAGACCCGGAAGAAGCCGCCTTCATCAACAACAAAGAACGGGTATCGCCAACCTCAGCAGGTGGAATAACCGATCCAGGCCACCATTCCAAGGTAACCAGGGGTACAAGTCCAATTACAACCCTGGTCAGCCATCATTGAAGGACCTGGTACTAGGCCAAGCCAAAATTAACGAAAACATCACCAAAAAGATGAGCCATCAAGACAAGATCCTCGAAGGAGTAAACAATAAGCTCGAAGGGTTGACATCGGCTGTGAAGAACCAACTAAGCTTCAATAAGATGATAGAAACACAGCTAGCCCAGATTGTTGCTCAAGTGCCAGTTAACGACTCGGGCAGGATTCCAGGGCAACCTGAGGTCCCGCACGAGTCAGTTAACATGATATCTCTAAGGCTCAGTCAACCTAGTGAGCTAAAGAAGATCCCCGTGGACTCGCCATTTATTGCCAAGAAAGGAGACCCTGGGCGTCCGATCATCAGCTGTGCCATTGGCCCTCACAACTTCGCCAATGCATTTTGTGACCTGGGGGCCAGTATCAACGTGATGTCCAAGGCCACCTTCGACAGAATCCATGGAGGGACACTTGCTCCTGCAAGATTTGTCCTCCAAATGGCAGATCAAACAACACGGCGGCCCGAGGGAATTCTCGAAGACATGTTGATTAAAATTCAAGATGAGTACATCCCTGCAGACTTTGTGGTCCTAGACATGGGCCCAAAGGAGGATGTGTCTCTCCTCCTGGGGAGACCATTTCTCTATCTGACCCAAAGCCGACATCACCGGGAAGGGCTTCATCGTCTTCCATGTTAGAGACAAGGCGGTAAAATGCCCATTCATTGGGTACAAGCAACAACACACCCGGCAATCATCATCATCAAAACCGGTGTGGAGTGTTGGAGGATCTGACTCCGAAACCCCCGGAGCAGGTGCTCCCCGCCCGAAGCTTGAGGGAGAGTCGACAGCCGACTATAAATAACCCGCTCAAAAAAAAAAAAAAAAAAAGGGTATATTTAAAAAAAAAAAAAATGTGTTTTATAAAATATTTTATTATCAAAATTAACAAAAATATTTATTACATAAAATCTGTGAGTAAATATTTTGAAAAACTAAAATAAAAAGTCTTCATAAATAAATTCTTTCATGGAAAATATAGAAAAATATTTTTTACATAAAAAGTATATACAAAAATATTTTTTAAAATAATTTTTTTTCTATTTAAAAATAAGTTTATATTTGAAAATTTTTGGAGAAATTCAAAAGGGGAGAAAACGGTCGAACCGGTAGCGAGCAAACAACGGCCACGAACTTTTCGCGGACCGTTGAGCACGCCAGCCAGCCAGCAGCCAGCCGGCGGCCTAAAGGCGTGGTGCGCGCGCACCCCAAGATGCGCCCGCGCACCCCCTGGCCGGGCGCCGCCGGGTCCCGCCGCCAACGGCTCCTAGCCGTTGTGTGGACCGACCCTCGGCCATTGGCTCGGCTATAAATAGCCCGAGCACCAGTGTGAGAGCACCCACCTCTCATTTTCACTCTCTCTCACTCTCACACTCTCTCCCACTTGTTCTACACTCCATTTTCTCCACCAAAAACATTGTGCCGAGCAAGAACACGGGTGTGAAAGTTCATACTTTCATCTAACCCTTGCACACCCGAGGTCTTGCTCAATCGTTTTTGCAGAAGCCATGAAGAAAGCTGGGAAGATCTTTAGCGGGTTGAGGCGGTCGTCAAGACATAGCTCACGACAAACAAGCACAAGCTCCGCCCTCAACTTCGACGATCTTGAAGACTCCCCCATGCAAGAAGACGCTGCACCCGTCGGGGAGGAAGAAGCTCAAGCTCCCCCGACAATCGACGGCCGACGCTACCGCACCTCGACATCCGTGGAGATCGGGAGATGCAAGCATATCTCCTACTCAAGGACCGTGTGTTCCAAAGACACGCCCGAATCGACTCCGAGCTCCTCGAACAAACGGTATGGACGATGAATTTCCTATCCTTTGGAGAGCGGTCGGGTGGCGAGGATATTCCCTCTCGAGGAGGAAGGTTCTCGCCCCCGGCAATTCAATTCTTGTGCACACTAGTAGAGGACCAGCTAGGAATTTCTTTCCGCCTTTTTGGTACACTTTATCATGTCACGTGGGCGGACCTAGCTCGTCCAGGGGGTTTCGGCTATAGATGTGCACTAAACATAGATCTTTGCTCTTCCCGGCTTTGTCGAAATCACTTTTGGGAGGAAATATCCGGTGCTCATGAGGCCGGTACTTTCAAACCTCGCCACTCACGAGATCCAAAGACCCATCACTTAGATATATCCATCATTTGGATCTCGTTGACTTTGTTTCCTAGACACGGGGTTAGATGGGTGAATGAGGTTGAATTAAAATTACTCTATGCTATTGTCCACAAGGAGAAAGTAGCTCCAAAGTGGTAGAGATGTGCAAGAACTTTTTACATATTATCACAAAAGTTCTTTACATTTCCTCGTCACCGCACATCTCTTATCACACGCCTCGCTTCGCGATTGGAGCTTTGGATAATCGCCAGATAGAGTACATTTCCACACCCGTGGATTTTTTTTGGAGCTTTGGGGGCACTTAGTTAAGATTTTACCATCCGGGCGAGCTTGGTCATCTTTTCCCCGGCTATGCAACTATAGTTCAGTTACCTAACCCGGACTTACGCTTGTATAAAAGCCAGGCACTAACATTTGAGCTCGAGGCTGGCGATAGCTTGCGCAGAAAGACACCCCATCGGTTCTTCTTCACGCAGGTGTCGGGGAGACCGGAGGTCGGATCCTCCTCCCATGAGCCCTACTTCACGCCACGACCATAGCCACGGCCTACACCGATGTTTCAGCAAGCATGGCCTCATCCTATGGGGACCCTGTGGGGGGTAATACCCGGGTATGATCCTAGGTGGGAGCCGCCGCCTCACACCGGCACCATCGAGTGGCCCGAAGGAGATACAAAGCCAGTATGGAGGGCCAACAGATTTGACTTTGACGACGGCTCCGACGATATGCCCCCCACCGGCAAAGAGGCAGGCCACCACAAGGGGTGGAGGCTATCGGTATCCAGCTGCAAAGCACCTCGACGTCCGCACTAGGAACATTGAGCACACGCTCAATACCCATGTGCAAAGTACCGCATGCTGGGCGCAGAACCGGGAGCAAAGCAGAGTCGGCCAGAGATGGACCCAATTGAGTCCAACATGGCTACTCTTAACGCACGCGAGGAAGCATTCCGAGGTACCAAGGCTTCGATCCCGATCAAGTAGGCCTCCAGATAGCTTGGGGCGGACCCCCACAGGTATCATTGCATTGCATATTTACTTCCATCAAATTTTTTATTTTAGCATGTTTAAATTCCAGCAATCTTGCATCAAAAAAAAAATTTAACTAAAACTAAAAAAAATCCAAAAAAATAGAATAAGTAGCTCTTCTATGTGCCTTAATGCTTATATATATGAGATATGAAAATGTTTAGTCTTAGTCCCTTGTTGAAATGATGAATAGTTGCTCTGTCTTATGCTTTGCCTGTGCCTAGTTTATAATTCGAATTTCTCTAAAGTTTGGATTTAGTGGCTAAGTCTAAAAACTCATCCTGAAAAACCTGATTCATGTGGGTTGCATAGGCTCTATCTAGTCTAAGTTGTTGCCAAGTATGATATGGTACAAATGGATTTGCTATGATTTCGTCCAAAAAAGAGAAACTTGACATCCGGGAATCTACTTTGAAAGAAAAGAGAAATGATATGGGCTATGCTAAAAAAAAAGAGAAAAATGAGATGAAAAATGGACAAGTGTCCGAGGGCGAGTAGAGCCCACATCTCTAAAAAAAAAAAAGAGAAAGAGAGGAAATAAAAGACAAAAGTCTAGGGCGAGTAGAGCCCACCTCTCCAAAAAAAAAAAAAAAAAAGAGAGAAAATATATATATAGCAATAAAGCCCATACTTTCTCAAAAAAATAAATATTATCTAAATAAATAAACCCCGGATAAAAAGTTGATCAAAAGGATGAATGATAAGCATCTCGGTTATAACCGTTCTATCGGCAACCCCCAAGACTTTGAGAAAAGCTAGAAAGCCCCCGCTACGATGAAAGGTAATAAAGGGTGGGAAAAAGATGTGCCATTTTATTCAAACTCTAGTAGAAAATCTTATTATAACCCCGGCACTTGTAAAACGTAATCGGCATAGTAGCAACTCCCGATCAACAACCAAGTACTTATCTCTTTTGCTCGAGGACGCAAAAAGGGTAAGCTAGGGGGAGTTTGTTGACGGTCACCAACGACATATTTTTCCGTCAACTTACTACCATAAAGGGAGTAAAACTATACCTTTTATACTCATATGCATTTATCACTAATAAAATTCCACTTGTAGTGTCTATTATTTTATTTTTGCAGATTTATAATAAAAGCAAGTGGAAAATTGACCAAAGTACGCCATCCGGAAAAGCGCATTATTGCAAAACACAAGCCCGAGGGAGCAAATCGACCCAAAACATCAAAAGCGGGCCGAGCCAAGCCCGCCCACAACTTTTCAAGACAAGGGAAGACACCCCACCCGAGGCCCGGGCCAGGCCGAGCCGGGGTGCTTGGCAAGACCACCGGTGCGGCCGCACCCTCCCCGAGGCGGTTTTCAGCCCAAACCTCGGGGAGGCGGTTCGTGCACCTACCAAATGGGGATTCCCGCCGTTGGATGGTCGGTTTGCTCAGAATAGGAAGGTTTAACAGGTCGGTTTTGGTGTAATTTAGCACATAGGCCCCTCCTCCAAGTGTATAAGTAGGCCCCCTCTCTCCCTCTCTCAACACACACCACTTGGAATCCAGCAAACCAGCAATCTCTCTCTCTACCACCTCTACCTCTCTCTCTTCTTCTACTTCTTCTTTCTTCTTCTACTTTCTTCTTCTTCTTAGTTCTTGGTTAGCACTTCGAGTAGAAGAGCTACAAGGAGGGCTTGTCTCCTAGAAGAAAGTGCTTTGGTAATACATCTTCTCTATGGAGCATTCTTCTATTTACAAGTCTTATATCTATGTTCTTGGCCTAACTTATGAACTAGAGTATAGTCTTGTTCATGTTCTTGTGTTGGTATATGAACTAGCATATAGTTTACATATCATAACCTTGACATGTTCATCTCAGTTCATCATCGATCATCATATGCCTAACTTGATTAGAGGTGGGATAACGGTTCATTGTTCCTTCGGGTTTGCTCTTGTTCTAGTCCGTCCATTCGACGAGTGGGGATCCTGGGGGGACAAGAGTAGTGCTCTAATATGCGGGCATGGTGCCCGGGTATTACGACACCTGCGGATATGAGTGCACGCCACGGTTGAGGGGGTAGGCGGCTTGGTCGTGACAAGCCTTGACCGTCCCTTGAAATCCCCCCACGTTTCGTGTACTGTAGGAGTTAGTAAATGCTTCCTATCGGGCCGTATGGTATCCAGGGAGTCTCCCTGTTATCCTAGACCTAACCATGATTAAATCAGTTTGCATATGATCCTAACTATTCATTTATATGGCCATGACTAGATACATTAGAATTACTCCATTAGATTATTTATTTATTCTTTATCTATTTTCTTTATCCTTTTTCTTTGGTGGATTCTTAAGTGTGTGTCACACTATCCATAAACCATTATTGCTTACCCCCTGTTATGAACAATTTGGTCTAAGCAAACACATGTTCCTCTATTCGGATGCCATGCTAGCTTATTAATCACATGCCTTCCTTTGGGAAAATATAAATAACGATACCCCGAATACTTAGGGTGAAATGCTACAATGATAGATCCGCGGCGCTTTGCGGATGAAATATCTAAGATGGCAAGATCTATCCCGTTGACAATCCCTTTCGGATCACCGACATGGTGGTTTTACTTGGGAATGTCACGGCGCGCATTTCTCGACGCTATTATTGGGGATGGGTTTTATACCTGTTTCCTTTGATTGCGCTAAGAAATGTCAACAGGCGGTCCGCGGTTCCTAGGAGGTCGGAGTGTCACACCTGGTTTTCCAAAGAATACCAAGTGCTAACTATATGTGTGCCCAGGAAGTCCACACGACACGTATAGAGACAAATATGGAGAATATCAAGAACAATGCTTTATTATATATCGAATATAGTTACAACAAGATTTACAACTATTACAAAGCATAGCTGAAACTATTCTATATCTACTCTTCGGGTCTCCATACTCCACAGGGACGGTTGACTGGGGGAAGCACTCGCCTAGTACTCATGGACTCCTTTGGAAAACTCATCTCTTGATCCGCCATCTGGTACCCATCCGGGATTTTCATTGGTGATACAACAAGCGTCAGCTCACCATGCTCAGCAAGTATAACATGAGGGGATGCAAGGCTCAAAAGGCTAGACTTGGCTAAACTGCGGTAAGCATTTTTAGTTGGTCATATTTTATTAATTTAAACCTGAGTAACTAAGTTATGCTTAAGCTCCCAAGGTGAGAAGTATAATTATTATCATCAAGATTAATCATCATCCCAAACCATCCATACAACCATCTATCTCGAAAAACGATCCAGCCGCTCGTGACCGTGAGCACGGCCGATATATCGTTTGATCAAACTCGCGCAGAGGTGTACACTTTCACCATGAGCCGTGATTTACCTTTTCGCCCGAGGTGATCAGCCTCTTGACCCACTACCAAGGAAGGTCGGCAGGGTTCACTATGAAGTCTTTCAAAGGTTCGTCTAACAAGTTAGTGGCCGCTAGGTTTTCGTGGCAAGTGTGTATAGGTGCAACCCTCGAGAGGCACATGTAGTCGCAAGAATCGCATACACACCAAGTAGGGGCGCCGCTATACACCCCAAGGCACACCCCTTTTGCGCCTTTCGGTAACCACTAACAAGCTAGAAAAGGTCCTCATACTTGACCAAAGCCAGTGCCATGTAGCACTCATGGTTGTACTGTAAGTCCTGGGTTGCCGCTTTACGATTCTCGGGTCCTTACGGAGGGCGAGACTAGAGCACCCATAAAGGCCCAATGCTCTAGCCCCCGATATCCATGTTGCTAAAAAGCATCCTTTTAACATTGATTCCATATATCATTAATCAAGATTAACATTATCTTTGGTGATTGCAGGCTAAGCAGAACTATCCATATGCATAACCCAAAGGTAACAAGGAATACAGGATATCAAGTACGGGGTGAAGTCCTTAGCATCATATTAGACACATGCATATGAAAGTGATTAATGGTTATTGGGTAAACAAGGGGACTCATGTTACACTTGCCTCAAACAGTGTTCAAACTTGTCCAACTCTCCTTCTAGATCATCCTTGTATAGCCTCTTCTAACGATCGCAACAATCTTCACAATCATCATAGACAAACCTAGAAGCAATACACCAATCAATATATATAAACAAAACATAAAGGTTTAAAAACACGTGGGGCTGTAGCTACGTTCGTTGAGCGCAAAAACAACTAAAACATGAGACACACTTTAAAAGATATGCAAGATCAAAGGTAGAGACTAGGAGGATTTGGTGAATGATAGGAATGGAGAAAACATGATGAATACATGCTAACTTGGAAGATAGGTAGTGTATGGAGCATGTTGTGGCAAAAGGACATGGTGTTTTGATCATTGGTTAGTTGGGAAACGTGATTGCAAAACAGGGTGGCATGACTGCTTTCTGGACAGCAGGAGTAGTAGATACTAGGACCTCGATATCTCAGCCATCGTGGATTGCATAGACAAACCAACTTGTAGGATCATGTGCAGGGATAAAATGAACATGTAGATTTAAGGGCTTGGTGATTTGGGCATCGGATTAGCGGGGAACGCCAATGCAATGCAGAGTAGTACAGCAGCCAAGGCAGCAGAGCAGTGAACACATAGACGATGATTTCTCTAGAAATTGAACTCCTATGGCCAAGGTATTTTGTAGAGGCATGTGGAAGGATGATATATACACTGTGATAAAAGGATTTGATGAACAGAGCACCGGATTTTCGGGAACGCACACGCCAACTGGCTGCACCACGGCTGCGGGACAGCAGGGACAACGAGCACAAGAAAAATGATATCTCTTTTATCTTTAATCCTATTGTCACAAAATTTCTCAGGAACTTGTTCAAGGATGTGAAACACTTTGTGGTTTAAGGATATGGTCACTGGAGTGATGGAACAGAGGTAATGCACATCCCAACTGGCATGATCTCTGCTGCGGGGCAGCAGGGACAGCAGGCATGGGAAAAGTTCATAACTCTTTCAGGTTAGACTCTATAGCCATGAAACTTTACAGAGGTGTGTACAACCATATGATACATGTGTGGATGAAAGCGATTGGCAAACGGATTCATGGATTGTGAGGAACATGCATGCCAACTGGCAGCAGTGCTGCTGTCCACGAAGGACAGAGACATGCTTGTGATGAAACTTCATCGAAATTGGACCATGCGTAAATTATGTCACATGTTCTACAGTGAGTAACATATAAACAAGATGGGGAAAATGATGGGGTCCTCACATTGTGATCAGCTGCAGCTGGAGATGAAGGTGATGGCAGCCGATGTCGACGAAGGGTAACTATCGATAGGGCCTGCAATCAACAGGGTAGTGTCGATTTAATTTCAGTGATGATTCTACACCACATAGGAGATCAAGAGATGTAAGAGAGGATATCGAGCAGCAAGATCAGAGAGGGAATTGCTAGGGGCGTCCTCACCACACATTGTACAGCAGCGGTGACGATAGTGGTGGCGGTGAGGTTCTGCTGCAGGTCCATGGAGACGGCAACGTGCACTGGGGTGACCTTGATGTAGCGTTGGAGTGCTGGGAATCATCACAAAGGAGAGGAGGCGCTAAAGATCAGTTTCATGGTGAAGAACAGGAAAGGCCATGGATCTTACCACAACACGATGCGAAGAATTCCAGGATTCCGGCGAAAGGAATTTGCGTGCAGCGGCAGAATAGATTTGCTTCATCGAGGGCTCTCCAGTTTGGTGGAGGACAGCAGATGGAGATAGGGGATGTAGAGGGGGGCGTCCATGGTGGAGGAAGGGGAAGAGATCGGGCGTCCATGGCAGATGGGAGTAGTAGGAGAGGAGGCGCATCTGTTTCTACAGATGGAGAAATAAAGATGCATGGCTTTTTACTCTTGCAATTAGGGAGTGGTAAGGGAGAATAAAGAGGGGATTGAAAGGGGAATTAGGGAAGGAACATTTGTTGCAATTTTTGCATGGGGAAAAGGATTGTGCGGCTGCAGCAGGAGGATGAGAGAGGGCGATCAGGGAGATGTTGTCTATCTGTTGTGCGCCATGGATGGAGGAAGGAAAGAAGATATGGCTGCTATTTCTGCATGGATGCATGCAATTGAAGGGAGAGGAAAACTGAGAGAGTTGAAGAGAGGTTTATGTTCAAGGGAATTAAGGGAGAAGGAACTTGATGCTGCTGTTATTTTTAGAAGAGGGAGAGAGGATGAAGAACGACTGATACACTTTAGGGAGGAGATTAAGAAGGAAAAATAAGCATTGAAGGCTGTTACTTTTGCATGAGAGAAGAGAATTATGCAAGGGAAAGAGAGAGTGTGCTGATCAAATGAAATAGAGGGAGGAGCATGTTTATTTTCTTCATGCAATTGAAGATGAGATAAGTGGAGCTAAGTGATTAGAAGGAGTATTTTGTGTTGCTGCTATTTGCTTGAGAGAAAGAGGGAGGGGGAGACAACAAGATATTATTGTATTTTGCATGAGAGGAAACAGGAGAATGCACAAGAGAAAAGAGAGAAGGGAGATGCTCGGCTGCCCTTGCATGCACTTTTTTTAGAAGTGAAATTGATGGAGTCATGGAGATTATATAGAAATTATGCTTGCATGTGAATGGTTGGGCATGGGCAGGAGGAGGAGGTGGTGACTGCCATGCCATTGATGCCCGGTAATTTGTGGTGCTATTACTCACACACTTAGGGAGGGAGTGATAATAGAGATTGATGAGGGAGCATGTATATTCTTGCTGTTTTGCATGAGGAAGAGAACATAATGCGCCATAGGGAAGAGATATGTTGTTGTTTTCTGTAAGCTATTGAAGAGGAGGCAAGAGGAGTATGCGATTAAGGAGGAGTATATATTATGTATTGCTATTATTTTTGCATGAAGTGGGTGGTAACAGCTGCCACACAAGGAGAAGCGGTGCTGTTTTTCTTGTGAGAGGGAGGAGATCGACTATGTGGTGTGGGAGAAAGAGAGCAATGTTGTACTGATTTGTGCTTGACCCAAAGCAAGAGGAACATAGAAAGCACTAAGTCCAATTGTCGACATAGAGAAGGAAGAGCAAGATAAAATGTGGATTAGCTAGGATTTAAGTAGGATGTCGGCAATGATGAGATTGGGATCAAATCCTAAGCGCATCTTGAAAACATTAAAATTCATTTTTCAAACATAAACACTATGCAAAGGCATGAATGCAACAAACCATTAACTTAAATTGCAAAAATTTTAGAAACTCACATTTTCCACTATCTAGAATGTCAGCAACTTAACTAAAGTTTTTAAATTTTAGGAAATAATAAAATCATTTGTTGTTATTTAGTGTTTTCTACATCATATCCCAAAATAGAAATTTTGGGGTGTCACACGGAGTGCCGGACTTGTTGGTACCCGCTTCACTTGTATCTCTACAACTTACTTACACTTTGGTAAGGAAGCTTGTGCTCATCTTTCAGCTTATTGTTCTTCAAGCATATTATCTTAGCTGTTATAAACTTGCGGGATCGATAGTTGTACCTTCAGGTCATAATTCTTGGTGAAGGGACTCTTTGACCGGGAACCTTGATCGACACCAAGAGTTGTGTACGGTAGTGCAAACGTGGTGTTTGGACTAACGTCCACCTATCTTTTGCGGAGCATCCCACGGTCGAGGGGTAGGCGGCCGGGTTGTGACGGCCTTGTCCGTCCCCTTGTAATCCCCCCATGTTCGGACGTGACGTAGAGCTAATTGCGGACACTGCCCGGTATGGGCGTGGGCCGGTGCCCGAAGTAAGGAGATAACGGCCCTAGAAATCCCTGCCTGAAAACCTGAGCCCATAAAGATACCTCACCACCCATAGTTATCCTTAGGGCGGCTCTGTTCAGAGACTAGTGCGCAAACGTTCCCTGTGGAAAATACGATACCCTGAATACTTCCGGGTGAAAGCTATAACGACAGTTCCGTACGCTTGCGGATTCTTCTGCATACGTTAAAGAACGTCAACAAGCACCTCCAACAAGAACAAGGGCAGCAAGCAATCAACCTCAAGTCAAGCCAAAGAAATGAAGAAAATGCAAGAACACATTGATTCAACCTCGTCCTCAAGTGATGATGAAGATGAAGGAGGCAAGGACATTAATGACATAGCTCTATTCATCAAGAAATATCACAAGGGATTGAAGAGAAATGGCTATAAGGTTGTGCAAAGGAGGTTAGAAAAAAAAAGAAGAAGAGAACGTGCTACAATTGTCGTAGCACCGAGTACTTTGTTGCGGATAGCCCACATGAGAACAAGAACAACAAATACAAGAAGGACAACTCCAACAATGACAAGAGGCAAGATTACCAGAGAAAGGGCAAGAACATGGGAGAAGCACATATTGGGCATGAGTGGGATTCAACAAAAGAGTCAAGTGAGGAGGATGTGAAGATGGCAACATTTGCTATGCAAGAGTCAACCTCCACACCGAAGCTCTTCTCCAACATGTCCGATGATGATGACGACTCCTCCCCTCACATTTGTCTTATGGCAAAGCGTGAGAAGGTACAACCCAAACCTAAAGCCTCTCCAACACTTAGTGATGAATCTAGTGATCTTAGTGATGGCTCAAGTGATGATGGGTCTAATGATGAAGAATATGTGACTTTGACAAAGAACCTAGATCCAAAGACCAAAATGTTTATCACTAAGATGATGGAGGATTTAGAGAGTGTCCAAGCCGAATTAGCAACTAGAGAAAGTGAACTCACTAGACTTGAAAAACTCTATGTTGATAATAAGGACGCTCTTGTGTTTGAAAGAAGTGAGGTGGCCTCCCTACAAAAGAACCTTGCTAAGGAAAAGGGGGACCATGCTCTCACAAAGAAAGCCACTATTACCCTCAATGAAAAGTATTGTGACTTACAAGAAAAGCACAAAGAACTTGAGGGGAAATATAGCCTTCTTTGGGAGAGCAACTCACATCTCTCATCCACAACGGACAGCTCTACTCCCTCCACAAGCAATGGATGTGGTAAATATTTCAAGTTAGATTTGAAGAATCATGCCACAAATCTTGCAAACATGGAAACAATGAAGAAGGAGATTGCTAGGCTCAACACTTTGGTTGGCAAGGAAAAGCAAAGTGTGAAGAAAACAGTAAGTGGCAAAGAAACACAATCAAAGAGGCCACAATATATTGATGGAAGAAATCCTAGAATCAAGGATGGGCTAGGTCACACAAGAGGAGCCAAGACAAATGGAAGAAAGATGATAAATGGCTATGAGTGTGTTCAGTTCTGGAGCAAAGGAAAGGTTGGTATAGATATGCCTGCATAGACAGCTACACAGCACCAGCCCCGAAAGCAAAGACCGCCGAAAGCAAAGAAGTGTCGCTAGGAAGGGCGGCGGTCTTGGCTGCCCCTAAGAAAGGGAAGGCAACCTCCTTTTCCTCTGTCCAGAAACAACCCACAAAGAAGGTTGTTCAGGCAAAACAGGTTGTGAAGAAGTAGCAGAAAACAGTTTGGGCCAACCCAAATAGATATGCATACCACCCAAAGGCTCAATCAACAAGACAAAGTTTGAGTTCTTGCTTTGTACTGAAGAACAACAGCAAGGGGGAGGTTTTTGCTAAATATGTTGGCAAAGATAGAAATGTCTATTTGCATACTTCCATTTGGGTTCCCAAAATTCTTGTGACTAACATGAAAGGTCCCAAGGAGCTTGGGGGGCCTAAACTTGTGAACTAAACTATTTTACACGCATACTCCTCTGGTGGATAAAGTTGGGTGCTTGATAGTGGATGCACAAATCATATGACCGGAGAAAGGAGTATGTTTTCATCATATTCCCCTAATGCCGATACAAATGACAACATACGGTTTGGAGATGACTCCAAAGGGGGTGTGATTGGTCTTGGTAAAGTTGCTATCACTACCGAACATACTATATCTGATGTCTTACATGTTGAATCCCTAGGATACAATTTGTTGTCGGTTTCACAACATTGTGGGAAAGGCTACAATTGTCTCTTTACGGATGTTGGTGTGGAAGTCTTTAGTAGGGAGGATTCCTCTATTGTCTTTACGAGCAAACTCAAGAATAAGCTTTACTTAGTTGATTTCAACAAAAATGAAACTAAGCTTGAGACTTGTCTTATGGCAAAATCTAGCATGGGTTGGCTTTGGCATCGCTGACTAGCTCATGTTGGGATGAGGAACTTTGCCAAACTACAAAAGGACAACCACATCATTGGACTAACAAACATTGATTTTGACAAAGACAGGATTTGTAGCGCTTGCCAAGCCGGAAAGCAAGTAGATGTACCTCACCCACCAAAGAGCATCATGACCACTACTCAACCATTGGAGTTGATATATATGGATCTCTTTGGACCGGTTGCTGTGGATACAGGATCACCTAAGAACTCTACCAAGTTGCACGCAGGGTTCTATCCAAGCCTGCGGCCACAAACAACTCCCAGAAGGCAATGGAAGCATAGCTACGGTGACTTCTGTTGTAACTAGGATAGAACACTAGTCAGGTTACCTTGTAAAGGGTTTGGGTGTTCGGTTCCTCTACGAACAACCCTCTCTGTATCCGACTAGGATCGTAGTAAGTTCCTTGGCCCCTTGGACTATAAAAGGCGGCCAAGGAACACCTAAATAGAGGAGAGCAAAAGTACGCACGCATCAGAACACAAGCTTGGCATCGACCAAGCGCCGTAAGCTTCACGGCCGATTCTCGGCTGACCCCATCAATCAAAAACAGGGCTCACGCCGACCGGACGTAAAGGTCTTTACTCGATCCTTGATCGAGGCCCGAACCAAATATAAAAACCCCGCTCTCCATGTAAATTTGCAAGAACAAAACCGCCGGGCTCAGTGTTCGTCGAGGCCCGAACAAACCGGCTGGTTCACCCCGTGGCAGGCTCTCGGCCGTAAAATATCGCGGTGGGCGCGCCAGGAAGGGGCTCTCATCAAAATTTCAGCACGAGAGTCCAGCCGGACCACGACATCATGAGTACATCGACGAGGAAGACGATCATCTTCGGATCATGGGCTTGCGAGATCGACGACAACGGCGAAACTCGGCTGCACCATCATGGACTCGGGACCGAAGAACCGAGAACTCGCCGAGAAGCTCCAAAGAACGGACGATTGCCGAAGTCGCCTCGGAAACGGAGAACAAGTTTGAAGCTTGCTCGAACTAGCACGGAAGGGCCCAAACCCGAAACCAACTTCGGGAAGGTGAACAACCAGGACCCGAATACGGACTCCGGAAGCAACTCGAAGTACGACTCCCACTCCGTCTTGGATAAGGGAAGCTACTCCAACTCCGGCTTGGACAAGGGAAGCTACTCCAACTCGGAAACTTTTTTCAACCAATACTTTTCCAACTCGGAGAAAGAAGGCGAGTTCGGATATAACCCTGGACACCAGTCCAGATTACCTTTTCAATTTCCTACAGGATTACGCAATGCAAAGACACGCGTATTCAAGGAGCGCCGGGACTACTCAAGAGAAGATTGAGATTCTTTTTGAGGGCGCAAAGAGGGCTCATATTGACAAGAACCCCGAGGAGTGCATCATCCATCGGCCAAGAACCCTCAAAGAAAGCCGATCGTCAAGTAACGGGGACAAACAGGGAGGTCCATCCCAGGCGGAAGGAGTGGAGACCCAAAGCTACAAATGCAAAGGAAGTCTTCATGGTGGCTACGGCTCGAGCCCGCTTTAACCGCCCGTAAGCCCCCGATATCGATCTACCGACGAAGGCCCCGCCCAATATCTCGCGGACGAGAGAACCCTCGATGACGAAGGAGAGCACCAACGCCAAGAAAGGCTAAGAAGAAACAAGCTAAAGGGAGGACGCCGAATCAAGGCAAATGCACGCATGCAAGCTCGAACGAGCAGTATCGCCGATCTACAAGAGTACGAGAGGCTGAAATCCAAAAGAGAAGTTGAAGACGATAAGAGGGCAACCCGGGAGAGACTACAAGGGTTGATTGACCGCCTAAAGACTGCTACAGACCTGAATGACGAGGAGAGACTCATCAAGGAGGCATTGCAAAAGGCCGTCCGAGAAAGAGACCCCAGGACATCGCAGTCAAAGGCAAACAGCTCTCATGTTCCAAGAAGTCGATCTAACGTCTTTAAAAGGCTGGGGAGGCCAGAAGGTTCCAACAACTCCAGGCCACCTCGGAGGGATGGCAGACAGTACCAGAGACCCCCAAGGGAAAGCCCCACGCCAAGACCAAGTCGACGAGAAGAAGTCGCAGAATCAACATATCGACCTACTGGAACCCATCCAAGAGGAGGAAGAACTTCAGGAGGATTTGAAGAAAGGACGACGGAAAGCTACGACAGGTTTCCTTGCTTCGCTGAAAGATTGCAGGAAGTCAAGCTACCCCCGAAGTTCAAGCCTTCAAACCACTCAAAATACGATGGGAAAACAGAGCCCAGACAATGGCTCAGAGTCTACTCACAATCCATTGAGCTGGCTGGGGGAGATGATGACGCAAAAGCCGTTTTCTTTCCCATGGCCCTAGAGGCTCTACCGCTCCAATGGTTCGACAAGATCGAAGAGGGCTCAATCCGATACTGGGAAGACTTGCAGAAAGCATTCTGTAGCAACTTCGCAGGTATCATCACCCATCCTATTACTCAGGCTGAGTTGAAAAGCCTCAAGCAGAAGCCAGGAGAATCCCTGAGAGATTACTACCGAAGATTTGGGGAGATGAGATCTCAAGTGCATGACATCACCGAAAGGGAAGTGATAGACGCCTTCGGCAACGGGATTTTCTCAAGATGGCAGTTCTCAGATTTTTACAAGGACAACCCGAGGACAAATGAGCAGTTCAAGCTTACTGTTGAGAAGATGATCGGAGCTGAAGAAAGAACCCGAGATCGTTTTCCAGAAAGAAAGAACTCAGAGGCCCCGAAGAAAGATCAGAACAACTCTCAACAGCAAAAGAAGCGAGGATCAGACAATACTGTCGCAATGGCGGAGAAGTCAAAGAAACCTTACAAACAAAGGTTCAACAACAACAACAATGGCGACAGGAACAGAAGCAATATCAAGTTAGAAGACCTACCCTGCATCTACCATCCTGGAGCTCCACACACGCTCGAAAATTGTACCACTTTCCAGGAAAAGTACAAGGGAGGGAACAACTCGCTTTCGAAGGGGAACAATCAAGAAAACAGAGAAGAAGCCATTGAAGAGCCTAAGACAGGGGATTTCCAGAAAGCAACAAGATCCCTAAACGTCATATTCTCTGGAGCACCCGGATCAAAGAGCAAGAGACAAGACAAACTGGCACTCCGATCAATCATGGCAGCAAAACCAGCAGTACCGCGCTACCTCAATTGGTCCCAATATCCGATTCAGTTCACCAGGGAGGATCAATGGACAAGTGTGGGCAACGCCGACCTATACCCTTTGGTGCTAGAACCCACAATAGCCGGGGTGACCGTTACCAAGGTGTTGATCGACGGAGGAGCAGGGTTGAACATCATATTCTCAGAAACACTGGACAAGATGGGACTAGACCTCTCCGGACTTATCGCTCCTTCGAGCACCCCTTTCTATGGAATAGTACCCAGACAAGCAGCCATACCAGTTGGACAGGTCACCTTACCAGTCACATTTGGATCTCCAACAAATTACCGGACAGAGTACATCAAGTTTGAAGTAGCGGATCTCGAGTCACCATACCACGCCATCATGGGAAGACCTGCTATTGCAAAGTTCATGGCTATTCCACACTACCCGTATCTTCTACTAAAGATGCCGGCACCTTTTGGGATTCTTTCCATCAAAGGAGACCTCAAGAAAGCTTTCGAGTGTGACGTACAAGCCGTGGAAATCGCAAACAAGACAGGGGAGCTCTTGGAGAAAAAGGAACTCAACCAGATGGCAGAGGACACAAACCCAGAAGAACTCAAGATACCGGCCAAAAAGCAAGCAATTCTGATCCCACCAGAAGAGGGAGACGTCAAGCACATTGATCTACAAACAGGCGATCCAGCCAAGACGGCGATCATCAGCGCCCACCTTTCTCCAAAATAGGAATTCGCGCTCACCAGCTTCCTAAGGCAACACAAAGATATATTCGCCTCGAAACCAGCCAGACATGCCCTGGCGTACCAAGGGAGCCGGCCGAGCACAGAATTGACATCAATATGGGATCAAAACCCATCAAACAAAGACTAAGGAGGTTTTCACCAGAAAAGAAGGAAGCCATCAAAAAGGAGATTGCAAAAGCGCTGCGGCCAGGTTCATTAGAGAAATCCTACATCCTGACTGGCTAGCCAACCCGGTTCTGGTTCAGAAGAAGAACACCTCCGAATGGCGAATGTGTGTGGACTATTTGAACTGAACAAGCATTGCCCAAAGGATCCTTTCGGGCTTCCAAGGATTGACCAAATAGTAGACTCAACGGCGGGATCGGCTCTACTATCGTTCTTGGATCGCTATTGTGGTACCATCGATTGTAATCGAAGAAAGAAGATCAGAGCAAAACCTCTTTCATCACCCCCTTCGGTGCCTCCTGCTACAAAACAATGTCATTCGGATTGAAGAACGCCGGAGCCACGTATCAAAGAGCAATACAAACTTGTTTGGGAGAGCAGATTGGCAAAAATGCCAAAGCCTACGTAGACGACGTGGTGGTGAAGACAAGAGAACCAGAAACTCTGATTCAAGACCTGGAAGAGACTTTCAAGAACCTCAACAAGTGGAAGTGGAAGCTCAACCCAACAAAGTGCGTTTTTGGAGTGCCTTCGGGACAGCTACTAGGATTCTTGGTCAGCAACAGAGGCATTGAAGCCAGCACCAAGCAAATAAAGGCCATCAACGAGATGATACAACCCTGAAGCGTCAAGGACATCCAGAAGCTCACAGGGTGCATGGCGGCACTCAACAGATTCATATCCAAGCTTGGAGAGAAAGGGCTACCCTTCTTCAAACTGATCAAGACAAAAGGAGAATTCAAGTAGACAGAAGAAGCGGACAAGGCGTTTGAAGAACTCAAGTGATACCTTACAACAGCTCCAGTCCTCACACCTCCAAAAGATCAAGAAGAACTACTGTTATACATAGCAGCAACAAATACAGTGGTCAGCTCAGCAATCATCGTGGAAAGAGAAGAGCCCGAGCAACCTAACAAGGTCCAGAGGCCAGTTTACTACGTGAGCGAGGTTCTATCTGAGTCCAAGGCTCGGTACCCTCACGTGCAAAAACTACTCTACACCATACTGATCACATCAAGGAAGCTACGACACTACTTCGACAGTCACAAGATAACAGTGGTAACTGACTCACCACTGGGCGACATCCCGAGGAACAGAGATTCAATAGGTTCGCAAGACAAGCGCATGTGCCAGCACACAACCTGATCTGCATACCTCCATCATGGCCTTTCTCGTGCTGGGGACTGGATCAAGTCGGACCACTCAAGAGAGCAAAAGGAGGATATGAGTACATCTACGTCGCCATCGACAAATTCACCAAGTGGATAGAGTACAAGCCATTGGTCACCTTCAGCTCAACCAAAGCAGTCGAGTTCATCCAAGAGATCATGCACAGATTTGGGATGCCCAACAGAATCATCACTGACCTCGGATCACCGTTCACGGCAGCGGAATTTGAAGACTGGGCACAAGATTGTGGCATACGGATAGACTACGCCTCCGTAGCACACCCTCAGGCTAACGGACAAGTCGAAAGAGCAAACGGACTCATCCTTGCCGGACTAAAGCCAAGGTTATACGAAGAGCTCAAAGACTCCGGAGCCAAATGGATTGAAGAACTCCCAAAAGTCGTCTGGGGCCTAAGAACCCAGATCAGCAGAGCAACAGGCTACTCACCTTTCTTCCTGCGTGGCCTAGGAAGCTACGGATCCCTTTCACGTTCACCGGGGAGGTAATTTTTCAATCACTTCGATTTTTGCTTTATCTACCTCAATCCCTCTTTTCGGACACTAGGTGACCGAGGACAATGCCCTCCAGGACCATAAAATGGCACTTTTCCCAATTAAGTACTAGGTCCTTCTCTTGGCATCGTTGCAAGACTCTATCTAGATTCTCTAGACAACTCTCAAAAGTTTTTCCATAGACGGAAAAATCGTCCATGAAAACTTCCATGATCTCCTCAATCATGTCAGAGAATATGGACATCATACACCTTTGAAATGATGCGGGTGCATTACACAACCCGAAAGACATTCTACGGTGAGGCGTATGTTCCATATGGGCATGTAAACGTGGTCTTGCTTTGATCATCGTGGTGGATGGGAATTTGGTGGTAGCCGAATATCCATCTAGGAAGCAAAAGAAAGAGTGTTTCGCTAACCGCTCCAACATTTCATCAATAAATGGGAGTGGGAAATGATCTTTCTTTGTGGCGGCATTTAATTTTCGGTAGTCTATGCACATTCTCCATCCCGGGGCGGTGATTTGTGGGATTAATTCATTTTAGCATTTTTAATTACCGTCATGCCTCCCTTCTTAGGCACTACTTGGACACGGGGCTAACCCGATCCTTTGTGTGGAACAGGATAGATTATCCCGGCATGAAGAAGTTTAAGAACTTCTTTCTTCACGACTTCTCTCATTTCATTATTGAGCCGCCGTTGAGGTTCACGTGAGGGTGTTTTATCCGGTCAACAGGGGATACGGTGAGAGCAAATCATTGGGCTAATTCCCTTCAAATCATGTAAGGAATACCCGAAGACAGTTCTATGTTTTTCTAAGACTTTTATCAATTTGGATGACTCCTCTTTAGTTAATTTATCATTGATAATTACAGAGCATTTTTATCATTATTTAAGAAAACATAGCGTAGTCCTTCGGGGAGGGTTTTTAGCACAATGGGAGGGCGGTGTCATTTCTTCTTCTTTAGGGAGATCAATGAAATCATCCATCTCATTAATTTCTTCAATGAAGAATTTGGAGTCTTTTTCTAAGGATTCTTCAGGAGTTTCAAAGGGTATTGTTGACACAACCTCGATGGGCATACATTTGGACAGAGGTTCCACTATTGAATTTTTAGCTTGAGTTATGGGTAGAGTGAAAGTGTCTCTTCCTAACTTTACATCTAAATCCCCTATTTTTGGTGGGTTATTCAACAATTTTTCTAGGGATGCCCGATTAAAATATCAAACTCATCTATATCAAAAATATGAAAATCTAGACCGAGTTCAATATCATTATTGTGAAGAATAACATCATGTAGTAACCCCAACCCTGGGATAACAGATCGTGTATCATGTCTAAGGGTTTTGATTGTAGGCCACCACTGTTGATCGTAAAAATTGACTAAAGCAAAAGAGTGGGACAAGATATTGATGCCTACGGTGGGGTTGTATCTTTGCACATTTTCCCAATTCCTCGTATGTTACAAAGATAAGGGAAATGAAGGGGTGCGAATCCGAATTTCTTCTCGTTGTCGCCTCACTTTCATTAACCCATTCATTACTCATTAGTGTGGTTAACTCCTAATTGATTTTTGCAACGATTCTTTACTTAATGGTTCTTTAGGGGTTAATGGAACGGGGGGGTCTCTTTCGATTCATAATTTGAGGTGTTTCCATAATCGTCAAGAAATACGTCCTCAATGTTGGTAGGTCTCCCAAAAGGGGTTCCTCCTTCGGTTCGGGGAAAGGTTTCTCTAAGGGTGTATGTGGTCCAAACTTTGTTCGCCTGAGCCGAAGAAACGTCTTTCGAGATAGACTTGCATTCTACAAGGACGGGTTCAAGAGGAGGAGTGTTTTCTCGGATTTTATCTAAAAGTGCTTCTCCTTCTTCTACAGTTTTATGTGAAAACGAACCGCCTGCAGCCGAGTCTAGGAATTTAAGAGATTCCTTATTTGATCCCGACCAAAAATGTTGCAATAAAATATGTCGGGACAAAGACAAAGTCGGGACGAGTTTATTAATGTTGTAAATCTATCCCAGGCTGCTCCTATCTCTTCCTTCTCCTTCTGCTGGAATGAGAGGATTTCGGTACGAAGGGCAACAATTTCGGTGAGAGGGAAGAATGCTAGGCAAAATTTTGCCTGCAGTTCCTCCCAATCCCCATTTACTTTTCCTACGTTATGATCGTACCATTGTATCGCTCTCCCGGTAAGCGAGAAAGGAAACAATTTCCATTTTAAATATTCATGTGGTACGCCTTCAAAATGGAGGCAACCACAGAGCTGTTCAAATTCCCGCAAGTGGTGATATGGATTTTCTCTTTCGAAACCGTAAAAGGGTTGTTCCCGAACCATGGCTAACAAACCACGGGCGGAGCTCAAATCTTGAAGCTGTGATTGGCTTCGAAGAAGATGGGCGTTCTAAGAGCTCGCCCTTTGGAGCAGACAATTTGGAAATGGTGGGTTGCTCCATAATAAAAATAAAAAGAATGGCGAGGGGGTAGGGCTCACACCGATAACTAGGTTTCACAGACTATAATGACAACCGTTTCCCCAAGAACGGCGCCTTAAATGCTTGTTGGTATTTCTTAGCGTAGCAAAGCAAAGTCCGCAAGCGCACGGAAAGTACCGTTGTAGCACTTCACCTAGAAGTATTCCAGGTATCGAATTTCCACAGGGGGAACGGGAGTTAAGTCTGTTCTTCTAGCTATCAAGGGTCAAGCATAGGAGGTGATCCTAGGAGCGAGGTGTTCTTTCAGCACTTAGGCTAAGTCGGGCTACTGTCTATTAATCGAGTATTACTTCGGGCATCCGGAGTGCACTTGGTCTGCCAAGCGATGCCGGCCTCTTGCTCTCATGGCAAGCAACCGGACGTGGAGGAGTACAATGGGCGAATAGGGCTGTCACCACCTATCCCCTACCTCACTACCGTGGATTGCGAAGCAAACGAGGGTGAGTTATAACTTAGACACCACGTCTACGTTACTTGTCACTACTCTAGCGTTGGCCAGGAGATCCCGTCTTTATCAGGGGTCCTCTACTAGAGTATTTACCACAGGGGCAAACAACGATCCCGTAATTCTCGATAAAATAAATGATAGCGTGAACTTAAGAATGATACTGAAAGTAAGACACGAATAACTTTCACCAAGCCGTAAAGTTACCCGTAGAGGTACAAGGTAGGGAGGCGGGAGCCGACAGATCCGGCACTCCGACAGTCAAAAGACCACGGGGTCGCTACTCCTCTCTTCCTCTCTATCTTGCACTCTCTCTCTCTCCCACTGAGTGTCTTGGCACTCTCTAAACCACCTTGAATGTGAGACTATGAATTGTGTTGGGATGATGCTCTATGGAGGGGGTGACCCTCCTTTTATACACAAGTGAAAGGTGGTTTTGGCGGGAAAGTTTGGCGCCAAAACGGTGAAAAACACCTCATGCACCGCCTCTACTCCTCCGGCTTCGGGACACCGACCAAGGCGCGGCGGGTTCGGACACCAGGCCGCGGCGGCGCCAAGACTGCGGCGGCCGGCCCAGGTTTGGCCCGCCTGGTGCCGTGCCTTCGCCTGTGGGCTGCTGGCCTGCTCTACATTGCTCTTCCAGAGGTGCTTCGGTTGGATTCGGTCTGGTTTTGGCCTGTCACGTTCCCCTTGGCCAAAGCGCACTTCCTGAGTTGCGTATTGTTCTTTATTTGGCGTACTTTCACCTGTTCCCGTGTTTGTTCCTACAAAACAAATATTCTCGGATACAAGTGGAACTAGGTGAGTAGTAAATGTTTAGTTAGTCTAAATGGGTTTTATCTCTCTTAATTAGGACTAAGTTGGCGGTATAAAGTATGTGATAATGGCCGCCAACAACTCCCCCACACTTAGTCTTTACTCGTCCTCGAGTAAACTTAGATCAAAGAGTGATGTCTCCATGAATAAATAAATCAAAGATCAGCATAAAGATTATTCCAGACTTCACCTTCCTTGTGAGCATTCAAAGTATCTATCAATTCACCTCGAAAAAAATTGTACAAAGGAATAGTTTGGATGTCTATCATTTTATTTCTACTCTCACATGTAAGACTTGGTTTTTGTATTTTCAAAAAGAAAACAGCATTGCTCCATGGTCATTTCTAAGATGAGTCACTCATATTTGTGGATTGGTTCCTCCCAAGTATCTTAATTATGTCACTCTCTCTAATCCTATTATTTGAGTGGTGTTGGTGATTCTTCGAGAAAATGACAAGTGCATCTTTACCTTGTATATTTTGTCGGGTCAAACTTTGGATCCTTAGGAAAGGAGAGTCATGTTCCCAGATCGAAATGTGCAGGTATGTGGAATGTAGTATGGTGGAGACATAATAATGTTGATCTTGTTATAATTTGATCCTTCTAATTGTGATGCCTTTGAATTGGAGAGCATGGGCTATTTATAGATTTTTGGGCGAGCTTCTTTGGCACGCCATCTTTTATTCTCTTGGACACATGTCCATTTTTTTTTGTCTCATGCGCATCTAGCATGGAGTGTATTTCTTTCCTTTAAATAGCCCATATCTCTTCTTTTTGTTTGGCATGTGATAAATATTGAAGGTTTAGAGATTGGAACAAGATCATGTCTTTTTTTTTTGGATGGTGGTGCATGTTTGTGCGCAATTCTTAATGTAAGAATTGGCTTATTTTGGTGGGTGCATGTGCATTTCGATCTTAGGTGCATGAAACCCCTCTCAACCTTGATCACAAAGGTTGACAAAACTCAATACAAGAATAAATAGCTATTTGTGGATGTATATAATTCTAATTTTGGCTTTGGTAGGAATTGATTCTAGATTAACCATGGAGCATGCTTGAGTAAAAGTTTTGAAATGAAATTCAAGTCTTGTTGCAAGAGAGAATAAAAGTCAAGTTATCCTACTATATCTCTGAGTGCAATTAATAAGATGAAATGAGTTCCCTATTCTGCGTTGCTCATCAAAGTTTAGGATCTTAGTAGGAATAAAATTTATACTAACTGATTTATTTTATTCAAGAGAAGTGGAGATTAGCCATGTTGATTTTAGAGGAATTTGTTCTTTAATTTGGCATAGAGAGAGAGATAGGGAAAGGCGTGGAAGAAGATTTGTAAACCTTTGTTGCGTGTGCGCGGGCCTTCCCCCACACTTGTTCTTTATACATATTATTTCAAGAGACAAGACAAAAGAACAAGTGTGCAAAAATAAACGTAGCAACTCTTTATTGAATCGGGCATACAATCTTTGAAGGAAAAAGAAATACAAGATAAATGAAAAACAAATAAACTAATGCCTGATTATTTGGAGAATTCAATGATTCTTTAACTAGGTAATAATCGACACCAGCGGCTCTCGCTAGTTTCGCAACTTTGTTATCGAACCTAAATTTTTCTATTTCAGCATCACCTTGTAGGTTACTTATTTTCCTCCTAGTAGCGTCTAATTCGTCCCGAGTGAGCCAATACAACCGTAATAACGCCCCATATTTTGTCATGAGGAAATCCGGTGTCTGCTTCGGCCGTCATCACTACCGAGAATTGGTGTTTGGGCTAGGTGCGGGAGGAGGGGTAGTTAAGAATCTATTTTCTGGAATTGGTGCTCGAGATTCTTTGGAGCGGCGCATCAACCCCTTCCCAAATCCTCCTTCAGGCTTCTCGTACCCAAAAACGGTGTAAGAGTTGTTCGATGAGCTGGAGTGTGGCGAAGGTAAGTTGTATGGGTGTTGCCTAGGTGGTGTAGTGTGGGCTGTGGCTTTCCCACTATGGGATTTCATGCTCTCGGAGCAGAAAAGATCGCTTGTGTGGATTGAGCGCTCAGACATGGTGTGAAGAGTGGAGTTTAGCAAAGCAAAGGCTTAGTGTGTGGTGACACTAGAGTGGCACGAGTTTTATAGCAAAATGAAATGAACACGGACCGAACACCTACAGGGCGTAGAAGGAGGGACCGAGAATAGGCACGAGGAACAGGATGCACTCGGGAGGCCATCCCGCCACGGGGGCGCCGCGGTGCGGCGGCCCGCCGCCGCCGTGGGCGCTCCCAGGGTGTTGTCCGTCCTATCCTAAGTCTAGTCTTATCCTCGCTTCATATCCGGTGTTTTTATTTGTTTTATTTTTATTTGTGTCAAGGTGATAAAAGAGAAAAGAAATTTGTTTTAACTTCTTTAAAAGAAAACAAGTGTAATTAAAGATTAAAAAGCTTCAAAACTAATTAACTTTATTTCATCTATGGTTTCATTTATATTGTGAGAAGGTTCATAATAAACTTTTAATCTTTGGCCATTTACCTTTGAGATGTTACCTTCATCGTCGCGAATGGTTATGGCTCCGTGTGGTGCGATGTCGACGACGGTGTATGGTCCCATCCACTTGCTTTTAAGCTTTCCCAGTACCGAATAATTTCACTCGAGAGTTGAAGAGTAATACCTTGTCTCCTTCTTGAAATGTTTTATCTTTGGATTCGGCGGTCGTGCCATCTTTTTGTTCTTTCCTTGTAAATTCCCGCACTGTGGTATGCCTTCTCACGCCATTCCTCTAGCTCGGTGAGTTGCTTCGTCTATTTTGTCAGGCTAGCTTGACGTCCATGTTCCTGTGTTTTGATTGCCCAAGAAGCTCGATGTTCAAGCTCCACCGGCAAATGACGGCTTTTCCCATAGACCATCGGAATGGTGTCATGCCAATGGGGGTCTTGTAAGCTGTCCCTGTATGCCCATAGTGCATCGGGTAGCTTGTCTTTCCATCCCTTTTCCATTGCATTGATTTTTTCGAAGGATGTTCTTGATTTGCTTAATGGATGTTTCCGCTTTGGCCACTTGTTTGTGGGTGGTATGGCGTAGCGATGTTATGCTTGGATCCCAACTCCATCGAAATTTTCGAAAAACTTTGTTAGTGAAGTGGGTTCCTCCGTCGCTCACCACCATCCTTGGGGTTCAAACGTGGAAAGATAATCTCATGGAACATTTTCCTTGCATGCTTGGAAATGCGGCTCTCGGCACGACGCGGTGCTTCCACCCATTTGGATACATAGTCGGCGGCGATGAGGATGTATTCACAATCATAGGACTTTGGAAAAGGTCCCATGAAGTCAATACCCCGGACATCGAATACTTCGACTTGTAAGTTGTAGTGGAGGGGCATGGCATTTCGCGAGGTAATGCCTCCTTGTACCGGGCACTTATGACACCTTCGATGAACTCCCCGGTGTCTTGGTACATGGTTGGCAAGAGAATCCGCACTGCCAGATTTTTGCTTGTGTGCGGAATACGCCATAGTGTCCTCCGTATGGCGCTGCGTGGCATTTCTCAATAATCTCTTGTCCCTCTTTGGTGGGCACACATCTTCTCAACATCCCATCGTAACATACCCTATAGAGGTGCGGATCGCCCCGGCAGGTGGCGTCGGCTTTACGCTTTCAACTTCGGCGGGATTCGCCGGGTGGTACATAACACGAAACCATAAAATTCACAATGTGCGCATACCATGGGGTTATGTCCTCCACCTTCAGGAGCATGTCATCGCGTAAGAAGTCATTGATGGGTAGTTCCTGTGTGTTAGTGAATTGCAAGTGCAACAAATGATCCGCAACGGTATTCTCTACTGCCTTCTTATCTTTAATTTCTAAATCAAATTCTTAGAGTAAGAGAATCCATCTTATTAATCTAGGTTTGGCGTCTTTCTTAGTGAGCAAGTATTTCAATGCAGCATGATCAGTGTAGACAATCACTTTTGATCCCACTAAGTAAGACCTAAACTTATCAATAGCAAACACTACAGCTAGGAGCTCCTTCTCAGTTGTGGCGTAATTCAATTGAGCTCCAGTAAGTGTTTTGCTAGCATAGGCAATTGCGTGATGCTTTTTATCTTTGGTTTGGCCCAGGACCGCACCAACTGCATAATCACTAGCATCACACATGATTTCAAAGGGCAGCGACCAATCTGGTGGTTGAATGATTGGTGCTGAGATGAGTGCTTCTTTAATGGTAAGAAAAGCTTTCATGCACTCATCAGTGAACTCAAAAGGCACATCCTTAGCTAGCAAGCTTGTTAACGGTCTCGTAGTTTGTGAGAAATCTTTTATAAACCCGTCAGTAAAATCTGCGTGGCCTAGGAAGCTACGGATCCCTTTCACGTTCACTGGGGGAGGTAATTTTTCAATCACTTCGATTTTTGCTTTATCTACCTCAATCCCTCTTTCAGACACTAGGTGACCGAGGACAATGCCCTCCCGGACCATAAAATGGCACTTTTCCCAATTAAGTACTAGGTCCTTCTCTTGACATCGTTGCAAGACTCTATCTAGATTCTCTAGACAACTCTCGAAAGTTTTTCCATAGACGGAAAAATCGTCCATGAAAACTTCCATGATCTCCTCAATCATGTCAGAGAATATGGACATCATACACCTTTGAAATGATGCGGGTGCATTACACAACCCGAAAGACATTCTACGGTAGGCGTATGTTCCATATGGGCATGTAAACGTGGTCTTGCTTTGATCATCAGGGTGGATGGGAATTTGGTGGTAGCCAGAATATCCATCTAGGAAGCAAAAGAAAGAGTGTTTCGCTAACCGCTCCAACGTTTCATCAATAAATGGGAGTGGGAAATGATCTTTCTTTGTGGCAGCATTTAATTTTTGGTAGTCTATGCACATTCTCCATCCTGTGACGGTGCATTTGTGGGATTAATTCATTTTTAGCGTTTTTTAATTACCGTCATGCCTCCCGTCTTAGGCACTACTTGGACAGGGGCTAACCCAATCCATTGTGTGGAACGGGATAGATTATCCCGGCATGAAGAAGTTTAAGAACTTCTTTCTTCACGACTTCTCTCATTTCATTATTGAGCCGGCGTTGAGGTTCACGTGAGGGTGTTTTATAGGGGTCAACGAGGGATACGGTGAGAGCAAATCATTGGGCTAATTCCCTTCAAATCATGTAAGGAATACCCGAAGACAGTTCTATGTTTTTCTAAGACTTTTATCAATTTGGATGACTCCTCTTCAGTTAATTTATCATTGATAATTACAGGAGCATTTTTATCATTATTTAAGAAAACATAGCGTAGTCCTTCGGGGGAGGGTTTTTAGCACAATGGGAGGCGGTGTCATTTCTTCTTCTTTAGGGAGATCAATGAAATCATCCATCTCATTAATTTCTTCAATGAAGAATTTGGAGTCTTTTTCTAAGGATTCTTGGGGAGTTTCAAAGGGTATTGTTGACACAACCTCGACGGGCATACATTTGGACAGAGGTTCCACTATTGAATTTTTAGCTTGAGTTATGGGTAGAGTGAAAGTGTCTCTTCCTAACTTTACATCTAAATCCCCCTGTTTTTTGGTGGGTTATTCAACAATTTTTCTAGGGGATGCCCGATTAAAATATCAAACTCATCTATATCAAAAATATGAAAATCTAGACTGAGTTCAATATCATTATTGTGAAGAATAACATCATGTAGTAACCCCAACCCTAGGATAACAGATCGTGCATCATGTCTAAGGGTTTTGATTGTAGGCCACCACTGTTGATCGTAAAAATGGATTAAAGCAAAAGAGTGGGACATTATATTGATGCCTACGGTGGGGTTGTACTACACATTTTCCCAGATTCCTCGTATGTTACAAAGATAAGGGAAATGAAGGGGTGCGAATCCGAATTTCTTGGGTTGTCGCCTCACTTTCATTAACCCATTCATTACTCATTAGTGTGGTTAACTCCCTAATTGATTTTGCAAACGATTCTTTACTTAATGGTTCTTTAGGGGTTAATGGAACCGGGGGTCTCTTCACCGATTCATAATTTGAGGTGTTTCCATAATCGTCAAGAAATACGTCCTCAATGTTTGGTAGGTCTCCCAAAAGGGGTTCCTCCACCGGTTCGGGGGAAAGGTTTCTCTAAGGGTGTATGTGGTTCAAATTTTGTTCGCCCTGAGCGAAGAAACGTCTTTCGAGATAGACTTGCATTCTACAAGGACGGGTTCAAGAGGAGGAGTGTTTTCTCGGATTTTATCTAAAAGTGCTTCTCCTTCTTCTACGTTTTATGTGAAAACAAACCGCCTCGGTACCGAGTCTAGGAATTTAAGAGATTCCTTATTTAATCCCGACCAAAAATGTTGCAATAAAATATGTCGGGACAAAGACAGTCGGGACCGAGTTTATTAATGTTGTAAATCTATCCTGTGCTGCTCCTATCTCTTCCTTCTCCTTCTGGCTGGAATAAGAGGATTTCGATGCGAAGGGCAACAATTTCGGTGAGAGGGAAGAATGCTAGGCAAAATTTTGCCCGCAGTTCCTCCCAATCCCCATTTACTTTTTAAATGCGTTATGATCGTACCATTGTATCGCTCTCCCCGTAAGCGAGAAAGGAAACAATTTCCATTTTAAATATTCATGTGGTACGCCTTCAAAATGGAGGCAACCACGCGAGCTGTTCAAATTCCCGCAAGTGGTGATATGGATTTTCTCTTTCGAAACCGTAAAAGGGTTGTTCCCGAACCATGGCTAACAAACCTCGGGCGGAGCTCAAATCTTGAAGCGTGATTGGCTTCGAAGAAGATGGGCGTTCTAAGAGCTCGCCCTTTGGAGCAGACAATTTGGAAATGGTGGGTTGCTCCATAATAAAAAATAAAAAGAATGGCGAGGGGGTAGGGCTCACACTGATAACTAGGTTTCACAGACTATAATGACAACCGTTCCCCGGCAACGGCGCCAGAAATGCTTGTTGGTATTTCTTAGCGTAAGCAGCAAAGTCCGCAAGCGCACGGAAAGTACCGTTGTAGCACTTCACCTAGAAGTATTCGGTGTATCAATTTCCACGAGGAACGGGAGTTAAGTCCTGTTCTTCTAGCTATCAAGGGTCAAGCATAGGAGGTGATCCTAGGAGCGAGGTGTTCTTTCAGCACTTAGGCTAAGTCAGGCTACTCTGTCTATTAATCGAGTATTACTTCGGGCATCCGGAGTGCACTTGGTCTGCCAAGCGATGCCGGCCTCTTGCTCTACTGCGCAACCGGACGTGGAGGAGTACAATGGGCGAATAGGGCTGTCACCACCTATCCCCTACCTCACTACCGTGGATTGCGAAGCAAACGAGGGTGAGTTATAACTTAGACACCACGTCTACGTTACTTGTCACTACTCTAGCGTTGGCCAGGAGATCCCGTCTTTATCAGGGGTCCTCTACTAGAGTATTTACCACAGGGGCAAACAACGATCCCGTAATTCTCGATAAAATAAATGATAGCGTGAACTTAAGAATGATACTGAAAGTAAGACACGAATAACTTTCACCAAGCCGTAAAGTTACCCGTAGAGGTACAAGGTAGGGAGGCGGGAGCCGACAGATCCGCACTCCGACGGTCGAAAAGACCACGGGGGGACGCTACTCCTCTCTTCCTCTCTATCTTGCACTCTCTCTCTCTCCCACCGAGTGTCTTGGCACTCTCTAAACCACCCCGAATGTGAGACTATGAATTGTGTTGGGATGATGCTCTATGGAGGGGGTGACCCTCCTTTATACACAAGTGAAAGGTGGTTTTGGCGGGGAAAGTTTGGCGCCAAAACGGTGAAAAAACACCTCATGCACCGCCTCTACTCCCCGGCCGGGACACCGACCAAGGCGCGGCGAGTTCGGACACGGGCGGCGGCGCCAAGACTTGCTGGGCGGCCGGCCCAGTTTGGCCTGCGGTGTGCGTGCCTTCGCCTATGGGACTCTTGGCCTCGCTCTACATTGCTCTTCCGAGAGGTGCCCGGTTGGATTTGGTCCGCTTTTGGCCTGTCACGTTCCCCTTGGCCAAAGCGCACTTCCTGAGTTGCGTATTGTTCTTTATTTGGCGTACTTTCACCTATTCCCGTGTTTGTTCCCGCAAAACAAATATTCTCGAATACAAGTGGAACTAGGTGAGTAGTAAATGTTTAGTTAGTCTAAATGGGTTTTATCTCTCTTAATTAGGACTAAGTTGGCGGTATAAAGTGTGTGATAATGGCCGCCAACAAGCAGCCCAAACCAGGCAAGGTGGATTGTAGTGTTATGAAATAGGAACCCAACCATCTTGACCTTCAGTCCGCAGTGCACTTAAATGGGCCCGGACTGAGAACCCTTCAAGGGACGTCATGCGATAGTCCACCGGACTGCATGGGAGAGCCCTAGCCCAGAAGAGGCAACCCCGAGTTAGAACAACTCTTTCAGGAGCACGACTCCACCAAAATACACTAGAGGGCCTAAATGGAGAAACCTAACGACCTGGAGTAACCCTCCGAACAATCGCGACAAGTCTCAGAAGAAGACAAAAGTCGCAAGCCAGAGGAAAACAACCCTGGCAAAATGGGGGACGCCCCATCTACCATCAGCAAGTATACGAAGAAGACAAGCTGAATCTTCAGAAGAACAACCCTGAAGACCAAGAGCAAGACTCAACAACCATCAGCAAGTCTACAGGAAGGATGTTTGAACCTTCAGAAGAACAACTCTGAAGACCAAGAGCAAGACTCTATCACTTTTAGCAAAGTCTACAGAAAGGACAAGCTGAACCTTTAGAAGAATCAACCCTGAAGACCAAGAGCAAGACTCAACAACCATCAGCAAGTCTACAGGAAGGACAAGCTGAATCTTCAGAAGAACAACTCTGAAGACCAAGAGCAAGACTCTATCACTTTCAGAAAGTCTACAGAAAGGACAAGCTGAACCTTCAGAAGAATCAACCTGAAGACCAAGAGCAAGACTCCACCACCTTCAGCAAGTCTATAAAAAGGCGAGCTGAACCTTCAGAAGAACAACCCTGAAGACCAGGAGCAAGCCACCACAACTATTATCAGCTAATCTACAGAAAAGATGAGCTGATACTCCAGAAAGAAGAACTCAGGAATTCAAGAGCAGAACTCCTCTCATCATGACAAGTCTCAGAAAGAAGACAGAGGTCATTTGTCAGCAGAAACAATCCTGACAAACCAGATCAAGACTCTACAATTACTCTCAGCCAAGACCACAGAAAAGGCGGGTTGACAATCCAGAAAGACAAGATCGATCTCAGGAGAACTTCAGGACTATCACCAGCCAAGTCTACAGAAATAGGCAAGCTGATCACTCCAGAAGAAAAAACTCTGAAGCACTGAAGCAAGACTCCAATCTACTACGACGCGTCGAGGGAGACAACCCAAAGGCGCACAAGGACAAGATCCTACATTGATCCAAAGAAATCTACAAGAAGACAAGCCGACGGTCCAGAAAACAACCCCGACAACCCCGGCAGACATCAACACTATGAGCAGCCAAGTCTACAGAAGGACAAGCTGAACTATCAACCGAGACAACAGCGGCATCACAAGGAGTGAACCCAAACAACTCGGCGCAAACCTACACGAAGGACATAAGAGCCGGAAGCCTAAGGAAGAACTCTAAAGGCGCAATCACATCAAGTCATCCGAAGAAGAGGAACCCGGAAGACCACAGCAAACGTCAATCAGAAGACAAACTGCAACAAGTCTGCACGAAGGCAGATCAGAGTCATACAAAAAGTATAAGTGCAAAATGGATAAAGGAATGACATCTTTTATTCGACATCTTGAAGATTACAAGTTACACGGGAAACAACTCCCTACAAGATACAAAGAAGACTCAGATGCACGGGGAGCCCAACAAGAACTCCCGCGTACAAGATACAAAGAAGGTCAGAAGCCCAACAACTCTGAAGAGTACTTCAAAGAAGGCAGCAGGAGTCCATGTCCAAGAGCGACGAAGACAGAGCGCCAGGACCTGTTTCCAAACTCCACCAAGCCGACTTCAACTGCCAAGAAGAAGACCCTCCACATCTTGACCAAGAGGCCAACACCCTTAAACAGGAGCTCAAAGCACCAAAGAGCGCTAAGAAGACCACGGAGGAATCAGCAACGGCACAGAAGTACCAGAAGCCCGAAGAACCCAGAACTCACAGGGAACCAACAGACCACAGAGTTCCAAAGCTGCTGACCTAGGGATAAAGAACCCTTGCCGGCACAACACCCTGGAAAGGAGCAAAGTACCACAAGAGAACGGGCACGGCAGTCCCTCAAGACTGGTCAGCAGGTGCTATCCCCTCCAAGAAACTCGAGCCGATGGACATTGTGAGGATCAGTCTAGCCGACCAAGAAAGCACCCTAGCCCTCCTCAAGCTAAGGAGCAACTGGAAGTAGACTGCCCCGCTCATCTTCAAAGGCCAGCAAAGTGGGATAGGACGACGGAGCGAAGGAAAACTCGATCGCAAGGCATCCATTTCCCACTGCTAGCCACGTCCAAGAGTGGAGCTGCCGCCGGAGTAGTTCCCTTCTACTCCGTTTCACAAGACATCCCTCACTCACAGAAGAACCCTAGAAAGGCTAAAGAAGACGCCCGGGGGCTGATCCAACTCACTCAAAGGCACCGCCATGGATCCGAAGCTCAGAACAAAGCTTTTTTCTACGAGAAGGGAGACTGTCTAGAGGAAGAAGAAGCAGAGAAGAAGAAAGATACTCTGATCCTCACCAAAGCAAAATGGGGCATATTTATAGGCGGAACCAGATCGCCTATGGACCAAGTCCCACAAGACGAGGCAACCACCAAAAAGGAGCGGTCACCTCAAATCACGCAGAGGGAATTTATGGCAATGACGCCATGCACCAACGTTTCCCAAAAAACGGAGCGCAAGAAAAGCACACCGTGACTCCCGTGGATCGCACGTAAAAAAGAGAAAACGGTCAAAATCCCGGATAAGACGAAGAACCTCCGAGAGCTCCATCCGCGAAAAAGAGCTCTTAGACGCCGGGGCTACAGGATACCGTGGATACAGGGGATCACCTAAGAACTCTTTCGAGTTGTACGCGAGGGTTCTATCCAAGCTGCGGCCACAAACAACTCCCGTAAGGCAATGGAAGCATAGCTACGGTGACTTACATTTGTAACTAGGATAGAACACTAGTCGGGTTACCTTGTAAAGGGTTTGGGTGTTCGGTTCCTCCGGACAACCCCTCTATCAGATCCGACTAGGATTGTAGTGAGTTCCTTGGCCCCTTGGACTATAAAAGGCGGCCAAGGAACACCTCAGAGGAAGAGCGCAAAGTACGCATGTACATAACACAAGCTTGGCATCGACCTGCCGCCAGAGCTTCACGGCCGATTCTCTACGACCCCATCAATCAAAAACAGGCTCACGCCGACCGGACGTAAAGGTCTTTACTCGATCCTTGATCGAGGGCCCAAACCAAGATAAAAACCCCGCTCTCCATGTCACCGCAAGAACAAACCGCCGGGCTCTAGGTTCGCCGAGGCCCGAACAAACTGCCCGGTTCACCCCGTGGCAGGCTCTCGGTCGTAAAACATCGACAGCTGGCACACCAGGTAGGGGCTCTCATCGAATTTTAGCACGAGAGTCCGGCGGACCACGACATCATGAGTACATCGATGAGGAAGACGATCATCTTCGGATCATGGGCTTGTGAGATCGACGAAGACGACAAAACTCGAAGCCGCACCATCAAGGACTCCAAGACCAAGAACCGGAACTCGCCGAGAAGCTCCAAAGAATCGACAATCACCGGGCCGCCTCGAAGACGGAGAACAAACTCGAAGCTTGCTCGGGAACCAGCGCGGAAGGGACCAAACCCGAAACCAACTCGGGAAGGTGATCAACCGGGACCCGAATACGGATTCCGGAAGCAACTCGAAGTACGACTCCAACTCCGGCTTGGAAAAGGAGGGCAACTCCAACTCCGGCTTGGACAAGGGAAGCTACTCCAACTTGGAAACTTTTTTTCAACCAATACTTTTCCAACTCGGAGAAAGAAGGCGAGTTCGGATATAACCCTGGACACCAGTCCAGATTACCTTTTCAATTTCCTACAGGATTACGCAATACAGCACACGCGTATTCGAGGAGCGCCAGGACTACTCTGAAGCGAAGATTGGAGATTCCTTTGGAGGGCACGCAAAGAGGGCTCATATTGACAAGAACCCCAGAGGAGTGCATCATCCACTGGCCAAGAACCCTCAGCAAAGCCGATCGTCAAGCAACGGGGACAAACAGGGAGGTCCAACATCACAAGGCCCATCCCAGGCGGAAGGAGTGGCGACCCAAAGCTATAGCTGCGAAGGAAGTCTTCATGGTGGCTACAGCTCGGGCCCGCTTTAACCGTCGAAGCCCCCGATATCGATCTCCATCGACGAAGGCCCGGCCCAATATCTCGGCGGACGAAAAGAACCTCGATGACGAAGAAGAGCACCAACGTCAAGAAAGGCTAAGAAGAAACAAGCTGAAGGGAGGACGCCGAATCAGGGCAAATGCACGCATGCAAGCTCTGAACGAATATCAAGCCGATCTACACGAATACGAGAGGCTGAAATCTGAAAGAGAAGCTGAAGACGATAAAAGGGCAACCCGGGAGAGACTACAAGGGTTGATTGACCGCCTGAAGACTGCTACAGACCTGAATGACGAGGAGAGACTCATCAAGGAGGCATTGCAAAAGGCCGTCCGAGAAAGAGACCCCGTGACATCGCGGTCGAAGGCAAGCGGCTCTCATGTTCCAAGAAGTCGATCTAACGTCTTTGAAAGGCCGGGGAGGCCGAAGGTTCCAACAACCCGCACCGCCTCGGAGGGACGGCAGACAGCACCGCAGACCCCCGAGAGGAGGCCCCGCACCAAGACCAAGCCGACGAGAAGAAGTCGTAGAATCAACGATCGACCTACTGGAACCCATCCAAGAGGAGGAAGGACCTCAGGAGGATTTGAAGAAAGAACGACGGAAAGCTATGACAGTTTCCTTGCTTCGCCGAAAGATTGCAAGAAGTCAAGCTACCCCCAAAGTTCAAGCCTTTAAACCACTCAAAATACGATGAGAAAACAGAGCCCAGGCAATGGCTCAGAGTCTACTGTTGGCGGTCATTATTGAGTATATTATACCGCCAACTTATATCCAATTCATGAGAAAGAGGCAAACTTATGATGCATATACCTTTACTTCTAACCTAGTTCCACTTGTATTCTAGAAATTATGTCTTGCGGGTATAAAAGTGGAAACAGTACAAAGTTGCCAAATAAATTAGAAAGTGCATTTGAATAAAAGACGCCAAGGAGTGGATTGAGCAAGGAGACCAAACCCCACAAGATAAACCGGCCCATGCACCACCATAGGCCCAACATACAAGTGACAAAAACGCGACAGAGAAGGCCGGGGCCGAGAGGCCCGGCCAGGGGCCGGCCGGCCCATCGCGGCGGTCGGCGCCAAATTCGGCCAATGCTCCCGCCTTTCTCTGGCGGTTTGGTGCGAACTTCAAGCGGCGGTTGCATGTTGTGCCAACTTTCGTTCCCGCCAAGAAGAGCTCGAAGCAAGGAGAGCCCTCCATTCCCTCCTCCTCTCCACTATATAAAGAGAGGCACTCCTCACACACACACACACAACACAACACACTACACATTGTTACATCCTCACCTTGAGCACCACTCTCTCCTCTTCATTAGTTTAGTGTTAGTATTTGAGTTAGGCGGAGCTTCAAGGAGGGCTTGTCTCCCCAGGAAGGATCTTTTGGTAATTTACTATGAAGTTCTTTCCTTTATTCAAGTCTCATTATTTATATCGCAATGCATATGAACTAGAGTATAGTTACCCTCATGTTATATTCATATTGTGCCAACTAGAGTATAGTTAGCATAATGTGATAATTAACATGACTAACTTTAGGCTAATTGAATCATATTTTATTCTTGGAACGTAGTAGAACTAAGTTCGAGTGATGGTCCAGGTACCTTCGGGTTTACCTTTACTCTTTCCCCGTCGATCCGTAGGGTCGGGGTACCATGAGGGGTTTAGGTAGTTCTCTATAAATGTAAGCATGGTGCTTAGGTCTATAGGGAATCATCGGGAAATGCCGGCATCCCACGGTAGTGAGGTAGGCGGCGAGAGGTGTGACAACTCGTCCGTCCTTTGCACTCCTCCACGTCCGGGTGTTGGGTTGGAGTCTTATCAAGTGCAACCGGCCGGCGGATACCGTACCTTGGGCATCTCCTCATCACTTTAGCCCATCTCTACTGTGAACCATGAATGACGTATGTAGACTATAGTCTAACGCATTGGCGATATTAGAATAGCCAACTCAACATAGATTTTCCTTTTTATGTTATTTATTCCTTCTAGTGCTCAAGAAGTGTGTGTGTCACCACTATCTCCAATATTATTATCACTTACCCCCGTATATGATTAGTGGCTATCCATACATACATTGTGGGCTATATCATCATCATATTAAATCTAAACCTGCCTTCCCATGGGAAAATATAAATGAACGATACCCGATTACTCACCGGGTGAAATGCTACGATGATAGATCCGTGCGCTTGCGGGTTGACCCTTGCAATATTCAATTCATCTATCACCTGACGTTCTCTTGACGTTATCATTAATCATAATATCTATTCTTAGTGATCGTGCTAAGAAATGCCAACAAGCATTTTCGGCGCCATTGCCGGGATAGGTTTAAAATCTATTCGTAGTAATAACGTTAAGAAACGCCAACAAGCATTTCGCGGCGCCGTTGCCGGGGATGGGTTCTAAACTTGTTTCTAGTAATTGCGCTAAGAAATGTCAACATCTACTCACAATCCATTGAGCTGGCTGGAGGAGATGACGACGAAAAAGCCGTTTTTTTCCCATGGCCCTAGAGGCTCTACCGCTCCAATGGTTCGACAAGATCGAAGAGGGCTCAATCCGACATCGGGAAGACTTGCGAGAAAGCATTTTGTAGCAACTTCGCGGTATCATCACCCATCCTATTTCTCGGGCCGAGTTGAAAAGCCTCAAGCGAGAAGCCGGGAGAATCCCCGAGAGATTACTACCGAAGATTTGGAGAGATGAGATCCCAAGTGTGTGACATCACCGAAAGGGAAGTGATAGACGCCTTCGGCAACGGGATTTTCTCAAGATGGCAGTTCTCAGATTTCTACAAAGACAACCCGAGGACGAATGAGCAGTTCAAGCTTATTGTTGAGAAGATGATCGAGCTGAAGAAAGAACCCGAGATCGTTTTCCGAAAGAAAGAACTCGAAGCTCGAAAAAGATCGAACAACTCTCAACAAAGAAAAAGAAGCGAGGTCCGTGACAACACTGTCGCGATGGCGGAGAAGTCAAAGAAACCTTACAAACAAAGGTTCAACAACAACAACAATGGCGGCGAGGAATGAAGCAATATCAAGCTAGAAGACCTACCCCGCATCTACCATCCTGGAGCTCCACACACGCTTGGAAATTGTACCACTTTCCAGGAAAAGTACAAGGGAGGGAACAACTCTGCTCAGAAGGTAAACAATCAAGAAAATAGAGAAGAAGCTATTGAAGAGCCAAAGACAGGGGATTTCTAGAAAGCAACGAGATCCTTGAACGTCATATTCTCTGGAGTACCCGGATCAAAGAGCAAGAGACAAGATAAGCTAGCACTCCGATCAATCATGGCAGCAGAACCAGCAGTACCATGCTACCTCAATTGGTCCCAATATCCGATTCAGTTCACCAGGGAGGATCAATGGACAAGTGTGGGCAACGCCGGCCTATATCCTTTGGTGCTAGAACCCGCAATAGCCGGGGTAACAGTCACCAAGGTGTTGATCGATGGAGGAGCTGGATTGAACATCATATTCTCAGAAACACTGGACAAGATGGGACTGGACCTCTCCGGGCTTATCGCCCCTTCAAGCACTCCTTTCTATGGAATAGTGCCCGGACGAGCAGCTATACCAGTTGAACAAGTCACCTTACCAGTCACATTTGGATCTCCAACAAACTACCGGACAGAGTACATCAAGTTTGATGTGGCAGATCTCGAGTCACCATACCAATCCATCATGGGAAGACCTGCTATTGTAAAGTTCATGGCTATTCCACACTACCCGTATCTTCTACTAAAGATGCCGGCACCTTTTGGGGTTCTCTCCATCAAGGGAGACCTCAAGAAAGCTTTTGAGTGTGACGTACAAGCCGTGGAAATTGCAAACAAGACAGGGAACTCTTGGAGAAAAAGGAACTCAACCAAATGGCAGAGGATACAAACCCAGAAGAGCTTGAGATACCGGCCAAGAAGCAAGCAATTCTGATTCCACCAGAAGAGGCCGACGTCAAGCACATTGATCTACAAACGGGCGATCCATCCAAGACGGCGATCATCAGTGCCCACCTATCTCCAAAATAGGAATTCGCGCTCACCAGCTTCCTAAGGCAACACAAAGATATATTTGCCCGAAACCGCCAGACATGCCCGGGCGTACCAAGGGAGCCGGGCCGAGCACAAAATTGACATCAATATGGGATCCAAACCCATCAAGCAAAGACTAAGGAGGTTTTCACCGAAAAGAAGGAGGCCATCAAGAAGGAGATTGCAAAAAGCGCTTGCGGCAGGATTCATCGAGAGAAATCCTACATCCTGACTGGCTAGCCAACCCGGTTCTGGTCCAGAAGAACACCTCCGACTAGCGAATGTGTGTGGACTACACAGACCTGAACAAGCATTGCCCAAAGGATCCGTTCGGGCTTCCAAGGATTGACTGAATAGTAGACTCAACAACAGGATCAGCTCTACTATCGTTCTTGGACTGCTATTCAGGGTACCATCAGATTGCACTGAAGAAAGAAGATCAGAGCAAAACCTCTTTCATCACCCCCTTCGGAGCCTACTGCTACAAAACAATGTCCTTCAGACTGAAGAATGCCGGAGCGACGTATCAAAGAGCGATACAGACTTGTTTGGGAGAGCAGATTGGAAAAATGCCGAAGCCTACGTAGACGACGTGGTGGTGAAGACAAGAGAACCAGAAACTCTGATTCAAGATCTGGAAGAGACTTTCAAGAATCTCAACAAATGGAAGTGGAAGCTCAACCCAACAAAATGCGTCTTTGGAGTACCTTCGGGACAGCTATTGGGATTCTTGGTCAGCAACAGAGGCATTGAAGCCAGCACCAACCAAATCAAGGCCATCAACGAGATGACACAACCCCGAAGCGTCAAGGACGTCCAGAAGCTCACAGGGTGCATGGCGACACTCAACAGATTCATATCCAAGCTTGGAGAGAAAGGGCTACCCTTCTTCAAACTAATCAAGACAAAAGGAGAATTCAAGCGGACAGAAGAAGCAGACAAGGCGTTTGAAGAACTCAAGCGATACCTTACAATAGCTCCAGTCCTCACACCTCCAAAAGATCAAGAAGAACTCCTGCTATACATAGCAGCAACAAGTACAGTGGTCAGCTCAGTAATCATCGTGGAAAGAGAAGAGCCCGAGCAACCTAACAAGGTCCAGAGGCCAGTTTACTACGTGAGCGAGGTTCTATCTGAGTCCAAGGCTCGGTACCCTCACGTATAAAAACTACTCTATACCATACTGATCACATCAAGGAAGCTACGACACTACTTCGACAGTCACAAGATAACAGAGTGGTAAGAGACTCACCACGGGGCGACATCCTGAGGAACAGAGATTCAACAGGCCGCATATCAAAATGGGCAGTAGAATTCGGAGCAATGAATCTAGAGTTCACCCCAAGAAGAGCAATCAAATCCCAGGCGCTACCGGACTTCATAGCAGAGTGGACGGAGCTCCAACAACCCATATCCGACGACATCAAGAAACACTGGAACATGTACTTCGATGGATCGTTGAAGCTAGGGGGAGCAGGAGCTGGGATTTTATTCATATCTCCAGAAGGAAGACAACTCAAATACGTGCTGCAAATCATGTGGCAGGCTACAAACAACGAGGCTGAGTATGAAGCACTCATCCATGGCCTCAAGATAGCAAGAACTCTGGGAATCAAGAGACTACAAGTATACGGCGACTCCGCAGTTGTCATCAATCAAGTCAACAAGGACTGGGACTGCACAAAGGACAATATGGGCCTATATTGCTTGTATAACGCAAGCCGAAAAGAACTTCCAAGGCCTAGAAATCCTACACGTGCTCAGAGATACGAACGTGGCAGCAGACGTGCTAGCCAAACTCGGATCTGACAGAGCCCAAGTCCCACCAGGAGTATTCGTCGAAGAACTCTTGAAACCATCCATCAAGGAGAATCCAGAAGAATACAACATGGAGCAAGCAGCTTTAAACGGAGTAATGATAATCTCTCCGTGTCGAAGAACAACTCCCCGGATCGAAGACATCATAAACTTCATCAAGAACAAGACACTACCCGAAGACAAAGCTGAAGCAACCGGGATCTTGAGAAGAAGCAAAAACTACGTGCTCATCAAAGACAAGCTTTACAAAAGAGCAAAGATCATCGAGTACTACTCAAGTGCATAAGCTCAAGAAGGAAAAGACATCCTCCAAGAAATCCACTCGGATCTTTGTGGAAACCACGCAGCGTCAAGAACCCTCGTGGGAAAAGCATTCGAGAATAGGATACTCACCGCCTTGACCCTCAAAGACCTTAAGAAGAACTCGTCGAGAAAATGCAAAGGATGCCGGATGTTTGCAAGACAAGCTCATGTGCCAAAGACACAACCTAATCCGCATACCTCCATCATGGCCTTTCGTCTTTGGGGACCGGATCAAGTCGGACCACTCAAGAGAGCAAAAGGAGGATATGAGTACATCTACGTCACCATTGACAAATTCACCAAGTGGATAGAATACAAACCATTGGTCACCTTCAGCTCAACCAAGGCAGTCGAGTTCATCCAAGAGATCATGCACAGATTTGGGATGCCCAATGTAATCATCACCGACCTCGGATCACCATTCACAAAGAGAATTTGAAGATCGGGCACAAGATTGTGGCATACGGATAGACTATGCCTCCATAGCACACCCTCAGGCTAACAGACAAGTTGAAAGAGCAAACGGACTCATCCTTGCCGGACTGAAGCCAAGGCTATACGAAGAACTCAAAGACTACGGAGCCAAATGGATTGAAGAACTACCAAAAAGTCGCCCGGGGCCTAAGAACTCAGATCGATCACAGAGCAACAGCTACTCACCCTTCTTCCTGACCTATGGATCTGAAGCTGTTCTACCGGCAGATCTTATATGGAGCTCCCCAAGGATCGAGCAATTTGAAGAAGGAGAAGGAGAACAGACAAGAAGACTAGAAATCGACTATGCAGAAGAAGTCAGAACAAGCGCCATCCTACAGAACGCAAGATATCTGCAAGGACTCAGAAGGCACTACGACAAGAGCACACGTCCAAGAAAACTCAATCCAGGAGATCAAGTACTCAAGAGAAGTCAAAAGACGGAAGGCAAGCACAAACTGCTCAGCCCATGGGAAGGACCATACATCGTCAAAGGAGTACTGGGACCAGGAACCTACAAGCTGATGACAATGCAAGGAGACGAAGTCAGAAACTCTTGGCACATAAACCAGCTTAGAAGGTTTTATCCATAATCAGAGGAACTCAAGGCAACAGAAGAGAAGCAGAACGCAATAACAACTCTCTGATACTTCAAAGAAGAAAGAAGATCAAGCCTGAGAAGAACTCTGGACCATCCAAAGAGGTCACAAAATACGCAGCCACCAGGCACTTCAACAGAAACGAGTTGCCAACAGTGAAGCTGCATGCCTCCTGCGGGAGAAGATCAAGACAGCCCGAATTGGCACTTCGCAAGAAAGAAGGCGACCAAAAGAAAGCAAAAACCCGACCACCGTAACGGAGGTCAAATTCCAAGGGTGGAACCACGCGAAGTCCTAGCTCTGGAATAGCGTCCACACCTTAAATCCTAGCGGAAGATCGTGAACTTCGACTCTTGAAAAAAGAGGACGTTGGGATCGGCCCGTCTAGGTCGCAGAGGCCATCAAGGGTCCGTAAAACAGCCACTATGTCCAATGACGGCGGACGGCCTTTCGAATCGGGCGTGAACGGTGTAGTGTTGTGAAATAGAAACCCATCGTCTCACACAAGTCTCTAGCGCGAGCAGCCCAAACCAGGCAAGGTGGATTGTAGTGTTATGAAATAGGAACCCAACCATCTTGAACTTCAGTCCACAGTGCACTTAAATGGGTCCGGACTGAGAACCCTTCAAGGGACGTCATGCGATAGTCCACCGGACTGCATGGGAGAGCCCTAGCCCAGAAGAGGCAACCCCGAGTTAGAACAACTCTTTCAGGAGCACGACTCCACCAAAATACACTAGCATGTTCAAGAAAGGATATATGCTAGAGGACCTAAAAGGAGAAACCTAACGGCCTGGAGTAACCCTCCGAACAATCGTGACAAGTCTTAGAAGAAGACAAAAGTCGCAAGCCAGAGGAAAACAACCCTGGCAAAACGGGGGACGCCCCATCTACCATCAGCAAGTCTACAAAGAGGACAAGCTGAATCTTCAGAAGAACAACTCTGAAGACCTGGAGCAAGACTCCACATCTACCATCAGCAAGTCTACAAAGAGGACAAGTTGAATCTTCAGAAGAACAACTCTGAAGACCTGGAGCAAGACTCCACAACTACTATCAGCAAGTCTACAAAGAGGACAAGCTGAATCTTTAGAAGAACAACTCTGAAGACCAGGAGCAAGACTCCACATCTACCATCAGTAAGTCTACAAAGAGGACAAGCTGAATCTTCAGCAGAGAAACCCTAAAGACCAAGAGCAAGACTCAAACAACCATCAGCAAGTCTATAGGAACGACAAGCTGAACCTTCAGAAGAACCAACCTGAAGACCAAGACCAAGACTCTATCACTTTCAGCAAAGTCTACAGAAAGGACAAGCCGAATCTTCAGAAGAACAACTCCGAAAAACAGGAGCAAAACTGATATGACCACGCCGACATGGAGACCTCATCGGTAGCATCTCCGATCAATATGTCAACCTACGTCTTTGATGGATTGATTGCAAAACTCAAATACAAGGTACGTTGAAGAGAATCATCAAGACGAAGGTCATGAAGCTGGAATCGGCAAAGTTCTCGTCATTCGGCAAGGTCATTCGGCAAGTTCCAGCAATCAGCAAGTCATTCGGCAAGCCATTCGGCAAGGTCCTGAATCTGAAATTCGGGCATTAAACTGTACCAATCTACGAAGATTCATATAGCATGCTATACACCGTTGGAAAGCTTATCGAGTTAGCTTTCCAACGCATCCAGCCCCATGTCATTTGAAGATTCCTAGAAGAAGTTATGATCAAAACATTGAAGACTGCTCTGGAGGCCAAGGGTCACACGGAAACTGAAGTCCACTTCGGGAATGCATTAGCCAGTTGGCCTTCCACCTTCCAACGTGGCTTCTTCAGTTCACACCCACCTTATAGACTTGTTTCTTGTATAAATACTCTCCTATGTGTAAGCTATAGATAACTTTTGATAATTTGAGATTAATCCAAGTGATTTCGCAGCCGAGCTGCTAGAGTGTCTTACTCACCCCCCTGTTCTTCCTTGTTCCTCTTGGACTTGTGAAGAGATCTCCGAGATCCACTAGTTCGTGCTTTGCGAAGTTTCAAAGACGGCTGCCTCGCCTTGTGTGGATTAGCTCCGGTTGTGGTTCTCGCGGTCGTTTGGAGATCGAGTCGAAGTCCTCGCGGTTTCGTGTGTCTCTCTCCCCGTCGCTTGGGTCGCATCCAACCTTGGCTAGGTATAAAGCTAGTTATCCGCTGATCTTTCAGCAAGTTATCTTGAGTTTCCATCCAAGTTATCGTCCTACTTCCGCTACCTCATCGACGTTCTTCAAGTTCAAGACCTACTGCCGTGAAGATCGGGCCATCACTCGTTCTAACATCAGGTTAGAACATATCAGCTGGTATCAAAGCTTTCGTTGCCACGGTAGGTCTGCTTATCATCCACATATTTATCCTTCTTCAATCTACTTCAAATATATTTTGTTTTATATCCTATAGTCCACTGAGCAAGCCACAAAAAAAAAATAAAAAAAATAAATACCTACAGCCCTTTGACGGTACTATTACCTTGTGTTCTTGCGCTCTTCAAGTTGCTAGTCACCACTATTATCTTTATAGAACAAGTTGTTTCAGTTATAATCTGCTGTTAGTGTTAAAAAAAAAGAGTCAAAAAAAAAAAAAAGAAAAAAAAAGAAAAGAGAAAAAAAGATCCAAAAAAAAAAAAAAAAAAAAAGAGCAAAGAGAAGATAAGTATTAGAGGAATTGTGTTGTGGTGGTTGCTGAAATTTTCAGATTACATAATCAAGTGGTGGAAATCTTTTGTTGCTGCAACTTTACATCTTTTGAGCACATCAAACCACTTGGTTTTCAGTACCGTAAGCCCTCCTTGTTAGCCACCTATAGCTCCACTTAAAACCTAAACCGGGACATTCGATTCGTAATCCTTACGACCTCTCTACCACCTCCGTTGAAGCTGCCCGCACCAGCACAATCACAGTCCTTGAGGCAAGAACTTGGGTAAGTAAGTGCTGAGTTTGAGTGTTTCCACAAATACTTCATATTCCACATATTTCTTGCTGCCCCTAACATGGCAGTACCATATTCAAGTGTTCGTCGTGGTGGACATAGAGAAAAAGAACCACCAATCTCCCGGGCTGAGTTACATTATTTTGAAAACTCATTTTGGAGGCCATGGAGAAAATGCTCGATGAGCGGCTTCCTACATCGTGCAGTCATGCTACACGACGACGTAGCCCAACCAAATCTCATGGTGGTCTATTTGGGCATAGTTCTCGCCCCCGTACGCTCTTTGGTGATGACGAAGACTATGGAGCTTCCATCAAAAGAAAAATTCAGCGAGAGAGTGAGAAACACTTAAGAGTGATCCACAAACATAGTGAGGGAGTGTTTCCAAAGCCAAATAAAACCCCACAGCCGCAAAGATCCAAGACACCGGGAAAAGAGGGATTAGTTTTGATGGATAGGAAGGGAAATTTAAAAGAAATGAGTGAACCCAATGCCATGTTCTCCCATGTGAATATTAGTGATGAAGATTATTGTGGTTCCAACAAAAGAAAAATTCAGCAAGAGAGAAGGTCCCATGGACAGCCACACTCATGTGAGAAAGAGTGGCACCAATCAAGATTGAGTGTGAGAGTACAAAATCAAAAGAAGAGAGACTCCACTATATGTGAGGAAGAGTTCCACCAACTAAATATGAGTGTGAGAGTTCAGCAAGAAAATCTGAGAGATTCCACAAAATATGAGAAGAGCCACATAATTCAGTGTGAGAGAGATACACAAAAATTGAGTGAAAAAGAAGAGAACTCATGTGAGGAATCGTTTACTACTAACATGATAATGCCTTCTTCTAGTTGTGTTTCTTGTGTGACGCAGGTCCATGATGAAAAAGAAGTGGTGAATTATGATCAGCCACCAATTTTTGATGAGGAAGATCAAGTGATGACAATGGATGATCATGCTGAAATTTCATTGTTTAGCTTGCAGCCTAAAGATCAGATTGAAGGCATTAATGATGCAAGCACTTTGCATTCAAGTGATTCAAGCTCATTAGCATTGGAGGAGGTTTCAGGTTTTGGTTCTTTTGCAACAATCGCTGCTCCAATTCCACTTTGGAGAACATTATGAAAATACGACACATATGTATATGTTCCTTCACATGATGTTAAAGTAATTGTGAATCCAAACCCATGTGAGAATGAGGGCTGCATAACCAAACTGAAAGAGAGTGAAAACAAAAAGAGAGTTTTGTGTGTCCAGCCACTATGAAAATGAGAGTGTCAACAATGAGAGAATGAGAGATACACCACAGAAAAAACAGAGAGTTAGAATGCAAGTCATGTGAGGATATTTTTCAAACTAACACTCTCATCTCTATCTCTAGTGTTGTCTTCCCAAATGTGCAGGATTGTAAGGAGGATAAAGAAGAGATGGCTGCTCAAGGCAACTCCGTATTTGTTGAGAAAAGTGAGAAGGGTGCCATTCCTCCGAACCAATTGGTTGCTGCACACAACATGAACCATTATCGGGAAAATGATAAGATTTCAGAAGCGACTTCCATGGTACTTGCTTTGCCACAAAGTGTGAATGGTGATGAAGGTAATTCAAATCTGAATTTGCAAAATATAAAGGTGAGAAATTGTGATAAAGTACATGTTTCTAATGAAATTGACCATGCTAGTTGTGCTGATTTGATAGTGTCACATGATGAGACCTTTGCTGAAATTTTGCAAGTTGATAACCAATGTTCAGTTATGAATGATCTTTTCTATGGTTTGATATGGTTCATATACATGATGTTTTGCACTCATATATCTAATACTTTGCATGTAAGTAAATCTGATAATGTGAAAATATATACTCATGATGAATTCTTTGGCAAAATGTCTCTTACTAAATGTGTTTTCTATGTCATGTTGGATAAATGTGTTGAGATGAACAATATACTTGAGAACATTTTTAAGATAACATCCATGAAATCTTTGAATAGTCACTATAGTTGCAAGTTCAAATTCAATTTGATCAAACATCATGATGCAAGTAAAGTTTGTGCTATTTTTATAACTTGTGGTAACCTTGCTGATTTTGAGTTAAGTTATTGTGATCAATATTTGTTTGAACTTGAGATGGAAGGATTGTTTACTGACTGCTGTACAGAACCAAAAATGTTCTTCCCTTCTTCCTATCATGATTCAAAAGAAAGAAATCTTATGCATACATGCTTCGTTAGTAAATCTGAAATTTTTTCAACCTCATTTGGAACCCATGATTGTGCCAAGTACATCTCTGAATCATGCAATAAGAATGTCAAGAATGTTTCTTTGTTATCTTTTGATATATGTGACATTGCAAAGATGAAAAATAATAACATGAATCAAATGCTTGGCTTGAAAGAAATTTTTGTGCTTCCAACATCTAAATTATTTGCAGGTTTGCCCAAGTTGAGAGAATATCCTAAACATGGAAAAACTAATAATGTGAATATGAATTGCAATGGAACAAATAAACAAAACAAAGTGAAAGATTATTATAAATATCATGTACATCCACCCTCTCCTATTATGTCTAAACTGATTTTCAGGTAAAGAAAAGTCGAGGGGCGACTTTTCTTGAAGGGAGGGAGGATGATGTGACCATGCCAAGGCAATCAACATTCACCATGTGGTCAAGGAAACCATTCAAGGTGAAAGCTAAACTTGATTTTGAATTATTTAGATGTCCACCTACAAGGCTACTACTTGGCTTGTATGATTACAGAGTCAAACATATTGCTGTGTTGGAAGAAGAATATCGTGGTATTATCACAACACCGCAAGTCATTCGCCTTTCACAATTATTTGGACAACAAGTGTTAGAGTCGAGGGCGACTCCTTTTCAAGGGAGGGAGGATGATATGACCACGCCGGACATGGAGACCTCATCGGTAGCATCTCCGATCAATATGTCAACCAACGTCTTTGATGGATTGATTGCAAAACTCAAATACAAGGTACGTTGAAGAGAATCATCAAGACGAAGGTCATGAAGCTGGAATCGCAAAGTTCTCGTCATTCGGCAAGGTCATTCGGCAAGTTCCAAAGAATCAGCAAGTCATTCGGCAAGCCATTCGGCAAGGTCCTGAATCTGAAATTCGGGCATTAAACTGTACCAATCTACGAAGATTCATATAGCATGCTATACACCGTTGGAAAGCTTATCGAGTTAGCTTTCCAACGCATCCAGCCCCATGTCATTTGAAGATTCCTAGAAGAAGTTATGATCAAAACATTGAAGACTGCTCTGGAGGCCAAGGGTCACACGGAAACTGAAGTCCACTTCGGGAATGCATTAGCCAGTTGGCCTTCCACCTTCCAACGTGGCTTCTTCAGTTCACACCCACCTTATAGACTTGTTTCTTGTATAAATACTCTCCTATGTGTAAGCTATAGATAACTTTTGATAATTTGAGATTAATCCAAGTGATTTCGCAGCCGAGCTGCTAGAGTGTCTTACTCAACCCCTGTTCTTCCTTGTTCCTCTTGGACTTGTGAAGAGATCTCTCTGAGATCCACTAGTTCGTGCTTTGCGAGTTCCAAGACGGCTGCCTCGCTTTTGTGTGGATTAGCTCCGGTTGTGGTTCTGCGGTCGTTAAGAGATCGAGTCGAAGTCCTCGCGGTTTCGGTGTCTCTCCCCCGTCGCTTGGGTCGCATCCAACCTTGGCTAGGTATAAAGCTAGTTATCCGCTGATCTTTCGCCAAGTTATCTTGAGTTTCCATCCAAGTTATCGCCCTACTTCCGCTACCTCATCGACGTTCTTCAAGTTCAAGACCTACTGCCGTGAAGATCGGGCCATCACTCGTTCTAACATCAGGTTAGAACATATCAAAAACTCCACAACTACTCTCAGCAAGCCTACAGAAAGGATGAGCTGAACGTTCAGAAGAACAACTCTGAAGACCAGGAGCAAGCCTCCACAACTATTATCAGCTAATCTACAGAGAAGAAGAGCTGATACTCTAGAAAGAAGAACTAAGGAATTCAAGAGCGGAACTCCTCTCATCATGACAAGTCTCAGAAAGAAGACAGAGGTCATTTGTCAGCAATCCTGACAAACCGGTTCAAGACTTCAACACTACGAGCGTCAAGGGAGAGACAACCCAAAGGCGCACAAGGACAAGATCCTACATTGATCACAACAGATCTACAAGAAGACAAGCTGACCAGTCAGGAAAACAACCCTGACAACCCGAAGCAGGACTTCAACACTATGAGCAGCCAAGTCTACAGAAGGACAAGCTGAACTATCAACCGAGACAACAGCGGTGTCACAAGGAGTGACCCCAAACAACTCGGCGCGAACCTACATGACGGACATAAGAGCCGGAAGCCTAAAGGAAGAACTCTAAAGGCACAAGCACATCAAGTTGTCCGAAGAAGAAGAACTCGGAGGACCACATCAATGACAAGCAGAAGGAAAACTGCAAACAAGTCTGCACGAAGGTAGATCAGAGTCATACAAAAAGTACAAGTGCAACATGGATAAAGGAACAGACATCTTTTATTCAACATCTTGAAGATTACAAGTTACATGGGAAACAACTCCCTACAAGATATAAAGAAGACTCAGATGCACAGGGAGCCCAACAAGAACTCCCACGCACAGGATACAAAGAAGGCCAGAAGCCCAACAACTCTGAAGAGTACTTCGAAGAAGGTAGCAGGAGTCCGTGTCCAAGAGCGACGAAGATAGAGCGCCAGGACCTGTTTCCAAACTCCACCAAGCCAAGTTCAACTGCCAAGAAGAAGACCCCTCCATATCTTGACCAAGAAGCCAAGACCCTTAAACGGGAGCTCAAATCACCAAAGAGCGCTAAGAAGACCACGGAGGAATCAGCATCAGCACAGAAGTACCAGAAGCCCGAAGAACCCAGAACACACAGGGAACCAACAGACCACAGAGTTCCAAAGCTGCTGGCCTAGGGAAAAAGAACCCTCGCCGACACAACACCCTGGCAGGGAGCAAAGTACCACAAGAGAACGGACACGGCAGTCCCTCAAGACTCAAAGGCGAGAACTCGGAGAAAGATAACCCCCTTGAACTAGGCAGCAGGTGCTATCCTCTCCAAGAAACTCAAGCCGATGGACATCATGAGGATCAGTCTAGCCGACCAAGAAAGCACCTTAGCCCTCCTCAAGCTAAGGAGCAGGCGGAAGTAGACTGCCCCGCTCATCTTCGAGGCTAGCAAAGTGGGATAGGGACGACGGAGCGACGGAAAACTCAATCGCAAGGCATCCCTTTCCCCATCGCTAGCCACGCCCAAGAGTGGAGCCGCCACCGAGTAGTCCCCTTCTACTCCGTTTTTTACAAGACATCCCTCACTCACGTAAGAACCCTAGAAAGGCTAAAAGAAGACGCCCGGGGCTGATCCAACTCACTCAAAGGCACCGCCATGGATCCAAGCTCGAACAAAGCTTTTTTCTACAAGGAGGGGAGACTGTCTAGAGGAAGAAGAAGCGAGAGAAGAAGAAGAGATACTCGGATCCTCACCGAAGCAAAATGGGGCATATTTATAGGCGGAACAGACGCCCATGGACCAAGTCCACAGAAGATGAAGCAAACACCAAAAAGGAGCGGTCACCTCAAATCACGCAGGAGGGAATTTATGGCAATGACTGCCATACACTGACGTTTCCCCAAAAATGGAGCGCCGTAAAAGCGCACTGTGACTCCCGTGACTGCACGAAAAAAGAGAAATGGTCAAAATCCCGGGTAAGACAAAGAACCTCTAAGAGCCCCATCTGCGAAAAGAGCTCTCAGACGCTCGGGGGCTACAGGATACCCGGGGCAAGATTTTTTCAAAAAGAGCTCCGACGACGAGAAGAACTCGAAGACGGAGGAGAAGAACTCGAAGACCTTCCAGCTCCTTGTGCCAAAAAGCAAGAAGCTCAGGGGCTACACCCTACGGGTGCACTTTTTTCAGCAAAGTGCACCCCGTACGAAGACAACAAGGACCGCATCAAGAACGCGCCCGAGAAGGACAGACGGTTCTCACAACTCAAACTTGAGATGCTTGGGGGCTAGCGGGACAAGGCTCTCCTTTTAAGAAGGAAGAGCCCCGACGACGAGAAGAGCTCGAAGACAGAGGAGAAGAACTCAAAGACCTTCCAGCTCTTTGTGCCAAAAAGCAAGAAGCTCGGGGGCTACACCCTACGGGTGCACTTTTTTCAAAATTGCACTCCGTAAGATGATCTTGAAGACCATATCAAGGCCTCGCCCGAGAAGAGCAAGACACCCCTCAAGACTCGACCTTGAGATGCTCGAGGGCCTGTGGATACAGGATCACCTAAGAACTCTACCGAGTTGTACGCAGGGTTCTATCCAAGCCTGCGGCCACAAACAACTCCCAGAAGGCAATGGCAGCATAGCTACGGTGACTTCTGTTGTAACTAGGATAGAACACTAGTCGTTACCTTGTAAAGGGTTTGGGTGTTTGGTTCCTCCGCGGACAACCCTCTCAGATCCGACTAGGATCGTAGTGAGTTCCTTGGCCCCTTGGACTATAAAAGGCGGCCAAGGAACACCTAAATAGAGGAAGAGCGCAAATACGCATGTACACAACACAAGCTTGGCATCGACCCAAGCGCCAAGCTTCCACGGCCGATTCTCGGCCGACCCCATTAATCAAAAAAACAGGCTCACGCCTAACCGGACGTAAAGGTCTTTACTCGATCCTTGATTGAGGGCCCGAACCAAGATAAAAACCCCGCTCTCCATGTCACCGCGAACAAACCGCCGGGCTCGGGTTCGCCGAGGCCCGAACAAACCGCCCGGTTCACCCGTGGCGTGCTCTCGGTCGTAAAACATCGACGCAGATACCGGGGCAAGATTTTTTTCAAAAGAGCTCCGACGGCGAGAAGAACTCAAGACGGAGGAGAAGGACTCAAAGACCTTCCGGCTCTTTGTGCCAAAAAGCAAGAAGCTCGGGGCTACACCCCACGGGTGCACTTTTTTTCAGCAAAGTGCACACCGTAAGAAACAAACAAGGACCGCATCAAGAACGCGCCCGAGAAGAGCGAGATAGCTCTCTCACAACTCAAACTTGAGATGCTCGGGGCTAAGCGGGACAAGGCTCTCCTTTCAAGAAAGAAGAGCTCTGACGACGAGAAGAACTCGAAGACGGAGGAGAAGAACTCAAAGACCTTCCAGCTCTTTGTGCCAAAAGCAAGAAGCTCGGGGCTACACCCTACAGGTGCACTTTTTTCAAAATTGCACTCCGTAAGATGATCTTGAAAACCATATCAAGGCCTCGCCCGAGAAGAGCAAAGACAACCCTCAAGACTCGACCTTGAGATGCTCGGGGCTTGTGGATACAGGATCACCTAAGAACTCTACCGAAGTTGCACGCAGGGGTTCTATCCAAGCCTGCGGCCACAAACAACTCCCGTAAGGCAATGGAAGCATAGCTACGGTGACTTTCGTTGTAACTAGGATAGAACACTAGTCGTTACCTTGTAAAGGGTTTGGGTGTTCGGTTCCTCTACGAACAACCCTCTCTGTATCCGACTAGGATCGTAGTAAGTTCCTTGGCCCCTTGGACTATAAAAGGCGGCCAAGGAACACCTCGTAGAGGAGAGCGCAAGTACGCACGACGCATGAGAACACAAGCTTGGCATCGACCAAGCGCCGTAAGCTTCACGGCCGATTCTCTACTGACCCCATCAATCAAAAAACAAGGCTCACGCCGATTGGACGTAAAGGTCTTTACTCGATCCTTGATCGAGGGTCCGAACCAAAGATATAAAAACCCCACTCTCCATGTCACCGCGCGCAACAAACCGCCGGGCTCCGGGTTCGCCGAGGCCCGAACAAACTGCCCGGTTCACCCCCGTGGCAGGCTCTCGGTCGTAAAACATCGACAGTTGCCTACCTTAGCATTGGGGGTAATAAGTATGGACTTGTTATTGTTGATAATAATTCCCGCTTCACTTGGGTATTCTTTGTCTTTGATAAGTTTCAGGTACAAGAGAAGGTGAAAACCTTCATTAGAAGGGCACAAAGAGAATTCGGTCTTCCAATCAAGAAAGTACGAAGTGACAATGGAAGCGAGTTCAAGAACACTCAAGTTGAGGAATTCCTTGATGAAGAGGGCATCAAACATGAGTTTTCGGTTCCATACACCCCTCAACAAAATGGAGTAGTAGAGAGGAAAAATAGAACACTCATTGACATGGCAAGAACAATGCTAGATGAATACAAGACTTCGGACATCTTTTGGTGTGAAGCTATCAACACCGCTTGTCATGCAATCAACCGTCTCTACCTCCACAAGAAACTCAAGAAGACTTCATATGAGCTACTAACTAGTAACAAACCGAAGGTATCTTACTTTAGGGTGTTTGGGTGCAAGTGTTTCATTCTCAACAAGAAGCCCCGAACCTCTAAGTTTGCTCCTAAAGTTGATCAAGGTTTTCTTCTTGGTTATGGATCAAATGAGCATGCCTATCGTGTCTTCAACAAAACCACCGGTAGGGTTGAAGTCACTATAGACGTGACATTTGATGAATCTAATGGCTCTAAAGTAGAGCAAGTTGATCAAAGTGTTGGAGGAAAGGAGGATCCACCTTGTGAGGCTATCAAGAATTGGCTATCGGCAATATTAGGCCACAAGAAGATGAAGCCACAGAACAAGAGGATCACCGTATCGTCGCCGCACCAATTTCCCCAGCGAAATAGATCCCAAACCACCACGCTGAGGCCAAAACTGACGCTGAATACACCGCCGCCATCCACACCTCCACTCACAAAGTGGCCAGAGAAGCAGTCTCGGAGGAGCAAAAGCTCATCCCCATCGTTAATGCCAGGAGTGCCTACAACAGGGAGGAGAAGTCGCCCTTGCGCAACGCCAGAAATTTCGCCGTGGATGCCGCTGCCATCAGCGAGGATGCACAGAGGGAGGCCTAACCCTAGACGATGATGACGCCATCGCCGGGACATAGAAGCTCAAAGACCTAGATCTATAGCTATACACAGTCCACTCGCCACCGCAACATGTTAACTCCAAGACGGCTATTCCTCTGTTGCTGTGAATTCAACTACATAAAAATTTTCTTATGATCATGGCATAGGAGTATACACTACCACACATAGGGTCTACCGAATGCCACATACTTTACCGAGAGCCTATTGTCGCGCGCCCGCTAAATACTCATTTTATGAGGGTATCTCTCGGTGACGTAAAGCTCGCGGTAGAGATACCTTTACCGAGAGGCGTGCCCTCGGCAACCAAGGGGCTCAAGAACGAGGTTTCATATGTTCAAACTTTGAAAAAAAATTGTGAAGGTTTCATTGACATTGGCTCATACGATTGCGGAAACCCAGGACATGTCCACATGAACATATGAAATCACAACAACTCGATAAGTTTCATGATTTTTCGACTTCGTTTGCATTTTATATAATTGAAAAACGATTCACATGCAAGTGATTGGTCATGTTCCGTGAACAAGATGTACAAATTTTTGGGTTCATCTTTGGATGAGGCCTCATATTGCACTCACAAATATGAATATCATTTTTCCGTTCATATTTCCCCTTTATTCGAATGGCTTGCGGTTCGAATTTGACTTATAAAAGAAAATTCAATGAAAAGAAATAAAATTCATATATATAGTAAAAAATTTTAAAAAATCTCAAATTTGGACATGAACTATGAGGCATTGTAGGAAGCACACACAAAAAATTTGGATGCTAAAATCTAAAAAAGAAATAATTTTTTTACCGAGAGCCACAACGAGGGCTCTTGGCAAAAATCCTCTCATCGAGGGATTGGAGAATGGCCCTCGGTAAAGTGACCATATTCTACCGAGCGCCTTACATTTGGGCTTTGGTCTAGGTCCTCGGTGAAGATTAATAAATTTGAACACAAACCAAAATTTCAACAAAAGTTTGGATTAAAAAATTTAAAAAAACATTCTTCCGACCGCCAATAGTCGGACGCCGGTAAAGGCCCTATCTAGAGGCCTTTATCGAGTGCCTGGATGATGACCCTCGATAAAGGCCCTATCCGCGTGACTTATCCATTTCCACCACTCAATCGCCGCTCTCACACACTCTCATCTCTCTCTCTCTCTCTCACTCTCTCTCTCTCCTGCGCCCAATGCCGCCGCCGCCGCCCGTGCCCACCCTCGGCCTCTACCGCCACCATCGCCCCCCCACTCCCCCCGCCCCACGCCGCCCCGCCTTTTCCGCGGCCTCCTTGCCCACGCCGGCCCGACCCCGCCACCCTTGCCCCCGTGCGGTCTGTGTCCCCACGCCCCGCCCTTAGACGGAGAAGGGGAGGAGAAGAAAGAGGAAGAGGTGGAGAGGGCAAGGAGGAGGAAGAGAATGACGAGAAGGAGGAGGAAGACAAGGTGGAGAAGGAGGAGGAATAGGAGGAGAAGAGATCGACGCCCGTTGTCCTGTCTCCGACGTCGCCAGCCCCCCTCCGCCCTCCCCCCGCACTGCTGCACCGGTCCTCGACAAGGTAACCCTAGCCTCTTCTTTTGTTCATGCTTTGTGCAATAGTAGTAGATTAGTTGTAGTGGTGGTGTGGTGGCATTAGTAGTAGGAGCAAGAGGAGGCGGCTGATTGTGATTTCAATGAATATGCAACTGTAGATGTTTATATGATTGTGATTTGAATGAATATGCAAGTGTTGATGTCGGCCATCGTATCAAACAAGCTTTTTTGCAGGTTTTGGAATCCTCACCGTGTAGGGTAGGTTGTGCCAAAATTTTGAACTAAGACCTATCTTCTTTTTTGTAGAGAAGAGCCCGTCCGAGCCGGAGTACCTCGGCGACCCCGATCGTCTTCCTCGGTGTTGCGGGTCTGCCTGCACCGCGTCGCCTTGCCACTGCACTGACCCACCATGACCCCGCTAGCCTGACTCCGCCGACACCCTAGGTATAATAACCCTCCCTCCTGGTTCATGGTCTAGCATCATGTAACCAAGTTAGGCATCCCATTCGAAATATATATGGTTGGTGGCACCTACGTTTCGCGCCCAATAGGAAACTGTTGACGTTTCTTTACGTCGCAGAAGAATCCGCAAGCGTGCAGAATTGTCGTTGTAGCTTTCACCCGAAAATATTCAGGGTATCGTATTTTCCACAGGGAACGAAGGTACTCTCTCCTAACTAGTTCGCCCAAGGACACACAAGGCCATAGATGGGGAGGATTATTGAGAAGGATTCGTACACCTTTATGGTCTATGGTTAGCCTCGCTCTAGAGCTACTTGTTTACTTCGGGCACCAGCAATCGCCCAAACTGGGATGGAGACCAGCATTTAGCGCTGCGCCACACCCGAACGTGGGGGGATTACAAAGGACGGACAAGGCTGTCACGACCCAGCCGCCTACCCCCTCAACCGTGGGATGCACCACAAAAGATAGGCAACCTCTAGTCCAAACACCACGTTTGCACTGTTGATTGCTACTCTAGTGTGATCTCAAGGCTTACCCGTCCCCGGGGTCCTTCTACTAGAGCACCGCCAAAGACGACTAGCTATCAATCCCGCAAACAAGTAGATAAATCTTGGATAAACAAAAGACAATAAAGGTTATCAGAATCGTGGAGACTTACATAGCCAAGATCCCGTGAAGGAGCTAAGCACGAATCCACCGAGGTACAAGTCCGCGGAGTCGCCGACAAGTCCGGCACTTCCTCGCTCCCGGCCCTCACATCTCTCCACCGCCGATCTCTCTACTACTAATGAGGGCCTAAGCCCATTGTGGTGAAGGAGTGGAGTAGAGGGAAGAGTAGAGGGAGAGCTCTTCCTTGGAAATGGTGTGTGTTACAAGTGAGGGAGTGCCCATCTATTTATAGGACCTTTACTATGGGAGCCTATCTTGGCTAAGCCATTTGGTACTAATCCCGCATCGTCTTCTGGGCAAGCAAACACCGCCACCAGACTTTTCAGGTCAAGATGGGTGTTGACGTTTCTTAACGTCGCAGAAGAATCCGCAAGCGCATGTAATTGTCGTTGTAGCTTTCACTCGGAAATATTCAGGGTATCGTATTTTCCACAGGGAACGGATGTACTCTCTCCTAACTAGTTCGCCCAAGGACACACAAGGCCAAAGATGGGGAGGATTATCGAGAAGGGTCCCTACACCTTTAGGGTCTATGGTTAGCCAGTCTCCAGAGCTACTTGTTCACTTCGAGCACCGGCCCGCGCCCAACTGGGCAGAGTCCGGCAATTAGCTCTACGACACAGCCGAACGTGGGGGGATTTCAAGGGACGGACAAGGCTTGTCACGACCAAGCCGCCTACCCCCTCAACCGTGGGATGCACCGCAAAAGATAGAAAACCGCTAGCCCAAACACCACGTCTACGCTAGTGATTATCACTCTAGTGTTTGCCAGGTTCCCCGGTCAAAGGGTTCCACCACTAGAGTCCCGACCAAGGTACAGCTATCGATCCCGCAAACAAGTAGATAAATCATGGATAAACAAAAGACAATAAAGATTATCGAACCGTGAAAGCTTACTTAGCCAAGATCCCGTTAAGGAGCCAAGTCTGAATCCACCGAGGTACAAGGTTGGGGAGACACCGACAAGTCCGGCGCTTCCCCGCTCTCAGCCCTTCACATCTCTCCTCCGCCGATCTCTCTACTACTAATGAGGGCCTAAGCCCATTGGAGTGAAGGACTGGAGTAGAGGGGAGAGCTCTCTTAGAGGAGAGGGAGAGACTCTTCCTTGGAAATGGTGTGTGTTGAATGAGGGGGAGAGAGCCTCCTTTTATAGGTAGAGAGGAGGGGGCTCTTTGGAAGATGGCCATCCCCACATGGAAGGAGCAAAACCGACCTAGGAATACCTTCTAAATCTGCCAAACCGACCATCCAACGTCGGTAGTGCCCGTTATGGAAGGTAACAAACCGTCTCCCCGAAGCTGGGCCCGAGCCGCCTCAGGGAGGGTGCGGCCGCACCTTGGGGTGCGCGCGCACCCCCCTGGGTCCGACAAAATTCGAGCTTCGGCAGGGTGGCGTTGTTGGGCCTGAAAAGTTCTAGGGCGGTGTTGGCTCAGCCCAGTTCTGCGTGTTTGGTCCATTTCTCCCTTGGGCTTGATGTTCTTCAGAATGCGCTTTCCGGGGAGGCGCCTTTGGGTATATTTTCCACTTGTTTCTTATATAAATCTGCACAATAATAATTTGGACACTACAAGTGGAAATATGTTAGTAATAAATGTATATGAGTATAAAAAGGTATAGTTTTACTCCCTTTATGGTAGTAAGTTGACGGGAAAAATATGTCGTTGGTGACCATCAACAATGGGCCGCCAGGACAAAGATGGGCCATTTTGGCCTCCGCGAGGGTGCGGGCGCACCAAGTATATCTCTGTTTGGGCTGAAACTTTGCATGAGCATGTGGGCCTCGGAGTTAGCTTCGTTTCGAGTATTCATTCGCTGAAATCCGATTTCGTATGAGAAAGTTATGCCCAAAACATTGAACCCATGTCCTGCGGCCCGTTTATCATTTCATGTTGGATTCGGGCCTCGACCTCTTGGGCTTGTGTTTGGATATTGATATTTTATGGGATTTTCTCCTCTCTTCTCCTTGCTTTGCTTATGTCCATTTAGGGCCTTGTTATCTTTTATATGTTTTCCTTTGCTTTTGGCCCAAAATGTATATGTTTCCAACATTGCCCTGCAAAACAAGTGAAGTACCAAAACTTGTAGAAATGATTAGCTCAAAGCCCTATTGCTATTATGTTTTGGTAGATTTATACTAATGTTGACGGTATAAAATATGTAGTTAACGACCGTCAACAGAAACCCAGGTGAAGCAGCGAGCGGAGCTCATGAACTACCTCTAGACCTCGGGGGATGCTTTGCCACCTACGTTGCTAGCGTCATTTGCCCCGCCTCCGCCTCAAGCTACTCCTGTGAGTATGAAATTGCTTTCGTTTCTGCTTTACTTGTGGATGTGGATCATGTCTAACACATGCAAACTCTTCTCCTTTGTGAAGCCAGTTTCGGCGGGATCGAACCATGCACCGCCTGCTGGTGATGATGATCAAGGGTCTCCTTCATCGGCCTTTCAGCAGCAGCCCCCTCTATGATGAGCTTGTGGTGGACGTGTGGTAACTTTTAATGGATTTGTTTGTGACTTTTTCATAAGGTGTAGACTTGTGGTACTAGATGAAGGCCTTCTTGAAGATCTCTAGTTTGGTTTTGGATAATTAGTGACACCTAAGGAATAATCTCTCGATGCTAAGTGTTTGACTAGGATGGAGATTGGTCGTGCCAAAGTTGGAATATGGTGGTCATGGTAGATGGATCGAGGTGGTCCAAATGGTGACCAAATGTTCAACCTTGGTGGAGTTTGATGATCAAATGGGCTAAAGGCAAACGTATAACCATAGGGCCGTTTGATTTTGCACTCAAGACACCATAGAGGGTGTGAGTGGTTTTAGGATCGACAAGTCGTACTATAAAGAGGGGAAACTTATCGTACACATTGGTCCTCATGTGCCTCTAGGTTCAAAATTCATATGCATGCATTCTAACCTAGAGAGCTAACTCCGCGCTTGATGAAAATGATTTTCAAAATGTTAACACAAGTGCTCGAGGTGTTCTTCGATGTGTTCGCAACAAGAATCAAGTGACGGAAGCTGGTTTGGAGCAAAGGCGAAGGAACGACAATGAAACGACGATTCCCGCGCAGCTCGAGAACAAACTGCACCCCGCGACCGACGGGGTCCTGACCGGAGCGTCCGGTCAGGTGGATCCGGTCGACTCCAGTAGCCCTATTTTCGGGGTTCGGCCGTTGGTGCGTCCGGTCAGCGACCGGATGTAGGGCTCCGGTGTCGGCCAGCGTGGAGCCCGATTGACTTGTCGCAGATCTAACCGACGCTTGACCGGAGCGGCCCGTCCGTCTAAGGCCCCGGCCAAGACAAGAGTAAAGCGCAGTTTCAGCCCCAACGGCTCTATTTCATGTGGGGGTGTATAAATACTTGTTTGGCTGGCTTGTGCTCTCTCTCTTGGTCATTTGAATCACTCCTAACATCCTAGAGCTGAGCAAAAAGCCCTCCCATCTCTCATTCTTGCTTGTGAGCATCAATCTTGAGAGTTGTGGAGATCCAAGTGCATTTGCATTGAGTTCTTGCATCTTGTGGCACTTGGGGATCGCTAGAGCCGCTTAGTTTCTTATTGTTTTGGAGACACCGCTCCTAGCCGGCTTGGTGATTTGGTGGAGGCGTTGCAAGAGAAGGTGATTGTTCTTGGCCACCTTCGGTGATTGTAAGAGGATCACGCATTCCTCGTCGGGACGACGAATTTGCAAGGAATACATTGCTCGTGTCGGTAAGTACCTCCCTTGTGCGTGTGGTGTCTTGTGGTGCCGTGCGGGGCGTGTCTTGCGGGACTAGTGACTTGAGGGTAACACCGAGGAACCACCCAAGGTGTTGGTCGACACAACGGAGACGTAGCTTGTCGGTGTGCAAGTGAACTTCGGGGATAAATCGACTTGTTCATTGTCTCCTTGGTGATTGGCTTATTCATCGTATTGTGATTGCTCATCCTCGACATCGGTGATTGGTTCATTGCCTCTACACGCCGGTATATCAAGTTCCACGCTGCTCTAGTACTTCTTCCTAGTTTACTTTGTGTAGAGAGCTAGCTCTTGCTTGTGTAGTTGTTCTTGCTAGCCATTGTGTGTCTTAGAGATCATAGTTATATTTAGACTTGTCACTAGAAGGCTTGCAAGACCACTAGAGCTAGTGCAAACCACTTAATCGCCAATTGTTATACTAACCGGTTTGTTCAGTAAAGTTTGTAGAAATTTTTATAGCCTATTCAACCCACCCACCCCCCCCGACCATCTAGGACCTTACACTTCTAGACTTGATGACTTGGATATTGGATGACTTAATATATGTTTTGATATTGGATGTAATATATATGTGATATATATATGTGAGAAATGAGTTGTATGGTTGCATGGATGTAATGTGAGAAATGATTTATATGTTCCCACGTTTTAAATAGAGCGCTATAGCAGCGCGGAGCAACTCACGCGAAGCTATCACACTTTTTCGCACTATTTGAGCTATAGCGCCGCTATTCGCGCTATAGCGCCGCAATTGATGCCGCTATTTGCGCTATAGCGCCACTATTCACGCTATAGCAATGGCAGCAGCCGGGCGCTATCGCTTGGCGTAGCTGCCGCTATAGCGCCGCTATAGCGGCTATAGCGGCGCTATAGCGTCCAATAGCGTCCAGAAAGGCCTGACGCTATTTTTCATAGCCCGCTATTTAAAACATGGATATGTTCTTTTGTCAAGGTGGAATACAAAAACAAAAATAAAAAAATGTGGTCACTTTGCCGAGAGCTGCACTCGGCAAAGCGGTCCTTTACCAACCGCATGTGCACAGGAACTCGGTAAAGATGGGGAAATTGTCTTCGAGGAAGCACAATTTTCTAGCTTTACCGAGCGCATGCGACTACGCGCTCGGTAAAGAGGGCTCTCTGTAACCTTATGGTCAATTTACCGAGAGCCGCTCTGGCCCTCGATGAATTGACCATAAGGTTACCGAGAGCCTTGCCCGACAAGACTTTCAAAGAAAATGGTTTTAAGAGTGTTTTAAAATTATAGTTCACCGAGTGGCGCCTCAGATGAGGCACTCGATAGAGATCAATTTCACCGAGTTGGGTGTTGGCTCTCGGTGAAGTGGACATCGACGGAGGCAAACGCCATCGACATCCACTTTGCTTTGGCGAGAGGGGGGCTCGGTAGAGGCTCTACCAAGCGCTAGTGTTCGAGCTCTTGGTAAACGCAGTTTCCGGTCTAGAATTTCACCAAGAGGCTTCTAGCTACCGAAAGCGGCCCTCCATAGAGCCTTTACCGAGCGCTATCGGCCCTTTACCGAGCGCTTCCGGCGCCAGTAAAGGTCCGCCGGCCCAGTAGTGATAGGACAGATAGCAAATTAAGGAAAGCCTCGCCTTTTATACAAGCAAAACATAACTGAGGCCTTTGCTTTTTTCCAAAGCACTACACTACGTGTACTTAGTACGACGTAGTTTGCTAATATGGAGGTGAGAGATAAAAGAACTATTTTATACTATTGGATCCACACACTCCTCTCAAATGTTCTTGGCTATGTGAAATAAATCAGCTATTTGCTTGTGATTACTCTTTTTTTTTTAATACCACGTCAGACTAACCATTGCCGACGCCTTACTTTAGTCTTGATGCTTATTTCATGAAAGTTTCACGTAACATTAAATGAATACCTCATCAAAATGATGACGTATAGCGATGAAATCCGGAGAGAGAGGATTACCACTTCATCACCGTGAAACGAATCCACACACTGTTTCAAAGACTTTGGAAACCGGGTGAAATGCGCACTGAGGCCCTGTTTAGTCGCACATGAAATTTTAAATGTTAGAATTTTGACAACTATAGCAATTCGTTTGTATTTGGCAAATATTTTTTAATTATAAACTAAATTGATGTGATGGAAAGAGAGTGAAAAAAACTTGGAATTTGAAAGGTAAGTAAACCGGTGAATCCATTCCGGTGTGGCCGGCCGCACGATGGTGTGGTGTCGTCCAGCCATTCCCTCCTCTCCTGCCATGTGATTTCAGTCGCTCCTTTTCCTATTGATTTAATTTGATTTTTCGGTGTCCATGAAATAGAGATTCAAGCGGCGAAAGGAAGACAAGATTCGTGCAGCTGCAACCAAAAGCGAAAGCCTGTGCTGCCATTTTGTCTGTACTAGAAGGCACGAGACCGTGGCCATCACCTCCATTGTCTGTACTACTACTACAAGCCATGCTTTTTTTTTTTTTTTTTTTTTTTGACATTGAACAAGCATGTATTGATTAGCAGCACGAGGCTGCAAGAACCTTCACTAGCGGAAGGTTTACAGAGTTTAGTGACTCAGAAGTGGGCACTGATGATCTACGCCTATGTAAGAACATCCTGGTACATAATGTTCAAATTGGATTACAGGAGAGTTGTAGGATAATCTGGCTAAAGCATCTGTCGTGGTGTTTAGATCTCTACTAATGTTGAAGACCTTTACACTTGCCGTGCATACTGCATTCTCAAAATGTTGTGTGTATGTTTTCATCCTCTAGTCTGGTAGATGGTTGTGGTCTTCAGAGTTTAGGAAGAGCACCAATTGCCTGCAATCTGAAAGGAAGGTGACATCGCGTAGTCCTAGTCTTTCAGCAACTGTTGTCGCCAGGGCCAAGGCCGCTGCCTCCGCCATGATTACTGAAGAAACTTTAGTAACAGTTGCCCTGATGTAGATGGTGTTTGTCGGTTGTACGTACGTATTGACAAACAAAATACCTATACCTGCGTTTCTTGTATTCTGTCGGTGCTGATCCGGTGTTGTTGAAGCATCCACAAAACATCTTGTTACTAGAAGAGTGGCCGGAACGCCGATGTTGAACCTGTCCAGCCGGTTTCCTGCATGGAGAGGAAGCATACCTGCCGAGGGGGTAGTTGGGTTTTGTAGCTGAGACTGAGGATCCTGGCTGTCACTGTGTGTAGCAGATTGGTTGATGTGCTAGCCACGAGTTTGGATGGTGGTGGACTGTACCATAGCCGAGTTGTCTTGTTCATCTTGTTGTATAGCTTGCTGGAAGTTGAGTCGGTGAGTTTTTGCCTAGATATGTACCTGAAATGGGGACCAATTCTTCCTTTGGAAGCGGTTGTCATTCCTCGTTTTCCAAATATACCACAAAGTGAAAAAAACATTGCATAAAGTATGTTCAGATGGGTTAGCAGTAATTAGTTTAGGTAGCGCAATTTGGACACCATCTTCGTGATCAACAATATCATTAACAGGTAACGGTGGAGAGAAAGCAGCCCAAACTTGAGTAGGAAGATCACATTTGAAAAATAAATGCACAACATTTTCCCCTTGACCACATCTAGAACAAAGATTATCAATGTGTGTAGAGAATCTACCCAACCTCTCACCAGTGGCTAAAGCTCTTTTAATAAGTCTCCAAGTAAAGGTTTTTAGGAGAGGAGGGATTAACTTATTTTTCCATACCTTTTGCATGATTGTATCTGCATCCTGGGATATGCTCCTTGATCCCTACGTGGGCAAGTTGTGACTCCCTTGATCTGCCAGAGCTTTGTATATTGCTTTGGTGGTGCATCTTCCATCTGCATAGGGGATCCATCTTAGGATGTCTTGTTGCTTGAGGGCACAACCTGCAATTGTTGGATTGTTTGTGATGCTTGGGTGGTGAATGTTGTATTTAGGAGGGTTGTATCCCAAGTGTGTGTGCCTTGGACCCAAAGATCTGCCACCGTAGCAGGTAAAGGGGAGTTGACAATAGGAAGAATAATATGATCATGTATTGTGTTCCATATTGGACACCAGGGTTCTGACCAAATTGATGTGTTTCTCGGCTGAAAAAGAACAAACAATTAATAAAATTGTGTAGAGAAGCAAAATTTGTGACTTTGGCTATGTTTAGTTGGCAAAAATTTGTAACCTAACTTCCAAGTTTTTCCACTTTTCTCTATCACATCACATTAAATACATCAAAAGACATATGTTCGAGTATGAAATGTAGGTAAAAAAAAGTAACTACTTACACAGTTTAGATGTACATTCTTGAAAAACGATTCTTTTTGAGTCTAGTTACCCCATGGTAAAATAATATTTATCACAAACAAACGAAACGTGCTACAGTGCGTGCTATAGTGTCCAGGTAGTACTTTTTTATTCGGTTGTCAAAAAAAAAGTACTTTTTATTTGGACGGAGGAATAAATGATTACACAGTTGCATTGCACATTTGATCGGATGCTATTCAAGAATTAAAGTTTAAACACTATGAGTAATCTAAGCAGTGAAACAAACTTGTGTGCATTGCGAGAGATTGTTTCACTTATTTGAAAATTTGTCAAGGCAGTGAAACTGTGACATGAAACTCTCATAGCGACTGACCTTATTACAAGTAGTTCATCGGGCAAGCAATTGGCGTTATTAATAAATAACAAAGCAATTAAATTGCAACCACACCACGATCGTTTTAAGCACAAAACCGATAAACCGCCACCGTACGTAGTGAATAAAATAGGTAGCATCACCATGGCTCCCACCACAGTAGTAAAAGTGTGATGAAATAATCCACGTGAATCTAGTGCTGATTAATCTGAACAATTTCTTGAATGACCCTGTCGAGGGCAAAATCATCCGTGACAATCGTGGAATGCTGGGTCTTACTGATCTTGATGGATTTGAAGTGCTCCCTCTGTCCTGGCTGCCGACGCATCTCTTTCTCAAATGCCAAGACGCTCATCAAACTGAGCTTGCCATCTCCATCGCCGTACGCAGCTGCTTCCGGAGACGCATCGAAGTCGTCGTCCCAGAAGGCCAGCTGCAGTGGCGTCCTATTGCCGACTCCGTTGATGTACGTCATGGGCACCATCGGCGCCACGAAGTTGTTCATCTTCGGGACGGCTCGTCTCCTGAATGGCTCGACGCCCTCGCCGAAGCCGACGTCGGTGAGGAAACGTTCCATGTCGTGCGCGGTGTAGTTCCTCTCCCTAGTGACCACGACCGGCTCGCGCCCAAACAGTGCCGGCGACGGGAAGTCCACGATGGCGCTCTCGAAGCTCCTCCACAGGGCTCTCATGGACAGCGCTGTCGTCGTTGGCACGGGGAGTTTGTCTGTTCCGGAAGCGATGTTGCTGAGCGGCTCCACGAAGCCGTAGGGGAGCGTCGGCGCCACCAGGATGAGGTGCTCGATGTACTCGTTTCGCCACGCCAGCGGAGCGTGCCGGACGAACTCGAGCGCCACCATTCCGCCGAAGCTGTGCCCCAAGATGACGGCTTTCTTGTGTTTCCTCGCGGTCGCGGTCTCGACGAGCTCCGTGAACTCCCTGAAGTAGCGGGAGTAGGCCTCGGATGTCTGGCCGGGGGATGGCGGTGCGTAGCGGAAATCGTAGGCGGCTCCGAACATGGTGTCTCCGTCACGGTATCCCATCTTTTCCAGTGCAGATTTGAGCTTTCCAAGGCACAGCTGTCTGTAGATCGAGAAAGGAAATTAGAGATTAGCTAGTATATACATATTGATATCTCTGCGGATTCCAAGGATGTCAACTCACGGCTTAAGAGTGTTCTTGTAGCTGAAGGCTCTTGTGGAGCCGAAGTTGGGCAGTCGCGTCTCGACGCCGGGGAGGTTCCGGTAGTCGTTGATGGCAGGGTCGTAGACGAGGCTCATCTGTTCCATCAAGCAATCCGTGTAGTCATGGGCCGTCAGGTCGGAAACGTTGTGCCACAGCCTGAACCATGCCTTCCCCTTCATCGCGCCGCAGCGTGGCTCTGATGGCTGGTACGCCTCGGTGAGGCGTGCCTCCAGGTCGCTGCAGGCCATCCCTGGCAGCAGAATGAGCGGGCGGAGCTCGCCGCCGACGCCGCCATTATTGGATAGGCGTGGCCTGCCGAGCGAGAGGTAATCGCGGAGGGACGGTGGGAGGAAGCACAAGCACAAGGAGAAGCAGAGGCAGCACGAGAGGAGTAGGCAAGGCCATGGAGTCTCTTGTTTGCCTGCAGATCGCTAACTAGCCTAGTGCGTGCATGTATCGCAGTTAACAGAAGGGATATATGATTGCGATCGACCACCTACCCGATCCTATCCAGATAAGGAAATAAATTAATACGTCTTCTTTAATTTACCAGCTGACTACTTCCATTTTTGGTCCATGACCCATTTGCACGGCCAGCTGTGGAGCCGGATTGGAGTGGACCACTTACAGACGCACCTGATCTGGACCATGTGCAATCCATCCAAGCCAGATTGCCCTCCTGCACAGGGACACCTTCGTACACCTTGTCTGTTGGATGCTGTGGAACCAGAGATACTGCTAACCTATGGCAGTATCACTTCCCTTCGGATGAACGCTCGGTGATCGCTCAGTGGTGTAGCTTATGGGTTGTTTGGTTCCCGCCGCATATTGCCATGCCTAAAGTTAAGTGGCCACAGACAAAAGGTTGTTGCTTTGTAGCACGTTTCGCCACGATTTTTGCATGCACTGTTCTGTGGTGAATTGTGGCGGACAAAATGCTCGCCACAAAGTGTGGCGAGAGCGTGGTGGCGGTGGCAGGCTGCCGCTGCCAACCAAACAACCCCTTAGTTTCCTCATATAAAATGTAATCCTAGAAGTTGAATTGTGCTCAGCCCCTTTGTAAACTTTGCTACTCATGTAACTGAGTTGTAGTGCTTTCATGTCATTGTTCCTTTTGTTTTGTCACAGAAACATTTTATTTGTTCTGCTCTCAGTTAGTTGTGCTTCAATTTCTATATATGTTCCCCATACAATCTTCACTATCAGACCTAGGGTTTTTCCTGACGCTTGGAATGTAAGAAAACCGTGGGCAGCCATGAGGGATTTGACGACAGGAACAGTGCAACCGTCAGAAAATCATTCCTGACGGCAGCTCCTGATGAACGAAGGTTGTGTTTAGTACCTAGAAATTTCACTTTAGTAATAAACTAGCAAAAGTGCCCGTGCGTTGCCGTGGGAAAATATATATAGATATCTATCTATCAAGCTCCGTTGTGCTCGAACTCCGCGTCGTCCACTACCAGAATCCTGAATTGCCTTGAGGGCCGAAAACCGCCAAGGAAAAGAGAAAACCCGCTAAGGAAATGATCCCTGACCATAAACCGTCAAGCAAACACACTCAAGAATAGAGAGTAAAGGAAATTTGCTTGGAGGCTAGCCGCCAAGGAAATCAGTGTCTAACTTAACTTGCCAAATGGTCAAGGAAATGATAAAGCCGCCAAGGAAAGTAGTTTCCTTGACGGTCAAAGGCCGCCAAGTTTACACTCCAGACCGCCAAGGTTATTGTTGTTTCCTTGGCTGCTCTTCACCTCCAAGGAAATTATTGTTTTCCTTGACTTTCATTAACCGCCAAGCTAATTCTATTTCCTTGAGGGCCAGCCCCCAAGGAAATTTATACTAGCAATAAAAAAAAAATTGCAGTGAACAATATATTCTAAAATGCAGTCACTATATTCAATTGACACGTGAGTCATACATAGACATTGACCATTACATGGACATAAACTATCCATATTAATATTACAAGAGCATTTATCTTTCATCCTTACATGAAGTCCATACAGCTTACAACATAAACACACAAGTCACTAATAGTTTCCAAAGAGGTAGGGTATTACTAACTTCTGTGCAAGTCCTCCCAAGCACACTATCTTTTGGCCTAAGTACATTTGCTAGTTGCATACCTAAATGAGAAAATAGAACAATGAATCAATTACTAAGTATGTATGAAATCATCATGGCTCATGTATAGATAGTGAGGTGGAAGTACAGCAACAAAGTAGAACTCACTTGTGGAGACCAACTGCTTTGATGTTGATCTGTAGCACGACGAACTTGCTCGCTCCCTCTGTAGGTAACCCACCATTAGTGCCTCATTACCCCCCATCAGCTGCACTGCATAGCATCACTTGTAACAATATTCCACAATGAGAAGGGTAAAGGCATGATGAACTTCAGCATAAAGAACAAGTGACGGAGAGTAGAGAATATTGTTTCTATGCTATACCAAAAAATAAAAGTGCATTAAAGAACTGTATGTAGGGAAAAGGCACGTACTGGTATTCTTTACTTATATGAAATAATAAGAAACACAAATTGAAAGCAAAGTGAAATTTGCACTAACAGAATATTGCGCATTTCGCGTGGCAATGCATTCAGGGAAAGCAAGACTGTTTACTCTATTTTGAATCCATGATAGTATTCTATCAGGAAATCAGGTATGTGTACAATCATGAGAAAGATGAACACTATTATCTAATTGGGCTAATCCATTCAGATTACCACTACTGGTCCAGGAACTCACATGTAACCTGAGTTAGCAGTAACAACTAAATGTGTCCACATCAACACTAAATTTGAGAAGAGTTTGCAGTGATACTGACCTCGCTCATTTGCTCTCTTCCATGGAATTCCACTCTGTCGCTTTGGACATTGCTTGGACCAACTGTGACCTGTACCAATATACAAAAGCAGAAGTGATTCAGATTCTTTTAAAGCTCATGTGCTATCAAGTGATGTCCTGAAAGGTTCAAGATTCAAACATTTTATTAAAACTGCACATAGATCCATGTATCTCCGGCATTATACCATGCACATTCCAATCACACATACCATGCATTCCAATGACATTCCAATGACATTAAACTTAGTACCCTTGTATCTGTACAATAGAGATGCATAAAGGATTTTGAACTAATATTCTAGTTTGTAGCAAACATATATTAGGCACTTGGAGCTAATACCCTAGCAGCTAAACTTAGTAACATACTAGGTTCTTGAGCATGTAACTTCCCCTTTCATCTTGTCTTCTAGATTCCTTATCTGTTCTTGGAGAACGAAACATGTCAAAACAACACTGATAGAAAAAAATACTTGACTTAAATTTCAGCATATGTATGCTATCTGTTTTACCTCGTATAGAAACAATGATATATATTACTACATATGCATGCTACCAGTTCTACCTCATAGAAAAAAAAAGAGAGAATATAAATGGTGCTCTAAAGGATATATGTTCGCTACATACTGAAAGTGTCGCACCAACATTGCAGAAAACATAATGGCCTGATACTTGGCTTAATTAATGGATCAAATGTGTAGAGACCTACGAATCCCGTTGATGCAGGAGAGGCAGCGCCACTAGTGGAGGAGAGGCAACGCCACCAGTGGAGGATCCGGCCGCCCGATCTGCTTGCTCGTAGCCGGATCGAGGCCGCATCCGCGCCGGGACGCCGGATCGAAGCTGCTCGCGCCCGGGGTCGCCGTAAAGCCGCCGTGCGCCGCCGCTCGGGGAGGATGGAGAGGCCGCAGCACGCCACCTCGCCGGCGCTACCACGCCCAGCGCCGCCGCCGGGACCGGATCCCGCTTGCCGCCGTGCAGGTCCCGCGGTCACGCCCCGCGAGGTACGCGGCCTCCTACGCCTGACCACCGGCCGAGCGTGCGTCACCGACAGTGGGAGAGGGATGCCGGAGTAGAGAGGGTAAGGGGGCGGAGTGGAGAGGGGGCCGCTGGATCGGGCGGAGTTGAACCCCTAGAGCAGTGGCCGGCGGCGCGCGGTGGGATCTCTTGGAGCAGCAGCGCGTGAGGGAGGGGAAAAGACGTGATGGAGTTGGACTTGGGAGGCAACGAATGGTGAAGGAAAGGATAAGGTGAAGTGGGGGTGAGAGAAAAACTAGGGTTTGCGGGATGGGGATCAGCCGTTGGATGTTGATCTAACCGTGAAGAGTGAGTCTGGCTGTAATATGGGGCTGATGGGCCAAACTACTAATGAGCCAAATACGAAATTGTTTTTCTTTTACAATGTCTAATAATGATTTATTATTTATTTTTATATTATTGCATAAATAGATAAAATTTGGATGTACCTCTAGTTAGATTCAAAAAAAATTCATAAAATTTTATTTTGGATCATACATTTAATTTCAGCTAATATATTGGAGTTAGAACAAAAAAAATTCTTTATTTGCTAGAGATGATTTATAGTTTTTTCTCCAAACTATCATTAAGATAATATATATTAATATCAAAACTTTGTTAGAAGATTCTATAAACTTGCATGACAATATGATTTGGATGTATAATCTTTGCAAAAAAAAATCAAATGATTTAAACAAAGTGTAATTATACATTGTTACCAAATAGATATATCACTCACATAGTTTATGTAACTATATGAGAGATGTATGGAGTTGTGAAAAATTTTAAGCAAAGTGGCACTATACATTGTTAATATGATTTGAAAAATTTATGGGAAGATAATATAGCCATGTTATGATCTCATGCCAAATTTTAGGATTTTTAGACACCATTAAGATATTATTGTTTTTTTAGTCTGGAGACACCAAAATACTCATAAGCATTTCCTTGGGTGCCGACCTCCAAGAAATATCGATAACCCCCAAGGAAATGATAATTTACTTGATTGTTTCAAATAACACCCAAGGAAATATGTATTTTATTGGCGGTTAAGAACAACACTCAAGGAAATGAGTCATTTCCTTGGCAAAGTGGTTCAAAACCGCCAAGGAAAACACACATATTCCTTGGCGGTTTACATATGACCAAGGAATATATGTTTCCTTGAGTGTGGTGTATGACCGCCAAGGAAACTACCCTTTCCTTGGCGGTTTGATTTTGGCACCCAAGGAAATTCCCCGGCCGCCAAGGCAATTCAGGATTCTGGTAGTGGTCGTTGCGGCCCGGTCTTGTGAATCTAGCGACATGGAGAGGAGGTAGGAAAATAGGCCCCTTAACATAAATCTAATAATATAAACGATGTATAAAAACAAACTCTTCCAAGTGATTGTATCAAGTCCTCTATCCCTTTCTTTTTTTTTTTTTTTTCTTTTCTCAGTTCTAGATTTTTTTTTTTTTGGACAGCATGAGTTCACTATAAATTAAGAAATTAGTAAGTCATTTAAGAAAATTATCAATACTCAATTTTTTTTGCGGCAATCAATACTCAATTCAATTTCAGAATTTTAGAGAATTCAATGTCATACTATGATACTAAACATGCGTGCTCCACCTCAAGGGAATCCTAAATTCCAAATCTAAAGAATATACACTTGACATACAATCATGGGCCTTAGCCGCTTGGCAACAATTTCTTATTACCTCGTCACTCAAGACGTACGTAGACCAGGACCGGTGGGCCGGTCGCTGATTATGGTTGTTGCCGTGAGCACGCGACGCCGACACACAGGTGCGCCCAGCACAGCCGATCCGCGATAGCAGCACTACGTTGCAGTAGGGAAGATGGCAGTCTCGGCGCACGGCGAATGGGCAGCTGCATCGACGCGAGGGGAGACAAATTGACAGCGATGTAGGTGCCTGTGCCTTAATGTCTTTCCTGCTTGCTTGCTGGGTGAGCTCGGGGCATATCGAAAAAATATACTACTACGTACTAATATACTTACGTATTACGTATCCGGGGTAGGGCCCCGTGGTGTCTTTTGTTTGGCGGAGTCCGGATAGAAGGCTAACCTTTGGTGCATCGGATAGGAGGCTATGGAAGGCGGGGCGACAGAATTTTTCACGTATATACATCGGACTTGGCTGGACGAAATTTTTGGATGTACGACCGAAATTTTCTCTCTTTATTAGTAGGCATAGATTTGACATTACAACACATTTCGTTTGTTTGTGGTAATATTGTTTTACCATAGCCTAACTAGGCTCAAAAATTCAAAAATGCATCCAAATTGTCCAATCACTACCACAGCACAGGTTTTTCCTGACGGCCGAAAACCGTCAGGAAAGGGAGAAGGAATTGTATTCCTGACGGGCAGCCGTCAGGAAACGGCCGACAGGAACGTCTCGTCAGGCTGGCCGACAGGATACATTTCCTGACAGCAATTCCTGACGGTAATAGTCTGACCAGCCAACACAAATCCCTGACTATACAACCGTCACGAATTCCCGACAGGAAATATCAACCGACAGGAATGTGTTAGCTACACTTGACATTGAACCGACAGGGTAAAAATAGTCAAGCTGACAGGAAACTGAATTTGTCAATATAAAATTCATATGCACCAGGGACATGATCTATCAACTATCAATTCTATAAATTGATTTGTCCACGCACAAGACACATTAAACCTCCATCAAGAACATGTATTGCATCACATTCACGTGCCAAAATCCAAACATCAACATATCCATACATATTAATTGTTGGCGATACTAGGAATACAAGACTGACAGCTATATACTGTGGATTCAGAGCAGTATGCAAGTCAACTACAAAGCAAGTGCAGCTAACTATATATACTGAGTTCATAGTAACATGTCCAGTATGCAAGAGTCCCTGTGCTTGGCGTTGGCATCATCAAAGACAGTGACCTGTAAGAAGTAGAGTTAGAATATGTACTCCCAAAAATGAGAAACTATCTTATCTTAAAGATACAAGCAAGGCAAGCAATTCAAACCTTTAAGTGACAAAGCTTTACAAAAGAAATTAAAGAAGTTCTGGGAACATTCTTAATAGAGTTTGATGCATATAAGAGCAAAACCTTCATGCAATATTGTGCCTAATTTATTCTTCTCACGCCTATTTATTATGCACACAATATACAATATACATAAGGGTGGGTATTTCTACTTTTAATTCCACCTAAGTCAATAGGGACAAAAATGGGAACAAAGAACACAAGGGAGGGTATTTCTACTTTTAATTCCACCTAAGTCAACTAATACAACATAGATGTTTTTACAAATTAAATGTCATGTGTGGCAAGTCATGCACCTGGTACTGCTTGTTGTATTCTCTCTGATCATGCACCTTAGAGGTTTCTTGGTATTTAAGTCCTCCAAAACAGTTAGCCCTCTGAAAGACTTCATTTGGAACACCTGCCAACCAGGGAATGTACAGAAAATAGTAAATTAGTTTATCATTTTGCCTGGAAAAGAAAAACAATATAATAGAATCTATGCAGCAGCAAATGGACCAGTTCTCCATGAAAAGAAGTTGCAGTAACTATAAGGAATGCACCAGTTCAAAATTTTCCAAAAGACAGAAGGAATGCACCAATTCAATTTTTGAAAGTGCCAAGCGCAATTAGCATGATGACAAGCATGTTAACATTAGTTTCTTAGACTGTTCTGTACAGGCACCAAATCTAAAACTGTGTAACACAATGACTGCAACAAATGAAAACATATAAGTTGGATAGATAAATTATAAGGAAAGAGGTGCATCAATTCTGCAACTGAATGCATCTTAAAGTAATCCACAGGCTTATTTTGTTTTTGATATGTTGTGCAGCACAGAAAATATCATGCATTTCTTTTCTTCTATCTATAGAACTAAATTAGTATTGGCAAAGGAAAGAATGGCATCCTAGCTAAGGCCTCGTTTAGATGGCAAATTTTTTGCCAAAAAATTGTTACTTTTTCAACTCTCTCTCCATCACATCACAATAAATACACCAAAAAGACATATGTTCGAGCAGTAAATGTAGGTAAAAAAAGAACTAATTACATAGTTCTGTTGTACATCACGAGACGAATCTTTTGAGCCTAGTTACGCCATGGTAGGATAATATTTACCACAAACAAACGAAACGTGTACAGGAGTGCTACAGGAGTTGGAACAGTTACTTTTTGCAAATTTTTTGCCATCTAAGAATGTTTCTAGCAATCTGGGGATGCATGCTCTGCACTAAGCTTTTGGATTCAGTTTAATAATCATAAATACAGAATGATTCCCAAGATCTGATGAAAATTGCCATTTGTCTGTAAATAGATTGGTCCAAGCAGCAATAAAAATTACCTTTTTTGCGGATCTAGGCAAGAAGTGTTTTGTGGAACTTTTCGTTGAATCCACACTCCCTTTTGTGGATTGCTCAAATTAGCCCAAGATATGAGGTCAACAGTGCAATAGTTCTAAATATAAACCAAAACGTAGAACTCATCAGTTTTATGCAATTGTGAACATAGATCCCATCAAGAAAGGGAAGACGCAGCAGATCCGAGAGGGAGGTTGGGAGAGCGTGGGTACACTGAGGGGACCAGCGGCGCCAAGGTCGAGGAGCCGTTGAGGGCGGCGGGCGCCGGGCGCCGAGGAGCACCTCGGGTGGCGGTGGCGCAGGGCGCCGGGAGCGCCTCAAGGCGCGGGCGGCGAAGAGCCTCTTGGGGCGGGCTGCGCGGACGACGCAGAGGCCATCGGGGCGGGCGACGGCTTGGCGCCGGGAGGCACCCGGGGCGGTGGCGTGGGTGTTGGGGAGACCCCTTGGGGCGGGGATGGTGCCGGTGGAGGGGAGGCCCTGGGGCAGCCAGAGACTCTAGAAGCGGAGACGGGCGCCGCACGAGCTTGGTGGCGGCGGGTGAAGGAGATAGGAGCAGGGAGATATGGCTAGGGTTTGCCAGCATAGATTTTTTATTTTCATTTTGGGCAACGCCGGGGAGCATTCCTGAATTATGTCACCGTCAATTTTGTTCGCATGGGCGCGCTGGGTGAACTCATGTTGGTTGTCGCGCCATCAGAGTCGAGGCATGTTCCCGACGGTTTCTATGTTTCGTGGGCATTTGAAAACCGACAGGAATAGCCGGGGCCACATTCTGCCGGTTTTTAGCAACCGACAGGAATCTATTCAAATTCCTCGATGGTTTTAACAAAACCGACAGGAAATATTGGAACCGACAGGAAAAAGCTGTAGTCCGGTAGTGAATTAGATATTTTGTTTACCTACATTTCATTCTCCATACATGCGTTTAAAGTTTCAATGTGATGGGAAATTAAAATTAACGAATGGAAAGCTGAGGGAACTAAACACGGCTGTACAATGACCCGTGAAAATGTGTTGTTCCTGTCAACTAAACCGATAGGAATTACCATCAATTTGACAAGCTTGTGTTCCTGTAGTATGACAAGCTTGTGTTCATTTTGTTTAATTCGACAACGCATCTTTCTAATTTTTTGCAACATGCGTGTTACACGCACGATTTGGAACAACACGAGTTATACGTGTGTTTGAGGCAGCCCAAAATTAGAATTTAGGTTAATGATTATTTTAGAAAAAAAAACACAACTATATGGCTGAGTCTAGCTTTCAACACACCTACATCAATACAAGATCATTAAATGTCATTGATGATGACAAATAGATAGCTATATTTTAATCGGATAAGAAAGATCTGTATGGTGGATACAGTTGAAGTAATTGCGCTTTGCATTCTTTATTGAATTTCAATAGAAAAAGATCAGTCATTCTATAAATATAAAGGGCATGTCCATTTTTTTAATAATGGACAAAGTTCCCGTCTCAACCATTACATGTCAAGGGAAAAGAAACAAAGTTCAGGGATGGCCTGCAGCGACCTGGAGAAATTGGAGATTCAACGGTCATTTGAGAGCTTGTATCTTGACGATAAGAATGTTAATGTTATGGCTTATCACCTGTGCTCTGTGTACTGCATTTAACTGTAGCCTCGTCTTCCTTAATTTCATCTTCCTCACTCTCAGCAGGTACTCATTGATGGTAATTTTGACACATTTTTAAACCATGAATGTATCAGCAACACGACTCAAAATAAAAGTAAATAAGCATTGCGTGAGCATATTAAGGGTTTGGGTGAGAGAGGGCAGTCCTGGTGACTGGTTATATATGATGCGAGGGAGCTAGGGGCAAGGGGGCACAAGGTGTTGACGGTAGTTAACAACCATTATATACCATCAACATAACTTGCATATGCTCATAATTCAATCACCAAACATAGGTATAGGGGGTTTAAACAAATTAATTCCATAAGTTTTGGTGTTCCATTTGTTTTCCAGGATAAATAATTTTTACATGGTACAAAGATGTCTCAAATGATGAAATGGAGTGCACCATTACGAGGAGCTTGTCGAGACGATCGAAATGAGTATATTGTTTGTTATATTTGGAGCCCAGAATAAAAAAGATAAGAGCATCCCCAACAGTTTACCAAATTTTACTTGGCAAATCTTGAGTTTTAACAACTTCTAAAAAAGATATACCATGCAAAAAAAAAAAAAAAAGAGCTCATCTCCAACAGTTTGGTATAATTCACTTGCCAAATTCAGATTCAACTTACATCAGGAATCCTAAAACAGAAACAAAATTATGTTATGCCCTTCCACCTCTTGAAAACTTACATCGGGAACCATGAGACAAACAAAATTATGTGTATGTCTTTCCACCTCTTCTAATACACACGGATGCACGGCGGATACAAGACGCGTATATATCGCCGCGGAGGGAAAGAATAGCAAGTTGGGAAAGACAAAGACTAGTATGAGGGAGGACCTCTATTTCCGGCTCGGTTGGGCCTCTATTCCTGGTTGTAAAACCGGGAATACGAGTTGGGGAATAGAGGTCCTTGAGCCAGAATAGAGGTAGGGGTTTTATTCCCGGTTGGAGGTACCAACCGGGAGTAAAGCTCCTCCCGTGCACGTGGCGGTAGAGAGGGGTTTTTTACCCGGTTGGTATCTCCAACCGACCAAAGGTTTTTTTTTTCTTTGATTTCAGTTCCAGATCGATTTTCATTTTAATTTCTAATGACATTTGAATATGCTTATTAATTCCTAATCGGTTGGGAAATAGAAGTAATATATACATATATTAAAGCGCACATATATATATTACACATATATATAATTATCTGTACACATATATTACACATTAATAATTGTTAAAGCACACATATATTAAGGTGTTCATACATGTTTCGATCTACATATTAAGATATCACTACATGTCCCGACATTACGAGAGGATCCTTTGGCAGCCATTTGTCTTTGGAATCGTAATAGAACTCGCCGGAAGGCTCTAGGATCTGCAGATAATAAATCCGCAATGCTCTCTTGCATGGCTTCAAGATGCTTGTCTTCTAATGTTTTCTGCGTTAACTTCTTTGTCTTCAATTCGAGTTGAATAAAAGTATTAGCATATATATAAGATATGATTATTTACATAAATATCGACGTCAATAGCAACAGACTTTGATGTATATACGTAACCTTTCATTCTCGGTGTAATTTGAGCGCTGTTCTGGGAGTGGTCTCTTTGGGAGTTGAACAATCTGTTATTTAACAATTTACTTTGCATGTAGTTGTTTATAATCCTCGTTCTGTAATATGGCTGCTCATAGTTTAGTTGTTCAGGATAGTATTCCAAGTTATTCCAAGTTATATTTGTGTACTAGTTGCTAATGATTTGGCAATAGTTAATGGGCAATGGAGAAGGTCTTCCATGTTCAACAAAAAAAAATATTTGTACTCCAAATCTCTGATCATATGCACCTATGTCTCCGGGAAAGCTTCCTCGAAGGCTTAAAATGGGCTGCAGCGGCACCCTGAAAAGCCTACTTGACAGTGTTTCTAGTGCCAAATATACCGCCTGACAGGAGGCTTCTAGGAAGCACGCCATCGGCCCTACCATGCGCGCGAGAGAGAAGGGAGTGAGAGGAGAGAGAATCAGCAGCGGACCCCACTAGTTCAACTATCAAAAAAAAAAAATGTTATAACTCATAAATTAAAAGTTCAAATTAAATTCCGATTTCACCATTGAATTCGTTTCAATTAATCCTTCAAAATCAAATGTCACATGGATATATTTAGATAAAATTATAAGTGGACCCCACTGATAATAGTTAGTATAGAGTAGAGATATAAAGGAGGGATGAGGATGAGGGATGAGTGCGGGAGGGATGAGTGCGGGAGAGAGGGATGAGTGCGGGAGAGAGTGTTGTAAAGAACAGAATCTTGATAACTAGGATGTATAGAGAAAAGAAATAGAGAAACATGAGTGTGGATAGTCTAAATATCTCCTCAGAGTTTATGCAATCAACGTGGAGAAGCAAAAGACAAAAAAACAGTTGTTAGGACAAAAACCAAGAAAACATGAAGGCACAAGAAAAAAAATACAAACACACCAATAAATTTTATACAGAAGAAAAATGGTGGGTTGAATTATTCGATACATCACACGTTACTAAACTATATGCTTCTTTGGCTACACAACACTGTCCTCCAACTTTGCAATTCCGTGTTCCTCCGTTCACCCAAATTTCTCACAAATCACAAAGTATAAAATACACTTGCCAAGAAGAATTTCAATATAAATACAACATATGCAGGCAACAGTGTCCAAAATGGTGGTCTTGGCCTTGAAGCTAACCACTAGGCGCCGCAATTGGTATGTCTTCCATACTCTTTTGGAACATTATCTCAGTAGGTTTTAAGCACCCACGGATGTACTCCTGCCCAAGTTGTGCTCGCTCGTTGTCCCCAAACCCGAATACAATGCCCTTATTTGTCACTGCAACAGTGTGATACAGTCCAGTGCTTATTTGGGAAACGTAGTGATCCTGCAGGCTCTCAAGAACACGGGGCCTCATTACTTTGTCTGATGATCCTCGGTCAGGAAACCCTAAACTCTCAAAGCCCATCCATCCAAATGCAACAACTGAGCCCTCGTCTGTGAGAACAAACGTCTTTCTCTTCCTTGCACATACCTGAAAAATTAAGAAAAGGTTTCAGACATGGAACTGATAAGTAACACGTGTGAATATCAAAGGGCACTTTAATTAGACCAAGAAATTTGTATCTCATATTGCTGTATAGAAGAAATAACTTAAACTTGTGACAAAATGCAATGCTGCTTTTATTTAACTGTTGCAAAGTGCTTGCTAAACATCTTCCTTGCCAATAAATGCAACACACCTGCACAGCAACTTGGCCCTTCAAGCTGCTGATCAACTCTGGGCTAGTTTTATCATTCTCATCACCATGACCTAAGGCTCCACAGTATCCTCTGCCCCAAGTATAAACCTGCAAATTCAGACTTTATACTTATGCCTGGAGAGCAATCATTAACAGTATACATGTGAATGCGAACAGGACAATATAGACTTACATATCCTAGTGCATCAAGAGCCACAGCATGCTCATCTCCAGCAGAAACACGGACTACATGAATGTTCCTCCTCTTAAATGATTGGATTGCACGAGGAAGAAGTTCGTCATGCTGATCCCCATGTCCAAGGCAGAAATTAGTGCAAGACCCAAAAGACCGAACTGTTCCATCATCTGTTACAGCAAACGTGTAGCTTGCACCGGCTGCAATCTGCACCACCTGAGTGGGGCCTTCAAACAACTCAATAAGCTTTGGAGTGGCCCTGTCTATGGTGTCACCATGACCTAGTTGGCCATGTGTATTACTTCCACAAGTATATACTTGTCCATCCCTTGTAAGAATCACAGTAAAACTTAGACCAGTAGCAACCAGAGAAAAGTTAATAAGATATCATAAGATTCTGAAAGATCTTAATGGCTCAGCCTAGTGAATAAACAGTATATAAAGATGCAATATAGATAAGTATAGACAATAAATAGCCTCATAAAGTTTATCCCAATAACACATAGATACATAAGTCACCAAAAAAAACATGGAGAGCTGATTTAATAGAAAGTATGAAACTGAACTAGCAACCGCCATGGCCGAGCTCGACGCCCCCGCCGCCTACCCATACCCAGCCGGATGAGTCTAGCCCGCCCGGCTGGGCGGCGGCGCCGCCGGGCCGAACCGCCCGCCACCGCCGTGTCGACGACCACCGCCAGGCCGGCCGGCCGGATTCTAAAGCCGGGGAAGGAATTGAAACCCTAACCCCGCCGAACCCTTTCGCCGGCCCGGCCGCGGAACCCTAACCGCCGCTGCCGCCGACGTCCGCCGTCATCGTGGGCCGCACGGGCTGTGGGCCGGCTCACCAAAGGGGTGGTCGGGCGCACGCATTGGCGCCGATGATTCCCGGGTTTAGGGCGCGTCCCCGCCGATGGATTCTCAGCATTTGCTCAACTCATCCAAGATGACAGGTGTCTATTGCGGCTTTTCTCAAAGCGTGATAGTGATGGAGCTCTGGTCAACCTGTGGTTGGGGCATCTGGCTTCCGACGATGGCTGGCGGCGATGGAATCTGGAGGATTTGGGCCGCAGGGGTTCCAAGTACTGGCTTGTAATTTCTTCGTTTTTAGAGACCTTTGTGCTTTTTAGTAGTGCAGTTATTCGGCGGCGGCGGATGTGTAGTTGAGTCGTTTTAATCCCCCTATTTTTAGTAGTGCAATTATTCTGTATTGAATTGTTTCAACATAGAAAAACGTCCTGTTCTAGATGTCTCCGTGTTGACACTCAAAAATGTCCGAGAGAAGTTCAAGTGTTATAGATGAATTATAATGATGGCTTAGCGACTTCTCAACAACTTGCGACCTCTCCGGCGGCTCGGCGATGGCTCGCTAACCACTCCGAGCAGATCGCCAACCTCTCCGAGAAGCTGGCCGACGACCTCTCCGTATTTTGGTGACCTCTCCAAGAGGGAAATTCAAGTGAATAGAAGAGAAGAGGGAACACGTCTCCACATTCCAGGCATAATCCGGAAGCAACGAGGATACATGCAAGGGAAGAGAAGGGAGACAGCGAGCGTGCGTATATGGGTCCAGTCCAATTGCTATACGAGAACACAAATCGGCTCAATATCTAAGAGTCATCACGTAAGGCAAAGAGAGCAAAGAGGTTGAAAGGAAAGAGGCGCGCATGCACACGTCACAGCAGGCTTATGTGATCAGCTATCGGGAATGTCCATACACGAAGGCCAACTAACATATTTGGCCACGTTTATTTGATATATATGGGTATATATGGCTGATCGGTGCAGGAAGCAAAAAGGAATATTATTTTATTCATGGAAGGCACGACATCCAGATAGGGGTATGCATCGTATATGTACATGCATACATGGCTAATCAGATATGGTGTTCGTCTCCGTGCTCGACAAGTGGACGTGTTCACGTGCAGGACTCTTGTCGATTGGGCCAGAACGGAGAAGATACGACGACCGCGAAAACTTCAACGTATAGGCTCTATACGTAAAGGAAATATAGAGTCCGTGTATTTTAGTATTTCCTTTTATTATTTAGACGTTCCTTTCAGGTTAAGTTTTGAATGCAAGCAGCAGCCCAGGGTATAAATATAAATCCCGACCATTGTAAAAAAGACTAGCAGAATAGCGGACTTGAAATAGGTACTTTTTATTACACACTAAAAATGCATGTTGCGACAAATGTATCCCTGACACGGTATACATGGCATCACACTTAGGTAGTCTCAAGATTTAGCTGAACCGAATGTATCACTGACATGGTATACATGGCATCACACTTAGGTAGTCTCAAGATTTAGCTGAACCGAGAAGGCGACATGATATACAATGCAAACAAAAAATGTTCTAAAGTTCTTTCTCATGGCAAGCAGACCATCAACCCAGAGTATTTTTTTTTTGGGGCTAAAGTCGTAGGAATTAAAAGTCGAAAAAATAAGGAAATGCTTGCCTATGTATATACCAATAAATCACAAAATGTAAGTTGTGCACCGACCTTAAGTGTCGCTGAAATTTATGGTATATCTCCAGTAAGATAATTAAAGGAGAGATCTCTACATTACATTAGATAGGAAAGTAAAGATACTCAAAACACAGGGGAAAAAAAGGATTTTAATACACAAAATCGAGACACATTTGATGATGCCCACAAAGAACTTACAGTTCTGGCAAACTATAAAGGTTGGAGAATACATATGATGTTTCCTTGTAGTTAGTTATGACTAAGGTATCTGTGTAGGCTAAGAAAAAAAAACATTGATCTCTTCCAGATGATACATTTTTCCTAGGTAAAATCAAGTCTGGATGCAAGAATACTCATGAATTCTTAAGATTAGGCATCATTGAGATTGAGTAGGGTAAATTTCCACCAAATTGAGTTCTTGCAAGATTTCTGTACAGCAAGAAGAATAATAAACAGTTATGGCCCTTCTGTAAGGCTGTCAAATTTCCATTTCGATCGCTAATGCTCTGAGGGCCCTCGGGGACATTTAGTGCAGCTCCAACTCCATGGCTTGTGCCTGGATCAAGAACGAACACGAAAATGAACTTGCATTGCATATTATATCTTCAATGGAAGAGTAAAGCAATCCTTCTCTTTAGAGAGAATTATTCTGCGTAGTTAAAAAAAGGTACTACCATGTCTATAATCCAGTCCAATCTTCCAGAGATGACAGTGCCAGAACATCGAGCACAAAGCCTGGAGTTCTCTTAGGGAACACTGCTTGACCGAGAGCTATATGGCGCTGCCACAAGATTTTATAACTTCCATCAGGTAGGAATATTAGTTGATGCAAAACTAAATGTCTCTAAAATGTATGGCCAACATCATAAACAAATTGGATACCTGCAAAACTCTAGTCAAGCATTCCATTTGCCTTGGGGAAGGCTGACCAAAATGCACTGTTCTTGTTATATCAGTAGTTCCATCAACGTATTGTCAAGGGCTGTGTGCGGCAGGGACGCAGGACCTCGACTACGGAGCTCGTAGTCGCGCTCCGTGATAACTACGACGGGGTTTTGCCCCCACGCCGCGACACACTCGTCGGGTTATTCCCCCTGACTCGTGGCTTGAGAGGAAGAGGTAGGAGATTAGATTGAATGATCTTGCTTCCCCTTTCAACATTCGGTTACAGGGAATATATGGCCTCTGGCCCAACAAACCTCTCCTAAACTTAAGGAATAATTATAGAAACAAATAACTAGATTTGTGACTACCCAAACTAGCCACTAATTGAGATCTCCTGCTGTGCTCGGCGCCAGCGCCGGCCGCCGCCCGGGCGCGACGCCACGTGCCCTGCGACGGCGAGTGTAAACGCGCCCGCACATGACATCTCTCCCCTCCTCGAGAGGCAGCTCGTCCTCGAGCTGGAAGTGCGGATACGCGGCGCGGAAGGTGTCAATGTCTTCCCAGGTTGCCGAAGCTGAGGACGCGCCCTTCCACCTGATGAGAACCTGGCGCACTCCACGGGCCAGGCACACCTTGACGGCTTGCTCAGGCTCGGGCACCACAGCACCGTGCCGGACAGTGGGCAGGGGCGGCGGAGCTTGTGGTGGGTCGCCATGGAACTGCTTCAAGACGCCCACATGAAACACGTCGTGGATGCAGGCTTGGGGTGGCAAGTCGAGGCGGACGGCGACGTCGTTGATCATCTCGATGATGCGGTAGGGGCCATAGAAGCGAGGCCGGAGCTTCCCGGCGGTCGACTGAGGTAGGGGAGGCGCCGCGCGCTGGCGAAGACGTAGAAGAACCCAGTCGCCCACTTTATAGGAGACCGGACGATGAGCCCGATCGTAGTGGCGCTTCTGGACAGCCTGAGCCTGCTCCAGGCGATGACGGACGTCGTCCAGGAACTCAGCACCCTCCTCCATTGTGCGCACCACTGTTGCACGTGCGTCTCCCCGGGCTCATAAGAGCGAATGGACGGGGGATCCCGCCCGTAGACGACACGGAACGGCGTGTCGCGCAGTGATGACTGGAAGGCGGTGTTGAAGACATACTCCGCCCAAGGGAGCCAGCGTAGCTAGTCACGTGGTCGATCACCTGTCAAACACCTCAAGTACATCACGATCACCTTGTTAGCAGACTCGGATTGCCCATCCGACTGAGGGTGAAAGGCCGTCGTCATCTGAAGCTTGGAGCCGCTCAAACGCATGAGCTCCTGCCAGAAATTGGAGGTGAACACCGTGTCCCTGTCTGACACGATGGACTGAGGAATGCCATGGAGCCTGACGATGTCCGCGAAGAAGGCTTGGGGCACGCTCTCAGCCGAGTACGGGTGCGCCAGCGAGATGAAGTGGGCGTACTTGCTGAAGCGATCCACCACGGTGAGGATGACGGACTTGCCCCGGACGCGTGGTAGCGCCTCTATGAAGTCCAGGGCAATATCGGTCCACACACCTTGTGGAACGGGCAGCGGCATCAGGAGACCCGCCGGGTGGAGGTGCTCTGATTTGTGTTGCTGACAGACGGAACACGCACGAACGAAATCCTGCACAAGCTGTTTCATGTTAGGAAAATGGAAATCGCGCCGGAGTCGGTGGAGCGTGCGCTGGACACCCTCATGGCCCTCCTCGTGCACCGCTGCCATGATCTCTGGCAGGAGTGGGGACGCCGGCGGAACGTACAGCCGCCCGCTGTAGTGGACGAGTCCATCCACCAGCGCCCATGGCAGCGGCTTGGAGCCGTGCTAGACCTCCTCCTGGAGAGCGACGAGTGCCGGGTCGGTGGCTTGGGCAGCCCGTAGCCGGCTCATGAAGTCGAAGCATGGGGCTGAAAGCACCAGCACCGCACCCTCGTCTGGCGTGTCCCGGCGGGAGAGAGCGTCGGCGACGGCATTGGTGAGGCCCGGTTTGTATTCCACCGTGAAGTCAAACCCCAGAAGCTTACCCACCCAGTTGTTGGGGTATAGTGGACAGCCGCTGATCGAGGAGGTACTTGAGGCTGTAGTGGTCGGTCTTGACGGTGAAGCGGCGCCCCCACAAATATGGCCGCCAATGGCGCACGGCCTGGACGAGACCGATGAGCTCACGCCATAGGCGGCGAGCGCGATGCCGGGCGCCATCGCCACCGAAGAACGCGACGGGTGGCCGCCCCGACCAAGACCGCCCGGGCCGTGGGACGACGCTGGCCGCACTCGACGATGAACATCTTGGCGGTCCCGCATGGCGAGTACCGGGCGGAGGTGACCGCCTCCTTGAGAGCCGTGGAAGGCGGCAAGCAGCGCCCTTCGACCACGCAAAGGCGCCCTTCTTGAGGAGTGCGGTGAGCGGCGCCGCGATGGTCCCGTAATTGTGGACGAATTTGCGGTAGTAGCCGGCGAGACCAGAAAACCGCGACGGCGCGAGCCGACCGTGGCGGCCGCCAGCCGCGACACCGCCGCACCTTGGCCGGGTCCATGACAACGCCCGCGGCTGACACGACGTGGCCCAGGTACGCGACGGAGGGGGCCGCGAACGTGCACTTGGAGCGCTTCATGAAGAGCTGGTGCTGCTGGAGCGCCCCGAAGACGGCGCGAAGATGGCGTAGATGATCCGCCCATGTGCGATCAGTAAATCAGAATGTCGCCAAAAAACACAAGTACAAAGCGATGGAGCAAGGGCCATAGGACGCCGTTCATCGGGCCGCTTGAACGTGGCGGGGCGTTGTACAGCCCGAACGCCATGACCAATAACTCAGAGGCCGCCGTGAGTTCGAACGCCGCCTTGTGGATGTCGGCCGCCTCATCCGACCGGTGATAGCCCGAGCGCAGGTCGAGCTTGGTGAAGAAGCGCGCCCGTGGAGCTCGCCCCAGAGCTCGTCGGGCGACGGGGATGGGGAACGCGGCCCTGACCGTGAGCGCGTTGAGCGCCCGGTAGTCGACGCAGAAACGCCACGACCCGTCCGGCTTCTTGACTAGGAGGACCGGGGACGAGAACGCTGGAGTCGCCGCGCCGGACGATGCCCTGCGCCGATCATGGCGGCGCATTGCCGCTCCAGCTCGTCCTTGTGGGCCGCCGGTACCAGACGGCCGGATCGCCATCGGGCAACGCGCCCGCCTTGAGGACGATGCTGTGGTCGCCAAGACGCGCTGCGGTGGCAGCCCGGTGGGCCCCCCGGGTCGACAGCAGCTCGTCCAAGAGGACAGCCGGTGCCGTGATGGTGGTGAGGCGCGGCTCCCGTGCGCGGCCACGCCCCTCCCCGCAGATGGGGCGACCATGGCGGCTGAACGCCCTGCGGCGGGTGGTGAAGTCCCACACCATCTTCCCCGCCGCGACCATCCACCGGGTGCCGAGGACAACGCCATAGCCGGGCGAGCGGCATCACGCATGTGTCAACGCAGAGGTCCTCGCCGGGCGATGGCGATCGGTGCTTGACGTGGGGACGCCTCGGGCACGCCGACACGCTCCCCATTGGCCACCGCGGGCGCTGAGAGGCGTGGGCTGGTGTGGACGGCGAGTCAAGGGGGTGTGCGGCAGGGACGCAGGACCTCGACCACGGAGCTCGTAGTCGCGCCCGTGATAACTACGACATGTGGTTTTGCCCCCACGCCGCGACACACTCGCCGGGTTATTCCCCCTGACTCGTGGCTTGAGAGGAAGAGGTAGGAGATTAGATTGAATGATCTTGCTTCCCTTTCAACATTCGGTTACAGGGAATATATGGCCTCTGGCCCAACAAACCTCTCCTAAACTTAAGGAATAATTATAGAAACAAATAACTAGATTTGTGACTACCCAAACTAGCCACTAATTGAGATCTCCTGCTGTGCCTGGCGCTCAGCGCGCTCGGCCGCCCGGCGCACGTCACGTGCCCTGCGACGGCGAGTGTAAACGCGCCCGCACATGACACGTATCAAGCACCACTATCTAACAAAAACAGATTGTCACTTCCAACAGAGCTGCAGCTATCTACACAATAATAGAAGTCAAGAGCTCTACACAATACTTTGGGAAGAATTGCAGTCATGCAATATATGAAATGTCTGTTTTCATTCATCGTCCAGCCTAAGAACAAAGCTAAGTATGCATCATAATAACACATAATAACACAATCAATTATTAATAACCTACAATGCAGAAATTATTAATAACCTACAATGCCCCGAAGCTTACAGATTGTTGTCACCTATGCAAAAATTATTAATAACCTACAATGCATTATTAAACTAATGGGAATCCCCATTAAAGGCTAACTAGAAGTCCTTCTCCGCGCGTTGCTGCGGGTAGGAAGGAGGAATATAAATGAGATTTCTATACAATTTTATTTGTATATGCTCGATGAAAATAAAAGAAGCTAGTTATGCAGCGTAGAACACATATATAGTATATTGAGATTCTTAGCATTTGATGGTATTATTAGCTTGGTGCTCATGCTCTCATCGTAAGATAGGCCAACCGTGCATGGTGGGGCAGATCATACTAATGTGAATAAGCATTGGCAAGCTGTGCAGGTGTGCAGCTTGCACAACAGTGGAACAGGCCGGCAAGAACGTGCCAAGTACTTCCTGGCGCGCCGTGGAAGACTTCATTCTATCTGTTTAAGCCCATAACAGAGCCCAATAACGCTTCCCACGATTCAGTCTTCTCTTCGACGATAGCTGCGTCGGATGGGGGACGATAGGTGCGTCGTCTTCCGTCTCCGTCTCCCCACGTTTTGTGGCGCTCAAGCGCTGCCCTCCTGCAGTCCTACCGTGATGAGTCGGATCGATGAGATCCCTCCACAGACCACAACCCCATCCAGCTTCTCGCTTTAAGCTTCAGCCATGCATGCATGAGCAGGAGCGCATGCAGATGCAGCGACGGGTCAGCTCAGAACTCACCCAGCCCTATTTTCGTTTTGCGCGTCTCGTAGATTCGCAGCAGGAGACAGCAACTACTCCTTCTGATCGACGATCATTCCTCCTCACTTGCGAGTCCGAGCAATGAGCTGCGTGGTGCTGCTTGTGCCATGCTGCTTCTACGGCCTCCCCCAGAAGCTCTGCGATCGGAGATGGCGGCGATCCTCACGGAGGGTGTTGCTGTGGAGGAGAATTCATATTTAAAGGCATGGTGCTGGAAGAGGGGCAGGCAGAGGAGACCAGCAGGCGGCTATTCAGTACTTGGTGCGCCTGGATTTCAATGTTGAAACGGACAGCGACGCCTCAGCTCCACACGGATGCGCAGGAGGGCGGGAGCACTACTGGACGAAGCAGACGGCAGTTTTCGATGACGTGGCTTAACCACGGCTCAGAGAACTCCTAAGTGAGGGTTTTCTATATAGAAGGTTTAGATTTGATAACATGCATTGGACACAAACAGTAGTCAGCTAGCAGAGAACAACTGCCCAATCAAGACATATAAAAAAAGTCACGTTTCAATTAAAAACAAAGGCTCGACCAATTCCAGTATAAGCAACAGGAAAAGACTACATCCTATTCACTTGAGGTCAAAAATTTCTAGTTAACTAGATATTTTTAAGCATTGTGGTTAATTTAATTTGCAACCAGTCAACCACTATGCATAAACTCCTGGTACAAAAGGATATTTCTTTTTTGAAGGCAAAAAACAGGTACAAAAGGATATTAACGTCCTAAAAGTGCATCTTCATGATCTTAGCTCACCAGGAATGGTTGGCTGATGAGGCTGTTCAGCATGGCCGACCTGAAGGTGCCCTGAACGAATAAACGAACCAGAATAGCTCAGGTCGGGTAAATAATTGTTCAAAAGAGGTTAACCTAAATCTGTAACTATGTCACCTAAAAGAGGTTAACCTAAATCTGTAAACTGGAAGGCGCAGGCCATATAAACAAATGAGAAACTTTGCACTGCATTCATTTTCAACATATTTGCAAACAGTATCTGTCAATATGGTTGCACATATGAAAATGGAAATCAATGGAGGTGCTAAAAGGCACAGCCACTCAATCAGTGTTGGATGAGCTTGTAGGCTTGTAATTTTCGAACAGCACAAGCATACCTTTTTGACCTCACCTCAAAAGACAAGGTAATGATGGTCCACTTTGTTCACATTTTGAGTTTCTCTGGACTTCCACTGAAAAATCAGTCAATTATGTCAAATCAAGAGGCCATCGATAAGTAATTGAATAGAGGAACCTCTTCCTGTGGCAAGGCCCCAGATTGACAATTACCATAGTTATATGTGTATTGAGGAAAAAACATGGAACTATAAAAGTAGTCATGTACACAGTACCTTGGAGTCGACGAATTCATGGAATAAGTTTGTAACGGTAGCGTGTTGGTTTTTTACAGCAGCAATCACATGGCTCATCGATGTCTGCTTAGTTTATATCGACAAGGAACGACTGTAGACGTAGCTGTGGGAATAAAAAATTGAACACATCAGCTACGTTTTCTGCAGCTAAAAGAAATAAACATAGTAATAAAGATTGTAATTTGCAGAATCCTTGTAATATGTGATCTAGGAGATAGTTTGGTAGAACAGCAGAAGTAGTAGAACCCAATCCATTTATAAATATTTGTTGGTCAGTGTTCTATTTCTATAGAATATAAAATAGAACTGCACCAATAAAGCTCTACTAAACCTTTAAATGAACCACAAAGCATGGGTTCTACCATTACCTATAGTAAAAAAAAAGGAACAAACTACACCTAGTTAGTCCTGTCCTTGCACAGTCAGCGCACTGGTACGGATGAGCATTGCTCATCTGGACCATGTAAATTTGTATGATAAGAATAAAGAAGACAAATAGAAAAAGGAAGAACCATCCTATGATGATTTAAGACATGATCATGTTAAAAAAATGCACGTAATCCAAATTACGTTGCTGAAAATATGCTGCACCAGACCCACCCCAAAACTGATAGCCGTTGTTGTTAGCCCTCGCTTTCCTCAAACGCTGCACATGACCATACAAGATTGATAAATATAGTAGTCTGATCAGCAGCATAACATGATGGTGCACACTGTAACCTGGTTTCTAAGCTTAATCAGGATAGGATGAAGGCAGACACTAATGAAGCTGAAGGGCAAACAGAAATATTTTTTGGAAGATTTAAACTATAGCAATCCATTTGTTGGACACTTAATGCCATTTTCATACCCCCGGAGTTTGAGGTTTCGAGCACTTTCAGGTTCTCGTATATACAACCAGCACAACAAAAAGTCACAAAAAGAAGCCACAGTCTACATTTATTTTATCGGGCAGTGGGCAAAATATATGTCTTAAATAGGAATGTCCTATAGCCTATAATAATATCATGTTGTTGCTGTTCACAGGCCACTAACAAAAACCATCTAGAAAAATTGAAGCCTAACCTTGCTCATGTTGATACAGTGTAGCAGTTAGCTTCCAATTTGTTTGTTATCGTCCAGAACATGTGACATTGGAAGGCAAACCTGAAAAGTACAATGCTCCTTTCAAATGTGAAATATGGGACCTCAGATAGAGTAGAAAATACTTGGAGACTACAAACTGCCAGAACGTAAAACCCATTTTTTTTTCCATCATTGCAAAATAAAAGTATTCATATTCAGAAAGAATAAGTAGGATTCCAATGACACTAAAGTGCCAAGTCAGGTTACCACACTTTAAATAATTTCACCGCTAAAATTAGAAGTCACATGCGTACCCAAAAAAAAAAAAAAAACAGAAAGCTAGCATCTGTAGGTACAAATTTGGATAATATTTTAGACCTTTAGCCATGAACATATAACCAATCGAGAAAACACATTAGAGGTTCTAGAAACCTGAAGATGCATTTTTGGAAACTTTGTTGAGTCTAAGACATGTAGACCTCAGGTAGCACCGTAGCAGCATAAAGCAATGACAGGTAACTACATCATGCAGATCGAGACGGAGGAAGAGGGAGAGGAGAGGGATTCGATGAAGAGTAAATGAACGATTCCACGAAGCAAGCCACTACTACAGATTCGCTCATCATCGCCGCGCCCGGTATCATCGCCGAAATTTAGTCCACCGGGTAGCGATGAACCGCGCCCGGCAGTGATGAACCGGCCCAGCGCGGGACCAAACCAGAATCTCCACGGACTCGACCAATACCGGCGGTGAAGATTTATATCTCTACCGGTTTGAATCATTCCCCGACAGTGGTCTTGATGGACACACGATCATCGGGCGGGTTTGAATTAGAACCGATAGCGATTCGACGATTGACACAACCGGGTTGATTGGAACCGATAGCGATTTGGGAGGGGAAGCAAAAAGAACAAGTAAAACAAAAATCGAAACCGAAGATTAACACGCATCGATTAACAAACGACCGATCCATTAACAAACGACACAAACCAAATTAAATCATCATAGAAACAATCGATACAATAAATTAACATAAAAGAAAGCGGCTGGCCTAATTAAGCCGCCTTCTTGGCCTTCTTCTTGGCCATCTTGGCCGCCCGCCCGCGGCCTTCTTCCCGGCCTTCTTGGCCGCCATCTCCTCCGCTTTGGCCGCCGGTATCCCCTCGCCGAGGTTATCGGCCAAGTACTCGATCCGGAGGGCGATGATGGACTTCTCCTCCAAGTGGTGATTCCCGTTGGCAGGCCAAGTTGGTCGGCCAGCCGTTGAGCTTGTTGGGGGCGGCGCCGAGGCGATGCAGATGGACTTCTCGCCCGGGCGGGCAGCCATGTCGATCGTCGGCGGCGCCACCGACCCGGCCGGCTTATCGCGGAAAAACGGGTAGAGAGGGGAGTGTGTTTGAGAGCGGAGTGTTGAGAGCGGACCGGAGACAGGGGGTTATGTACGTATAAATAGGACTCAGCCAGCGGTTTCATGAGAGAACAGTTGAACACAAATGATAGAAAATTAAGATTGACACGCATCATAATAAATAATTTAGTTACTCAAGGAAACAAGAGAACCCAAATTAACGAAAGATAAAGAGATTGCCATGCAACAGATTAACCAACAACTGAACCATTAGCAAATTAACCACACAGATCATTGTATCTTACACATCCACACAGATCGGATAAACGTAAATTAACATAAACAAATAAAAGAAGAGAACCTAGGCCGCCTTCTTGGCCTTATTGGGCGCGCTTGGCCGGCTTCCCGGTGGCCGCCTTCCCGGCCTCCTCCTCCGCTTTGGCGGAATCCCCTCGGTGAGGGTATCGGCCGCAGAGTCGATCCGAGGGCGAGAAGTTGGCCCTCTCCTCGAGGGGCAGATTATTCACCTTTGGCGAGCCAACGTCGTCGGCCGGCCGTTCAGCTTGGTGAGGGCGGCGCGGAGGAGGTCCACAGCGAACTTCATCTCCTCCCGGTGGCGGCCATGTCGACGATCGTGGGCGGCGAGTCCGCTTTCCCGTGAGAGGGGCACGAAAGAGAAGTTAGTGTTGGATAACGGGGGGGGGGGACGGGTATAAATGTGGCGTTTCCAAAACACGGTTCCTCGAAAAAAATCGTAGCGCGACAGCACGCGCCCAATGACCGTCTCCTCGGCACTCAACGCCGATCGTATTTTCCAAAGCACAACCGACAGTTAATTATTTTCCAAAGAACAAGTTAAGATTCAAATCAAATTTTAATTTTAATCGCTCTTTGAACCGCAAACTAAAACAGATTCAGGGGACAGAGGGAGCAACACACAGCAATAATATATATATTTTTCATTTTATTAATATATAAAAACAAAAAAAATAGAACATATAATAAAAATGATAAAAAACAAAAACAAACAAAGAGGAAGGCCGCCGGCCTAGTCCAAATCCCCTCCTCCTCCTCCTCCACGCCGGGCGTCGTCCTTCTTGGCCAAGGCCTTAAGGACGATCCCGCCACCGCTCCACCTTGGGGCGTAGTGGTTCATCTTCTCTTCCGGGGTGGATCCACCCTTGGAAGAAGACCATGGCCGTCCGCCCGGCTCCTTCAAAGATCTCGAAGGCGGGGATCGGAGACGATCGAGGGTGAAATCCCTCTCGATCACCTCCCGCATGCGGCGACCGGCAAGGTCATCGGTCGCCGCCTCTAGCCGGGTGGCCGAAGGTCCATGCGGCGGTCCCGCTTTGGGCGGGACGTAGTCGGAGTCGGAGCCCAGTAACACGTGTTTTTGCATCATTTTTAAAAATCACTAAAAATTTGAACTTTTCGAATTACAACTAAAACTTGATTTATTTTCCGCTAAACCGAAACCCTGTTTTTGAAAAACCCCGCATTCAAACTCCCACCATATAGAAAAATAGGAAATCTTATTTGTTGCTTGATGAGCTTTATGGTGACCAAAGATGCAGTGGTAAGTTCTAGATTTTAATTATGAAAGAATATTGCATGAGAACGATTTACAAGTTTTTCTCGGGAATGAAATACCGAAACATGCGTGTATCAAAACTATATGTAAATATTTTTATGAGCACAATAAATAATTATTCTCGACAATAAAAGTCACGAGAATATATGTGTGCTTGTATAAATATTCATATATTTATTACACATGAAATAAAAGAGTCGGGGAAAGGTGGGTAAACATATATATTGGTATAGGCACCATCTAATAAATATTCTCATAAATAAAATATAGGAGAATATAAGTTCATGGGCTTATACAACATATGTGTATGAATATTTACCCACATGGAATCATGGGAGAGAAACAATAAAGAAAGGAAAGGGAAATAATAAAAGGAAAAGAAATGGAAAGGAAGAAAGGAAACAAAGAAGAGCTCTCGGGCTCACCTTCTTCTCTCCCCTTTCTTTCCGGCCGGCCCAACCGGCCTCCTTTTTCCCTCCTTCCCTTTCCTTCCCATCAGCGCGAACGGGCGGTTCTGCAGCCCAACAAATGAGGCCCGGCCATCAGCAACCGAGCCCATCGCGGCCTCCCTTTCCCCTCCCCTTTCCCTCACCGACGGATGGGGCCCGCGGTCGTCATCTACCTCCAGCGGCGTCGCGACGCGAGCACGCCCTCCACCGCCCCCCGCTGCCCCCGCGCGCACGAGCATCACCAGGGGACGGCGACCGCCACGGCACCCCTCACCGCCGAGTTTGTCACTTCACAATAGCGGGGCTCGACGCGTGCGGACGGCCGGCTTCGGCGTGCGCAGAGGAGCCGTTCAACTCGAACAGCGCCGCGCACACTTATTTACCGAATGTGTTGCCGGCGGACCACGACGAAGACCGCACGGCGAACCGGCCCACCAAAGGCGCGGGAGGAGGGCGAGGGCCAAGACGGCGTGCCGAGCCCCCGGCGGCCGGCGCGCATTGGCGTCGGGTCAACAAGCACAGCGGCGCCTACCGGGCGTTGCCGCCATGAATGTGGACGATCGCCGATGTGACCGCACCCCCGAGCCGCCTCACCGAGCACGAGGAGCACGAGGCCGAGGAAACGACGCCGCCCATCCCGCTGGGAGTCCATGCGCGACACCGGCCGCGGTCGGAAAAGATCGGAGAGCGAGAGAAAATATCCCGACGGCGAGCTCTCGGCGGCGCGACCTATAAATACCCCCCCACCCATCAATCCACTTCGCCCCTTCTACTCTGAGCTCCGCCGCGACGTGGAACGCACGGTGCACCCCTTCAATCTCCTTCCCCTCCATCCCTTCGCCCACAATCCCAATTGCCCCCAAATCGACTCGCCGCCGCCGCCGCCCTAGGTCAAACAACTCCCGCCGACTGCGTCGCTCTCCGTGCCGATTGATGGTCCTGTGAGTCTCCTCTACCCATACCCTACCCATTGCGCCCATTTCCTACTCCTCTACCCCTCGGTATCTCCCGCCAACCGAAGCGCCGCCGCCGTGAACCGCCGAGGCCGCCCACGGTAGGTCACCACCGCCCTACCGCCACCCAAGCGGCTTCGGAGACGAGTCCACGGCAACCGAGCGGCGTCAATGACCTCCCACGGCGAGCTTTGGACGACGGCAGCGTCAATCCGGCCAGATTCCGGCGAGCCGCCGCCGCCCAGGGCTCGACGACGGGAACCGACGGGAGATCCCGTTACACATGGTAACGGCGTCGAGGCAACAACCAATCCCAAGGGGACACGTCGCCTTACCGTTTCCCGCCGTCACGGGCCACCAAGGCACTTCATCATACACGTGGTGCCTACGTGGCTGCCACTGTGGCGTCCACCTGGACCCACGTGGCACACACGTGTAGGAATGCTCCCCCGTGTACACAGATGTAAATACTAGGTCCACCCGGATATTGTACACGGAGTTGTAAAAGTATACTTTCCCGTGTCAGAAAAATTCCCAGAAAATTTGTAAATTCATTATTTGATTTATAGAATTTTATCATGTAATTAGTTCCAATTTTCTTACATGATAAAATTATATTATAATATTACCCTAATGATTTAATTAGGGATTGATATTATAAATTCCATATCTCATGCAAATTAACTCCGTTTCGCGTGAAACGACTTCCATAATTCATCTAAAATCTAGCTCTATGCATCTAACCCATTGCCACCATAATGTTCTATGTTTGTTTGTGTGCCATAGTACAAGCTAGGTTTTATCGCCAGTCACAAGTAGCTTTCGACGACCGATTAGGAGCTTTCCGAAGCAGAGCTAGGAACGTTCGACGCCGTGCCGATTTGTAAGAACCTACCAGGCAAGTCCTTACCCCCCTAATCATGACCTTAACTAATGAGATGATAATGATGATGATATGATAATCGGATTAGTAAATAGTGGTATGAGCCTGATAACGTAGCTATGGAGCTAAGCCGGATGACGTAATCATCCACGTTATCTACTCTCATACGTTGTAATTAAAGAGAAACATGAGAATGCCTAATGAACCCTAACCAACAAAAGAGGTGAGTAGTGGTAGTCTGGTAGAGCCTAAATACCACGTCGGGAATCGCCGCGAGGGGTTCCTGCGGAGAGATACTCGCCTCCCCTAAGGACCGGTTCATAGACCTTCTACCTAGTGCGATATTTCGTACAGCCACACGCCGTAAATGGGACGGCTTGATTCACACCCCGTTGGGTTGAGGTATAATTTGGAGCCAAGGTGGCCGGAGCAGGCAAACGATCTATCGGGAGCTGACTCGGATGCTAGGTGATCTTCCGAGGTCGGGTTGGCGTGGTTGCTTTGTGATCCTCCACGTAAAACAATTGGCGCGGTGCTAGGTGCACAGATTTATGATTATGATTATGTGGTGTGTATTGAAGCCACATGGGCGTGGTGTGTATTGAAGCCACGTCGGGCGTAGTGTGTATTGAAGCTACGTCGGACGTAGTGTGTATTGAAGCTACGTCTAGGATGATGCGTCATCCTTTCCAACCCCTGAGAAGTCATGGTGAACATTATACCAATATACCTAGAGCAGCACTCAAGCGGGTACGGATCTCGTTAGGTCTGTCAGAAGCCATGACGGTGGCAGAGGCAACACCTATCGTGTGGGGAAATTTGTACAACCTTTGCAGAGTTTATTAGAATCTATTCGAATAGCCACGTCCTTGAAATGGGTGAATGCTAGGAAAGAACATCTATGATTAGCAATAACTAACGACTGTGATGATGTGAAGGTGATGATTAGATGAGATAACCCGGGAACTAGCGAGAGCAGTTTTAGAGACTCCGCTAGGGCCCAAACCCCTTAATAATTACAACCCCCTGGTTGGGACTTGCTGAGTACGTCTGTACTCACCCCTCTATTTTTACAGATATCGGCACATGTGAAGGTAAGATCGACGACAAGGTAGAGGACCAGCGTATCATAGGAGTTCGTAAGATGTTTGCTTAGGAGAAGGACGTTGAAGCCCAGAATTCATCCATGCACAAGTCTGCCTATGGAGTATGGGGCAGTGTCATAGTTAATCCACCGCTTCTCGGTTGGCCAACTCTGATATTGTAACCCTGCTTGGTGACCCTTCATCGCCACTGTAAGCCCCTTTCCACCCTATATTTCTATAGCTCGGTTTACTATTAATTCTGTCTACCATTAACTGTTACTAATAGACGTGTTTGTGGCGTGATCCTGGCGCAAACACGTGTGATTAATGACCCATTAAAAGTGGGGCGTGACAGAGCCGGAGTCGGAGTCGGAGCCGGGGACGTCGGCCGCCGGCGCCTCCACCACCGGTTCCTTGCCCTTGTCCTCCGCCGCCTCCAGTGCGCTTGTTGGATCCCGAGCCTCGAGGCAGCCATGGCGCTGAAGAACGCAAAGAGAATGTGGCTGGATGATCAAGAACTAGAATGGATGAACGCCATGATCAGAGGGTGTGCTAAATTAAATAGAGAGTTAGCCAGCTGTTCCACTTCCCCACGATCGAACGCGGTGTCAAAGCAACCGCTTGGAATTCCCACGATCTCTCTATCGGCCGAGCGTTTCCCCGCACCCACGGTTTTGCGCTTCAATTCTGGGCTGCGTTTCCAATGGCGCCCGGACGACATGCAGTCTCCACCTTCATTGATCTTTGTCGAGCCCACACATGAACCGGCTGATTAACAAATCGGTGAAACAAATAGTTATATCTATAAAAATCGATTTATTGAAATCATTAATTTTATCTCGCGTTAATGCATTGAGATTTTAACTAACCCCGTTCACCGCCACGTACACTCCGTATTATAAATTTTCATTTTAGTAGTACGTATATAGGCCGCCGAGTAGGTCATGGCCTTGTGATACGCCACGGCCGCAGCCTTGAGAATCGTGTTGCTCTAGTCTTCACTACCGGTTCCGCTTTAATTAAACCGACAATGTCTCGCTTCCCATGAGAAAAGGTCGAGCAGCTGCTGCGTCGACGGGTTATATCAATGTCGATAATAACAACGCCGGGTGCACTTTTCAAGACCGGCGGTGATCACATATATCATCGCCGGTGTACCACAACGCAAGTGTTATGGAGTATCTTTTGCCGGGTTAAAACTAAGAACCGGAGTATTTTGCATTGTCAATGGGCGAACAAGATGCCCGACGGCCCGACCGCGCACCATTGCGGGGAAGGAGCACTATTGCCTCGTTCTCCGTACCACGGCCACGGTGCTTGGTTTATGCCGGTGCCAATTATCCCGGCAGTGAACTTCCATATCACTAAGGGGGTTTAGGGTTGAAACCGGCAAAGTGCTCGATCCGTACCACGGCATCCGGCCTATAAAAACGGCTAGTGCGGCCCTTAGGTTTGCAATTCAGTTCTCTTCGTCCTCTTTCTTGATACTCTTGATTCAGTTGCTGTTCTTCTTCCTCGATCTTCTTTGCTACTCTCCACATACATATCTATGGCTCTCTATGGGAGAAAGCCCTCCACGCCTGAATATCGTTCTTATGCATCTTAGGCCACCAAAATGGTTCACACACAAGAGGTGCTACAAGAGTCTTACTAAAGATTGAGCAAATTAGAAGGTTAGAACATTTGTGAGATTCACGGAGCCATCCCGGTTACGTGCTTGAGAGGTTGGGCAGCTGGATTTACATGTCCATATAAGAGACATTGCATTCTCCGGATAAGATCATATCGATTTATGAAAAATCTGCTTCAATGAAAATCTCCTTTGGTGATCAAAGCAGATTTTCATAAACTAACATGATCTTCTCTTGCGAATGCCTATGCATCTTTGTCATTGGACGCAACCACAGCTTGACCATTGCAAAGATAATTATCGTAAGGCATCCTTGCTTGTAAGATCGAGCACTAGAAACCTCACGAGCACCGATGGGACCTCAACGGGCACCGATGGGCTTTCAAAATCCCATCGGAATTTCATCGGCAAGAATCACATTACCTTCGGCGTTTTTTATTTTAAATGTGTTTGTACACTTTGATGAGAACATTGATCTATTCGTGGAAAGGTCTTTGTTATCATATATGTAATCGGAGAGCCCCAGCCAAACCAGCATGCAGGACGGGTGGTTACTGGTTGCAGCCTGGATCCCACGCTCGTGCTCGTGCAGCCCAACCGAGTGGTTGCATGGGTGGGACGGGAGCAGCGCCTGGACCAGCTGCTGACGTCTGGACCAACATGCCATCGGATGGGGAGAATGCAGAGATTTGAATTTGGACCCGGCATAAAAAAAAAAAAAAAAAAAAAAAAAACGTATTCACTACTATGCATAAAAACTAGTGGCCGTGAGCATTAAAATCAATTTGGTACTGCATACAAATCTCCTCACGAGATGAATGTTTTAGCACACAGCACCTGACACATAGCTGAGAAGACTAACACATGCACGGGCATGCATCCCATCTAATTCTTTTCGTTTTTTCTCAATAATACCTTAATGCATCATTCGATTCAAAAACCATTTTCACCATTGAACTCCTGACATTTTTGTGCACACGATTCAAGATCCATTGTGAATATTTTTTAAAAGTTTTTGAAATTCAAAAATTTATGCATGAGGATAAAGAGTTTTATGCTACCAGGTTGTGCATACAATCTCGTGAGGGAGTGCATAGTAACATGGTAGGTGCTCTTGTCTTCTCTAAAATTTTAAAATTTGAATTACCAAACTTGAATCCCATAAATTGAAGGCTGATTAAAAGCATAGAGATAGTTGTCAATATGCGTAGAAAAGATTTTGACACCAGCGTTACATAGAAATTTGTTGTTGGATGAATAAAAGTTACACATTTTACCACCGGCGCTACCTTCTATGCATAGAATCTTGTGAGCGAGTGCATAGCAATATAGTATGTGCTCTCATCTCCTCTAAAATTTGAAACTGGAATCACCACACTTGAATCATAGCAATTGAAGGTCGATTGAATGGATAGAATCACTTCTCAACGTGTGTAGAACAGTTAAGATGTCGATTTTATGCTACCATCTACGCATAGAATCATTGTGAGTGAGTGCATAAAAATATGATAGGCGCCCTCATCTCCTCCAAATTTGAATCACAACACTTGACTAATAGCACTTGAAGGCTGATTGGATGCATAGAATCACTTGTCAAGATGCGTAGAACAATTTTGACACAAACATATTGCATAGAAATTTGTGGTTCGTTGAATAAAAGTTGACTCATAGCACTTGAACACAAAAAGTTTGTCACTAACATTGCATAGAAATTAGTGATTTAATGAATAAAATTTAACTTTTGTTACCGCATAAAAGCCTCTCCATAATACAATATACTTGACACAACCATGCTGGCCGACAATCGTACTTCCTTCATAAAGTGATGCATAATTAACATTGAGACAATGCATAATGTATGATGACCAGAAGCTTACAACATGGAGGCGATCTCGTCTTCTCCAAAATTTGAAAATAACATGTGATGGGCGATTAAATGCATAGAATCGCTGGTCAAGATGCACAATGAAGTATTTGAGTAGTCGTTGCATATATATTTTTAGCACTAGTGTTGCATAGAAATTATTGTTTGGATGAATAAAAAAAATATTTTGTTATTGCGTATAAACGATGGACATTACACCTGATTTGTGAGAGTTGGAGATGATGCAATCTTCTCCAAAATTTAAAATTTGAATCATGACACGCGAAGGCTAGTTAGATGCATAGAATCACAGGACAAGACATGTATAAAAGTTTTTTTTAGCACCAATGTTGCATAGAAATTTATGTTTGGATCCACGTTTTTTTTTTTCGCGGGCTATGCAAAATAGCGCCAGCCCTTTACGGTTTCGGGTGCTATTCGCCACTATTGCGGTGCTATAGCTGCTATATAACGCTATTTGATTAAAAAAAAACAGGAACACGAAAACATGTTTTATCTTGAATGCATATATGATACATTGATACATGACATTGCTAAGTGATAAAAAGATTATCCATGAGTTCACGGTGCATACAATCCATATAAAAACCGTGATTGACACCACCAACGATATGGAACCAAATAGTGGAGTATATAATCAACATGAGAACAATGCATACAACAAAGAGATCCCACACATTAAACCTAGAGATTGGGAATAGCACATGTTAGACAATCGAGGTGGATGTTTAACTAATACGGAATGCATATAAATGTGTTCCAACCTTTAATAAAATGTGCTCCAACTAGAATTTTGTTAGAACAATGTAGAGGTGTACGAATAAATTGCTCCAACAAAGTGTATATAACTATATAGAAGGCTACATATAATTGTTCCATCAATGTATATCAAAAGTGTTCTAACACTAATTAAGATTTTGCTCCAACGATATATACGAGACTTCTTTGGAGTTTGAAATTTGAATTCAATTGGGTTGGAAACCTATGCAACTAAGCATAATCACAGTTTCACCATAAATCTAAACCCTATGCTTGTTACCTAACTAAATGCAACAAGCCATCCTTGCGGTCGCCATCGTCCAAGCACGTAGCTCTTCATTTCCTGAAATACAAGCATACAAAATTCATATAAAAACATCACTAAAAATATTGTTGTATAAAATATCTCACTAAGATGCACGTGGATCCAACATCAGTATTGCATAAAAAAATAGTTGAACAAAGGCATATAAATTCGAGAAACACATGACGTGTAGATACACCATCAGCTACACAAAAATATGAGACATGGCATGAACACCTACAACATGAGCATGACTATTGAAGCTCCATAATTTTTTATGCATATTAATCAAAGCAAAATAGAGTACTGGAGCTACTTAATCAAGACTGGGCCACAAGGTATAGTTTCTAGAACCAGTGTCTGGTATAATTTCTAGGGAGCCAAAAAAAATAAGTTCCAATTTCCTTTCATTAAAAAACAATGTTTCAATAGTCATTATATTAAATGATAAAGAATATAAACTGATGCATAGAATTATAATTGCCTATGCATAGAAACTAATGAATGCACACACAGGAACAAATTTTGACTGAGATGGTCACACTAACAAAGGCATATAAACATATTAAGGTCACTAGTTAGTTTGATAGGCTTTGATTTCTCCAATTCCTGCACAATCCTAAGAGATGTGTATGGTCATATCACAACTTAGCAGGAGTAACTGAATAAGCACCTGAAGGCTAAATTTTTATGTATTCAAAATTTAACATTGAATTCCATTGCACAACATACCAAGGAGATGCATAAAAACTCAAAATCAAATACATAGAAATTATGCTTTCCTACGCTAGTACCTCTTCATTTCCTGCAAACCATCAATTCATAGAAGGCTGCTCTAATTGCAAAGTAAACAGAATGGATAAAAGACTAAATTTCAGTTCATGCAAAGTAATAAATCATAGTAAGCATACCGTCTTACTTGCTTACACATACATGGCCACATGCATTGGCTGATCCATATCTACACATCAGGGAAGGGGCAGGTCCGCGCCGTCAATGGTTGGTGAGGGTCTGCACCGCCGAGGTGGTGTGGGAGCTGACAGCCGTGTCGTCGGTCCTCCGAGCTCGTACCCGTGCACAAGCTTGCCGGGAGCAGCCACGAGCAGGCCCCGTCGTGGGTGTAGGTGGTGTGCTGCCGTGTATGGGAGGGGAGTCGCGGCCCGATCTGCAGGAGGAAGGGGGTTAGGGGCCGATGTGGCATGCTCAGCCAAAAAATTTCTATGCAGCCAAAAAATTTCTATGCATCCAAACATCTGGAATCAAGCAAGTGGTGCCACTGGTGACTGACAGTACTATCTATAATCAAGCAATTAGTGACTGACATTAAAATCAATTTGGCATTTGGGATCAGAGATTATAACCAACACGTCAAAATTTCAGATAGCAGGTTTCGGTTGTAGGGAGTGAGCCACCGGTGAATGGCAGGGTAGGGCCTGGCCACCCTCTGATGCTCAGTCCCAACACATATACAGACTGATAAATCAATATATACTAATGCCATGTCCCATCACATATACAGCGTGGATGTTATGCATAAAAATTAGAACGGAAATGTCCGCCTGGTCACAACCTTTTGACATGCCTAATCAGACCAGCAGTGTGCATTGCTAAATAAAAAGGATTAAGTAGGCAAATAGAAAGAATAAACAAAATATTCACGGATGCAATAGATACAGTAAGTAGATGTGTAAGAATAGGCACGAGCAGTCAGCTTTCCAGCGTCTCATAATAAAATAGAAACACCTAAAAAAAGAAGATGATTGGGAGTCATTACCGGTGGAGCTCCAGCAGCCAGGAATAGCATCGGATTGCAGTAATCATGCGGTCTTGCTCGCATCTGCCGTTGGGGAAGAGAGGTGCCGCCACGATTTGACTGGGAGTCGGGAGATGTGCGTTGCTGCTACCTCTAGACGAGATCCCAAAAATATGAAATCTCAGCATCATCAATCAATCGTTGTCAGAAATGAATATGAAATATCAGCACGTTTCCACGCACCTCAATCAGTCAATCCGCCGCTGCGTGCCCTCCAGGATATCTTCCGTTGGGCCGCACGGATGCTGTCAGATCTCCACAGTCATCTTCGGGATGGGGAAGATCCGTGCGGCCGTCGTGGCTGCGGTCCGAAGCAGGAGCGACCCACTGCCGCGTGGAAGGCGCCGTTGCTGGAGATGCAGCTGCCGTCGTCGTCATCCGCTGCCTTCCGGGATCAGACGACAAGGAGCAGATGAAGGCCATCAGCCACCCCGGTGGAGGGAAGGGAGTGCCACCGGTCGGCAGAGCACCTCCTGCTCTTGATGAGGCCGCCGGGTTGGGAGGAGCGCCGTTCTCGCCCGGTCTGAGGGGGGGTGTTGCCGGGGGGTCGCCGGCCGGGATGGATCATATATGAGGAGCGCTGGACAAAGGGGAGAGGACGCCGTCACCGGCGATAGCGGGCCCAGTGTGCGGCGGCGTGCTCCGGGGCACCTGCAGGTGCGGGCGTCGGGTGGTAGGGGGGGGGGGCGTCGGGTGTGGGTGGGTCAGTGGGTGGGATTAGGGTTTGCAAGGGTATATATGGGTATATGAATGGGCCGTGAGGCGGTGGGCTGGTTGGGTGGCAACCTGGTTCGGTGGAACCGGAACAACTTGGTTTGGTTTGGTCAGGGCTTATAATTATATATAATATAATATATATATATATATATATATATATATATATGTGTGTGTGTGTGTGTGTGTGTGTGTGTGTGTGTGTGTGTGTGTGTGTGTGTAATCGTGTGTTCCTCCCAATGGATGTTTGCATTTATATATCATAATACGGGCGCAGTTCTTATTTTTTCAACGCCCTTCTTATCTTTCATGGACGAACATAAATAAATATATAAATGCTCTATGTACTAACCGAAAAGTTGGTAAACATCATTGAAACGCATACAACTTCGGTGAAAAAAAGAAAGGTCCAAGTAATCTCACGGCAGTGAAAGATAACTGTCGGTTTGAAATATATCACTGCCGGATTTTAAAAGAGCCCCGGCAGTAAAAGAGACAACACTACCGGTTTACAAATACGAAACCAATAGTGATCAGTCTTCTATCGCGTTTATCACGTAGGAAAATCTAATAATAAAAATATAGATCAAGAAAAGACCTAAGATCTTGTGTGGGGGCATAATTTGAGTGTACAAGGTTGTAAAAAAATTCAAGACATTTCTACATTATGGGAGTACACATGCTTCACAAAGGTACATGACCCCTATTATCGGAAGCATGAATGACAATTACATCCATAAGCTATCTTTGGGTCATCTTCGTTCCGGTGTGGTCTCGGCCTCAAACTTTTTCTTAGGCGTGCACATGCCACGTGTGAAGGAAGCACGATGTTTGAGATTTTTCGGACAAGGTTTGGTATTTTTTCAATTAAATTAAATTTCTACGCGACGACGACCGAGAGTAATTACAGGTTGAACTGGGGTTACCCACTATGAGCGAGTGGCGCCAAAATTTCTCACATGGTCTCATGTGTCCTAGGAGGCAATTCAGTGTGTAGGTTGGTGCAAAATTCATAAGTTTTCAAGCTTTAATTAACCTCCTTCTATCGCGTTTATCACGTAGGAAAATCTAATAATAAAAATATGGATCAGAAAGACCTAAGATCTTGTGTGGGGGCATAATTTGGGTGTACAAGGTTGTAAAAAAATTCAAGACATTTCTACATTGTGGGAGTACACATGCTTCACAAAGGTACATGACCCCTATCATCGGAAACATGAATGACAATTACATCCATAAGCTATCTTTGGGTCATCTTCGTTCGGTGTGGTCTCCGCCTCAAACTTTTTCTTAGACGTGCACATGCCACATGTGAAGGAAGCACGATGTTTGAGATTTTTCGGACAAGGTTTGGTATTTTTTCAATTAAATTGAATTTCTACATAGCGACCCCGAGTAATTATAGGTTGAACTGGGGTTACCCACTAACAGAGCAGTGGTGCCAAAATTTCCCATATGGTCTCATGTGTCCTAGGAGGCAATTCAAAGTGTGTAGGTTGGTGCAAAATTCATAAGTTTTCAAGCTTTAATTAACCTCCTTCTATCGCGTTTATCACGTAGGAAATTCTAATAATAAAAATATGGATCAGAAAAGACCTAAGATCTTGTGTGGGGGCATAATTTGGGTGTACAAGGTTGTAAAAAAATTCAAGACATTTCTACATTGTGGGAGTACACATGCTTCACAAAGGTACATGACCCCTATCATCGGAAGCATGAATGACAATTACATCCATAAGCTATCTTTGGGTCATCTTCGTTCGGTGTGGTCTCGGCCTCAAACTTTTTTCTTAGGCGTGCACATGCCACGTGTGAAGGAAGCACGATGTTTGAGATTTTTCGGACAAGATTTGGTATTTTTTTCAATTAAATTGAATTTCTACGCGACGACCCCGAGTAATTACTGAGGTTGGCGGGGTTACCCACTAATGAGCAGTGGTGCCAAAATTTCCCACATGATCTCATGTGTCCTAGGGAGGCAATTCAAAGTGTGTAGGTTGGTGCAAAATTCATAAGTTTTCAAGCTTTAATTAACCTCCTTCTATCGCGTTTATCACGTAGGAAAATCTAATAATAAAAATATGGATCAGAAAGACCTAAATTCTTGTGTGGGGGCATAATTTGGGTGTACAAGGTTGTAAAAAAAATTCAAGACATTTTTACATTGTGGGAGTACACATGCTTCACAAAGGTACATGACCCCTATCATCGGAAGCATGAATGACAATTACATCCATAAGCTATCTTTGGGTCATCTTTGTTAGGTGTGGTCTCCGCCTCAAACTTTTTTCTTAGACGTGCACATGCCACGTGTGACGGAAGCACGATGTTTGAGATTTTTCGGACAAGGTTTGGTATTTTTTCAATTAAATTGAATTTCTACGCGATGACCCCGAGTAATTACAAAGTTGAACTGGGATTATACATACTTCACAAAAGCATTACAATTGACACGGTACAATAATCAAAGTGTACAAACACATTAAGAAATAACCACCTCAAAAACACCCTTCTAGCACCTATGCCCGAGGTGGTTACAATGTTACACGTTATGCTTATCGATCTAAGTAAGGCGGATGGGACCTCTATGAAGAACCAATGTCTCTCCGTGCCGGCAAAGGCCCGACAGAGACGAGGCTCTCATCTCCCGGCGAAGCACAAGAATGCACGCTACTTGGCTCCTCGCTCCGCCGTCTCCCGGCAGTCCATGCAACAATGGCGTTGCACAAGCATCACACTCAGCCTTACGTAAGCAACGCGTTGTAGCTTAATCTTCAAAAACACCCTTCTAGTACTGCTTTGTATACACTATCTACCCATGATAAAATATTTATGTGGAGGGCTTTCTCCCAAATAGAGGCCATATATGTGGATAGGAGAACCGGCAAATAAGAAGAGGTCGGCCGGCGCACGGTTCGCCATACATGGCTCTCTCTCGCGGGGCTGTTTTTATAGGCGGTGGTAGGTGGGAATGAGTGGTGGTAGGTGGCAGCGGTGTGATCTTATCACCGTGAGCGGTGGTAGGTGGCAACAAGTGTGATCTTATCACCGTGAGTGGTGGTACCGTGGCGGTGTGGCAACAAGTGTCGATCACCGTCGGGTCACCCGACGTTTATACCCGGCGATGAACCTATAATTTAACACCGCCGGCTTTGTTAAACCGGCGAGTGATTAACTATAGAAATGGGCGCGAGGTGAAAATTTCACCGGTCATTTGAACCCCGCGCCATTCGTTCCGACCTCGACGATATATAATAGCCGGCGCGGCGAGATGAAATTTTCCCAGTCATTTCAACCCCGCACCCCAATCGTTCCCCACCGGCGTCACCGACGGCACCACCACCACACACGCCGCGAGCCGTCCGTCGCCCTGGCGCCCCTCCATTCTCTTCTTCTCCGACGTCCCCAACGCCCGCCGGCGTCCCCGCGCCCTTCCACGGTGAGAACTAATTAGCCATTTAGTTCCTCGAGATTTTGCCTATGAGAATGAGATCTAATTCGCCCGCTTGTTCTTCGTCCACGTCGACGGGGACCGCCGCTACACCGCACCGCCCGTCGCAACCTCCCCCGCCCCCCCGTCTACGCCCCGACACCATACCCGCCGTGACCTCGAGCTCGATTCCGCCGGAAGAACGCCCCGCCCGCGCCCCTCGCTTCCTTCTAGGGCGCTGCGTCTCACACCACCGAGACAAGACAAGAGAGCGCGCGGACCGCACGGAAGCTTCGGTGAGTGCGTCGGTCCACGCCTTTGAGTTGTTCGTTGAAATGCCCGTGTTGATAAATCCAACGTGCTATTTCCTTTTTGTACTTAGATTTTGCTTTCAAACGATTCGGGATCCTAATATAGTGTCAAAAGTATTTTAATTGGTCTATGGTGAACAAATTAGATTTAAACATTGTGGTCATTTACAAGAATGATTGAACAAGACATTCTAATGCTCGAATTGTGATTGAAATGAGATAGATGTTGAAATTCATGAGTTTCGTGGTGTTCAAAATCTTGTTGTACAACATTTCGAATGACATAGCATTAACATCCTATTTTGCCTCGCATGTATAGGCAAACCATGGCGTGGTATGTAGTGCATGTTGGTCAAGTGCCGGGGATCTATCGAGCTTGGGAAGATTGCTCGCTCAAGTCTCCGCTACCCCGGTAATTGTTACAAAAATACAAGACTGAAAATTTGAAGCTTTCGGGGCCTACTATGGTGAAAACTTTCACTATCAACCAGCCCCGAGATCTATGAGAAGCTTCTCTCCATAGATATGAAGATTAGGAGAATTGCGACTTGGCCTATGAAAGATGTTTTGATTGGTCATGGCTATTGTCATTGTTTTCCTTATTTGGAAGTTGTTGTCCTAGGCTCAATTTCGTAGAACATTAGGTGGAGTTAGTTGTATATAAACTTTGAACCATGTAATGTATCTATGATGCTTTTATGGGTTTAAAAATAGCTGATTTTTCGTGAAAAAAATTCATAAATTATAAAAATTTTAAAAAAAAAACGTCGGGTGGCATGGGCCCGGCGGTGAATGACATACAAACCGGTAGTGTAACTACACCAAACACTATCGGTTTGAATTACAAACCGTCATCGATGACGAAACATCACCGTCGGTTGCACTAACCAACCGATAGTCTTCACTCTAATAACGCCGGGTTGAGATCGGGCGGCGGTGTTCACGTAAAGTTCATCGACGGGTTCAAAGTAAGCCGCCATTGTTAGCTCTTCGATACACCGTCGGCTCGGTCTAACCCGATAGTGTTATCCCCACGTTCGTCGGTTCGTTAAAGCCCGACAAGTACTCCCAATATCAACTCGCCGGCTGCCTTCCGAACCTGCATTGCTTGGATAAAAAATGTTACCGGGTCGTGGAACACCCGACAAGTGTTCGGTGACGAGTCGCGGCCGCCGGTTCGATATCAAACCGCGATCTCTCCTCGCATAACCGCCGGTGTTTTGACCCGTAGTGTTTCAAACCCCACATCACTACCGCTATGGTTCTGTCGGTTCAGTTTTCGGCAGTGAAGGGGGGTTGGAGCCCGGCAGTGATGGACAATTCTGTAGTAGTGAGCCCAAAATCAAACACGAAAACCAACGTTGAACCGTACTCCCTCTGACCCTAAATGTTTGTCTATAGAAAACTGTGTTTCCCTCACAGACACGCTTCCCGGGCGACATACATAAAGGGACGGAGGGAGTAACCCTAACCTTAACAAGAACCCTAGTAAGTGTTACCCGCAAAGAGAGGGGGTGCGAGACGGAGAGGGAGGGCCAAGGGAGGGGGCCGCCAAGCCGCGTGCCGCGCCGGCGGTCGGCCCGCCCGCGCCAGCGCACGACGCCGCCGCGCCGCCCCGCCCGCGACGCCGCCGTGGCGCACCGCCCACCGGGGGAGAGAGAGAGGGAAGGGAAGGGAGAAACGGAAGGGGGAGGCAGGGAACAGGAGGAGGAGGAGGAGGAGGTGCGCCATCGGGCAGAGAGCGGCGTCGCCCTTCCCGTCGCCGCGTGGGGAGAAGAGACGGAGAGACCGAGAGTATGTGCGATTTTTTTTTTTGCAAAGCGGGCGCTTTATATTGGAGCCGGAGGAGGGCACTCGTGAGACTTTGTTCAATTGATGACGTGGCTAGCCCAACCGGCCTGATAATGGCACACGATGGATGAGTTTTAATATCATCCAATCAACAAACAAATCAATCTACACTCTTTACCCTATTTTCTCCCTTCAACCTTCTACATGTTGTTCATCGCTTGATCCGACGACCAAGGATGGCGCCCTAGGCTTGCCGGCCAACCTAGGGCAACCCGACGATGTCCTTGCCCTGACGGGGTCCCTCCCGGGCGAGAGCTTCAGCGGCTTCTTTGCTAGTTTGCTCGGAAACTAGTCGTTCTTCATCACGTAAGCGCAATTGTTACCCTTTGCTGGTTTGCTCGTAAACTCGCCGCTCTTCACCGTGAAAGTGTGTTGCTTATCCTATCTTTGTATTCTCTGGTCCATCGTGACCTCTGAGTGTGTTGGTACGAACCCTAATTTGTGTCAACACTCCGTTTGTGGCGTTTCTTTATTCTTTCTTGTAGCATTGGATATATTTTTTTTAAAGGTAAGGATATTTTGTTGTTGTTGCTAGCTATTCCTGTTGGCTGGTGTACATTTGCTATTTTTTGTCATGTCAGATTTTGATCCTCCGAAAGTGGAAGATAACAAACATCAAATCTTCTGAATGTCATGTGATTACTCCCTCCGTCCTGTAACACTGTGCATTCTAGAAATTTTAAGACAAAATACACTTATTTTTTTCATAATCAGACAATATCATCAATGTGATTACTTCTGATTGGTTGATAAATAGAAAGTATTTAATGCAAATTTAGTCTTTGTTCTCCATAATGCATTATATTTGAGGGAGAAGGAAATTTTAAATGCTATAATGGATTGTATTACTGACGGAGGGAGTATATGCGTTATATTTTCATTTTTATGACATGTGGCGTGACATCTTTTTATTTTCTAAAAATATGGAAGACAACAAACAAAAACAAATCTTCCAGGAGATGTGTAGTCTTATTTTTTGAAAGATTCGAGAGTTAGCTAGACCTCTAGATAGTAAGTATCCCGTGTACACCAATCCAGCTTGAGGGCGGGAGGTTATTGCAAAAACACCCTGGGAGATGAGGGTCGGCGGGCGGTAATTTGCAAAATGCGCGTCCCTCATTCCCTGGCCATCGGATGGAGGATATGTACGGTCGAGATGGAAAGTTTACATGGTTGCACGGTTGTTTGGTTTGTTGAATTATTAGGCAATTTCTAGATTAATTCTATAAAATAAATCATGATAAATAGATCTACTAGATGGCGGTGGCTACCGTGGTGGTGGGCCAGATCTGGACCCATTAGGGTTAGGTTTTGGACTTTTTTTTTTTTTTTGGATTAACCGTGGCGGTTTTAAAACTGCCACGGTTACGTGACCTTTGCTTGGTGGCGGTTTCAAAAACGGCCACCATAAATCCAAAAAAACTGCCACGGTTAAAAATTTGTGTAGTAGTGGAATACGTATGCATGTTTGAACTTGTTTCACGTGAGAGATGCAAGGGAACTCCATCTCGCTGGACCCATGCTTCAGAGACTGCATATGAGAAGCTAATCCATATCACCGTATGCTTGTGGGTTAGTGCTGGCCCAACGCTCAGCAATGGAAGGAGTTGCTTATATAAACAACACCTAAGGCACCGTGGAGAGGCTAATCACAAATCGGGATCTGCACTCACCACGCGAGCCTTCCTTCTTCTCGGCGAGTTAGCTAGCTTCTTCGAGGTGCACGGGCGGACGGCCGCCGGAGAGCGAGTTCATCCACCGGCCGGAGTCGAAGGAAGCGAGAGAAGGGGAGATGGCGTTCATCTCCACCATGGGTAAGCAACTAATCTGATCTGGTCATTACCTTGTGTATTCATGTATAGTTGCATCTATGTGCGGTGGTGCTAGACATGCCCACTGAGACAGGAAGCCCAGGTCTCGGCGTGATCGCTGGATGTGAAGACCCATGCTGCGCCGTGGTTACGGGCGCGCGTTGAAGGTCTTGGATGCGGTTGCCAGGCGTACACGAGCGGATGCCAGAGGACGAGGGCAGCGTGGCCATTTGTTGGTTCCCGGGTCAAAACTCCGAAGGAGATGCGTGTACATGTACATATGCTGTTCATGCACAACTAGCATGCGCGTGTACGTACAAAGCTCCATGCATCTACGTACGATGAAGATGCAAGAAGCAAGCAAGTGTGCATGTGCACATACATGCGCGTTCAAGCCAGGCATGCGTATATCATGTATATATGTCGTCTGCAGTACGACACTATGATGCAGGTCTTCATCGACTACAACTTCAACTTGTTAGCGATATTGTATATCTTGGATAGGGCTCGGTTGTTAGTTAGTCCATATCTTGTAATTCATCTTGTAACTCAAGTATATCATCTTGTAACTCAAGTAGATGTGATGTATCTAGGATAGATACCGAATGTATCTTTGCTTGACTTGTAAGCCACGCCGGGGGCCTTTCCCGTGCCTATATTAACACGGAACCGAGCACCCAGGAAGGGTAACTCGTTCACCTAATTCTCACATGGTATCGGAGCTCGATTCCTAGCGGAACTCAAAGATGTCGCTCCCATCCTCGTCCGCAGCATCTGCGGCTATGGCTCTCGGTTTCTTTCCCGTAACCGAGAAGCTGAATCGCAACAATTACCGGGGCTGGAGTGCCCAGATCCTCTCTGCGTTGAGGGGTGCTCAGGTCGGCGGTCATGTCGATCCCGAAGGGAAGACGCCCGAGATGTATCAACCCAAGAAGAATGACGCCGACGCCAACGAAGAACGCGTGCTCAATCCTGAGTACGAGAAGTGGTTCGCCAAGGATCAGCAAGTTCTGAGCTACTTGCTGACCAATCTTTCCAAGGAGATGCTCGGCCATGCCACGATGGCCACAACCGCGCGGGAGGCGTGGAACATCATCGCCGGAATGTTCGCGTCCCAGTCAAGGGCGCGGATCATCAGCACCAGGATGGCACTTGCCACCGCATCCAAAGGTTCATCTTCGATCGCCGAGTACTTTTCCAAAATGAAATCTCCGGCAGATGATATGGCGGCACTGGCCGCAAACTTCGAAGACGATGAACTCGTGTCCTATATCCCATCGGATTGGATCTCGAGTACAACCCGTGGTCTCGCCATCGCCGCACGTGTGGAACCCATCTCGTGGGGATCTCTACACCCGGCTCGTGACCTTCGAAAGCGGCGCATGGAGCTCGTGGCGGTGGACAGCAGTCCTCCGCGAACCTCACTGCCAAAGGAGGCCGGGGGAACAAACAGCCCCACCCGTGGTGGGGGACGTACTGGCAACGGTGGTGGCCGCGGCGGCTTCGGCCGTGGTCAAGGAGGTCGCTCCGGGGCGCGTCCCAAGGGGACGTTCCAGCCCGGGGTGCTGTGCCAGATCTATGGAAAGGAGGGCCATCCGGCCTTCCGGTGCTTCAAGAGGCTCGACACCAACTATCAGGGTGGGCCTCCTCAGAAGACTGCGTCGTCGATCAGCAACAACTACGGGGTTGACACCAATTGGTACGTCGACTCAGGTGCGACCGACCACATCACCGGGGAGCTCGACAAGCTGACCTTGCGTGATCGCTACACGGGCGGCGACCAGATTCATGCGGCCAACGGGGCAGGTATGGAGATTGGAACCATTGGTCATAGTACTTTGTATTCCCCTACTAGTAATTTCCATCTTCATAACATCCTTCATTCACCCCAAGCCAGCAAAAGCCTTATATCTGTTAATCGCCTAACCCGTGACAACAATGTTTATGTTGAATTTCATCCAAACCATTTTTTCATAAAGGAACCGGCGATGAAGAAAACACTGCACAGAGGCAGGTGTGAAGGAGGCCTCTACCCTTTGAAGCTCTCGAATAAACAAGTGCTTGGTGTCGTCAAGCCATCTAATTCGTTGTGGCATGCTAGGCTAGGTCATGCTTCCACTCAAGTAGTCCAGCATGTCATTAGTCGTCACAACCTTCCTTTTATTAGAGATTCGGTCATGAATAATGTATGCAATGCATGCCAGCAAGGCAAACATCATCAGTTGCCTTATGCTCGTTCAAATAAAGTTTCTTCCAAACCATTTGATCTTGTGTTCTTAGATGTCTAGGGACCAGCACCTACTTCTGTGGGTCGTTTTGATTATTATGTGAGCTTCATAGATGATCATAGCAAGTTTGTGTGGATCTATTTGTTGCGCTGTAAATCTGAAGTTTTTCAGTGTTTTACTGACTTCCAAAAACTTGTTGAACGCCAATTTAGCACCACCATTAAAGTTATGCAAACCGATTGGGGGGGGGAGTATCAATCCCTAAATTCTTTCTTTAAACGCACCGGCATAGTTCATCATGTATCCTGCCCACACGCTCACCAACAGAATGGCTCCGTCGAGCGCAAACATAGACATATTGTCGATATGGGTCTTAGCCTCCTTTCACATGCATCAATTCCACTTAAGTACTAGGATGAAGCTTGGCTTACAGCTGTTTTTCTCATTAACCGGCTCCCATCACGTGTGATCAATGATAGCACACCCTACGAACGCTTGTATGGAGAAAAGCCAGATTATAGCTTCCTCCGCACTTTTGGTTGTGCTGTGTGGCCGAACCTTAGACCATACAACAATCACAAGCTTCAGTTTCGTTCCAAGCGATGCGTTTTCATGGGCTATAGCAATTTACATAAAGGGTTTAAGTGGTTAGATCCAGCTGAAGGGCGCATTTAAATCTCTCGTGATGTTGTGTTCGATGAGAATGTGTTTCCGTTCTCTGAACTTCATTCAAATGCCGGTGCCCGCCTCCGAGCAGAAATTGCTCTCCTTCCCGATCACCTCCTTGGCACTGCTAGTAGCTTTGGGGATGCAAAATTCCGTGATCATGGTTCCTCTCCATCCGCTCCAACTAACCCTTCAACAAGCTCTTCTAGTGTTGATCATGCAGGAGAAAATTCGGATGCAAATGATGGCGAACGCGCACAGAACCGGCGTTATTTCATGCGCCCACATGACGACACGACTGGTGCGGGGAACGAGGCTGATTCGCCTGCACGGTCGCCTGCACGGTCGGGACAATCCGGCTCGGGATCGGTGCTGGATTCGGGCCACCAGACCTCTGCCGGCGCTGAGGAATCCCAGCTGGGCGGCGCTGGATCGTCTGCGGCTACGACGCTCGACCCAGAGGGGGGCACAGGGTTCTCCTCGCCACAGCCTGATCCGAGCCAGGGGGAGTTCCGAGGCTGATTCGCCTGCGGGGCCTGGATCGTCTGCGCCGAGCAACTCTGTACCAACAGCTGATGCAGTTCCTTCACAGCGCCCACAAACCCGATCGCAGCAAGGTATACATCAACCAAAAATTCATACTGATGGCACCGTGAGGTGGTGTACTCTTGCATCTTCATCCACAGGTGAACCAGCATCTGTCACTGAAGCTCTCAGTGACAAGAACTGGACAGCAGCAATGGATAGTGAAGTTGACGCCTTGCGAAGAAATCACACATGGCACCTGGTACCTCGTCCTAAAGGCAAGAATATCATCGGGTGTAAGTGGGTTTATAAGATCAAAAGAAAGGCAGATGGGAAAATAGAAAGGTATAAGGCTCGATTGGTAGCCAAGGGCTACAAGCAACGGTATGGAATTGATTATGAGGACACGTTTAGTCCAGTTGTTAAGGCTGCAACGATTCGTCTTATCTTGTCTGTTGCAGTATCAAAAGGCTGGACACTTCGTCAATTAGATGTTTAGAATTTGCCTTCCTCCATGGAATACTTGAAGAGGAGGTGTATATGCAACAACCACCTGGCTATGTTAGCAAGGATCATCCAAGCTATGTGTGCAAATTGGATATGGCCTTATATGGCTTGAAACAGGCTCCACGTCGTTGGCATGCACGGTTATGTGAAAAAATGATGAAGCTCGGGTTTATACCTTCTAAGGCGATACGTCTTTGTTTTACTATCATAAAGGTGGGCATACTATTTATGTCTTGGTCTATGTTGACGATATTATCGTGGCTAGCTCTTCTGCAGCTGCAGCTGATGCTCTACTCAAAGATTTGGAGCAAGATTTTGCACTCAAGGACCTTGGGCAATTGCATTATTTCCTTGGCATTGAGGTTAAGCGGTTGGCGGACGGTCTGTTGTTGTCACAAGAGCGGTATGCTTCTGATATTCTCTCACGTGCTGGTATGAAGAACTGTAAACCAGTTGCTACTCCTCTTTCACCATCGGAGAAGCTAAGTCTTGTGGTGGGAAATAAGCTCGGGCCTGATGACTCCTCCCGATATAGGAGTATGGTAGGGGCTCTTCAATATCTCACGCTTACACGGCCTGATCTGTCTTTTGCCGTCAACAAGGTGTGTCAATTCCTTCATGCCCCTACCAATGTTCATTGGAGCGCCGTCAAAAGGATCCTACGGTATGTGCAAGGAACGAGACATCTTGGACTCAAAGTTCGACGATCAAACTCAACAATGGTGAGTTCATTTTCAGATGCCGACTGGGCCGGGTGTTTCGATGATCGACGGTCCACTGGTGGCTTTGCTGTATTTTTGGGCAGCAACTTGATATCCTGGTGTGCACGTAAACAAGCTACGGTGTCCCGTTCAAAGACGAAGCCGAGTACAAAGCTCTTGCTAATGCTACGGCTGAGATGATGTGGGTACAAAAACTGCTGCGTGAACTTCGAATTTGGTCTCCACCAGCTGCACGCCTTTGGTGTGACAATTTAGGTGCTAAGTATCTCTCTGCTAACCCCGTATTTCATGCTAGAACGAAGCATATTGAAATTGACTTCCATTTTGTTCGAGAGAGGGTTGCTCAGAAGTTACTAGATATCAGATTCATTAACACTGGAGATCAGCTCGCCGATGGATTTACCAAACCTCTCCCGGCATATAAACTGCAACAGTTTCGACACAATCTCAACCTTTCCAGTGGCTGAGATTGAGGGGGAGTGTTAGCGATATTGTATATCTTGGATAGGGCTCGGTTGTTAGTTAGTCCATATCTTGTAATTCATCTTGTAACTCAAGTAGATATGATGTATCTAGGATAGATACTGAATGTATCTTTGCTTGACTTGTAAGCCACGCCAGGGGCCTTTCCCGTGCCTATATTAACACGGAACCGAGCACCCAGGAAGGGTAACTCGTTCACCTAATTCTCACACAACTACACCACGTGATCAAGTTCCATGGCGTACCACGAGGACGTTGCCGTGGAAGTCCAAGTCAATCCGATCTACACTAACCATGCAAGTGCGACTATGATGACATTATGTGTCGTTCGACACCGATGAGGCGGACGATGCAGGCGGGCATGGCTGACGTTCTAGCCATGTTGTACCGGCTTATGTACTGACGAGGCCCTCATGGCGACCACTACCCACATCTAGACTAACACCTTGCGTGGAGACATGAAGCAAAGATTGAAGACGACGATCAGATCAACTTAATTGAAGGTACTCCGTGATCCGACTCACGGGAGTAATTAACTGGGAGCTTTCCAAGACCCCAGGAACCATGAAGACCACAATCGCCTAAGTTAGATCGCCACCAACTTGCCATGAGGCACATTTTTATAGGAACATGTATTTGTTAATTCGTAATTATTAATAATATATGTGTTTATGTTCCTATATTGTGTACTTCAGTACACTAGCACGCCCGCACTTTTCCCACACGAAAAGCCGCTTGATGCAGATTTTCTGGTGTCCAAACAGTTATCCTCCGTGTCATGCGCCGTGTAGTTTCCGCCGTCGGGTGACCACAAGTGGTTTGGGGCCGCCGGATACCTTCACATAACTAGGATCTGCAGCTTCTCCTACTGATATAGGGATCTCTTATTGTTTAGCTTTCAATATTTAGCATAAGCTTTACCCTACTAGATGCCTCCAATACTAAGAACTCCACCACTTTTATAGTGTTGGGGATGGCAGGTCCATGAGGCCAGTCTCTCACCTCCTCCGCGTCGCTCTCAAAGACAACATGGTAGCATCGACGTAGCTCATCATATATATGTGGCCCGGAGCCAATGTTGAGTGTGCCTGTTGCAGGACGCCCGCGGAGTGTGCAGGCGCCACAAGGACGTGGTGATTGATGTACCGGTTCCTCCGAACTCCTAGGCGACCATTCCTCCGTAGCTGTGAATTCAATTACATAATAAATTCCTCATGGTATATCATCATCACATAGGACGGACTACTACATGATTTTTTTTTTTTTCCGTGGTAGTAGTTTTTTTTCATTTAACGTGGCGATTTTGGTAACCGCCCGCGAAGCGAAGGCCACGGTTAATCAACCGATTAACCGCGGGCGGGCTAAAAAAGCCCAGCGAAACAATTTTGCGAATTAAAAAAAAAAACCCGGTGAGCCCAGTGGCCCACCGAGCCCGCTGCCAAGGTCCACCGAGCTCGCTACCATCAGCGCGCCGCGCCGCCGCCACGCATATCCGCAGCCGCATTCTGGTCGTGGGGGGAGGGGCGCCGGGATCGCCGTCGGGAGTGGGAAGAAAGCATGTCGCCGGGATCCGCACCGCCGCGTCCCGCAAGCCAGCCACCATGGCCGCGCCGCCACCATGGCCGTGTTATGTCGCCGCCGTGTTCGCGGTAGCGCCACGCCGTTGCGCTAGAAGCTCGTGAGGCTGGGCCGCCGCACCAATAGGCGATGCTGGAAGGCACGCCACATATGGATGGAATCGGACGGAGGGGGAGGTGGAGGGGCCTGCCAGAAGGGTAGCCTTGGTGGCTAACAGAGAGAGAAGATGATAGAGAGAGGGAGGGAGATATTTCTCCACTTAGCGTAGATAAGGACGGAGGGAGCGCTGATGTCATGTGGGGCCCACATGCAGAATGGATGGCTGGGTTCCCATGGTGCGATTGTTGTGGCTGTGATCCGTGTGGTCTGGTGTGTGGCAAGGAGAGGTGCAACCACTAATATCTTGCCATGTGTGGGTGTTTTTTCAAAACTAAGGAATGTAGCTAGCGGTTTTGTGAAACTGGGCACGGGAAATGAAGGTCGCATGCGTTGGGCTGTAGTGGTACAACAGAAGAGGTATGCTGCTCTGATTTTCAGAAGTGGTTACCTCAAAAAATGTCACGGTTAGGCATTAACCGTGACAGTTATTTTACAAAAGCCGTCACAATTAATCGATTAACCGTGACAGTTTTCTGCCCTGCTGGCTAGCTTGGGCGGCCTCCATTAACCGTGGTTTTTTTTTCAAAAACCATCACGGTTAATAATTCCTAAACGCCATGCAAAAAAATTGTATAGTAGTGCGACACACAGCAAATTAAGGAAAGCCAAGTTTATTAGACAAGCGAAAAATAATTGCGGCCTTTGCTTTTTCCGAAGCACTGCACTGTGTGTACTGATTACAACAAGTTCATCGGGCAAGCAATTGACGTTATTAACAAATAACAAAGCGACTGAATAGATTCTTGTCAAAAAAAAAAAAAAAAAAAAAAAAGCGACTGAATAGCGACCACACCACGATCGATTTAAGCACAAAACCGATAAACCACCAACGTAGGTAGTGGATAAAAAGGTCACATCACCATGGCCCCCACCACCGCACTAAGTCTGATGCAACCTGTGAATGTTAGGGCGGAGGAATCTGCTAATTGAGCTCAATAATTTGTTGAATGACCCTGACCATGGCAAAATCATCCGAGACAATCGTAGAATGTTGGGTCTTACTGATCTTGATGGATTTGAACTGCTTCCTCTGGCCTGGCTGCCGACGCATCTCTTTCTCAAACGCCAAGATGCTCATCAAACTGAGCTTGCCATCTCCATCGCCGTATACCACTGCCTCCGGAGACGCGTCGAAGTCGTCGTCCCAGAAGGCCATCTGCAGCGGCGTCCTATTGCCCCTCCGTTGATGTACGTCAGGGGCACCATCGGCGCCACGAAGTTGTTCATCTTCGGGATGGCTCGTCTCCTGAAGGGCTCGACGCCCTCGCCGAAGCCGATGGTGGCGAGGAAACTTTCCATGTCGTGCGCGGTGTAGTTCCTCTCCCTGGTGACCACGACCGGCTCATGCCCGAACAGGTCCGGCGATGGGAAGTTCACGATGGCGCTCTCGAAGCTCCTCCACAGAGATCTCACGGACAGCGGCGTCGTCGTTGGCACGAAGAGGAACTTCGTTCCGGAGGCGATGTTGCTCAGCGGCTCCACGAACCCGTTGGGGAGCGTCGGCGCGACCAGAATGAGGTGCTCGATGTACTCGTTTCTCCACGACAGTGGAGCGTTCCGGACGAACTCGAGAGCGACCATTCCGCCGAAGCTGTGCCCCAAGATGACGACTTTCTTCTGTTTCTTCTTGCTCGCGGCCTCTACGAGCTCCGTGAAGTCCTTGAAGTAGTGGGCGTACACCTCGGACGTCTGGCCGGGGGATGGTGGTGCGTAACGAAAATCGTAAGCGGCTCCAAACATGGTGTCTCCGTCACGGTATCCCATGTTTTCCAGTGCAACTTTGAACTTTCCGAGGCACAAGTCTCTGTAGAGAACGAAAAGAAAAGGTATAATTAGGGAGTTGCTATATCTCTTTCACAACAAAAAAATAACTAACATTTTTGCGAACGTGGTTGACCCTTGGATCATCATCCAAGTGTGAGATCTATCATCAAGGTTAGCGAACACAATTTTAACACAATAGACAAGAGACAATCAACAATTTTTTCTATGGAAAAACAAAGATAAAAGAGTGTGTCGTCCTAGCACAAAGGACAAGATACAGATTTGAATAATTTCAACGCAGCAAACAAGGGACAATAAACAATTTTTTTTCTATACAAAATCAAGGACAAAAAGGGACCGTACTACACGAGCATGCATATTAATTACGATAGTATCGAGCGAGACGTACGATGCTGCTCGCGTGGTTTAGCTAATTGAGATCCCTAGCTAATTAACCTGGCGTTGGTTGGCACTGCTGTGGTCGCAAGATTTCTTTTTCAAATTTCTTTCGAAAGAGAGGTAGGAAAAAAATATAGAGATTATTATATACTGAATCGCTCTGCAGATTCGAAGGACGACAACTCACGAATGGACGCCGGGCAGGTTCTTGTAGCTGAAGGCTCTTGTGGAGCCGAAGTTGGGCAGTCGCGTCTCGACGCCGGGTAGGTTCCGGTACTCGTTGATGGCAGAGTCGTAGACGAGGCTCATCTGCTCCAGGAAGCAATCCACGTAGTCCTGGACCGTCACGTCGGAAACGTTTTTCCACAGACTGAACCACCCCTTTCCCTTCATGGCGCCGCAGCGTGGCTGCGACGGTCTGTACGCCTCGGTGAGGCGTGCCTCGAGGTCGGTGCAACCCATCCCTGGCAGCAGAATGAGCGGGCGGAGCTCGCCGCCGACGCCGGCATCTTTGGATAGGCGTGGCCTGCCGAGCGAAAGGTGATCACGGAGGGCCGGTGGGAGCAGAAGCAGGAGGAGAAGCAGAGGCAGCACGAGAGGAGTAGGCAAGGCCATGGAGTGGAGTCTCTTGTTTGCCTGGAGATCGCTAACTAGTGCATGTATAGCAGTTCACACAAGTGATATATGATTACGATCGAGCACCCCAAATCCATATCCAGACAAAATTAAGACGTTTTTAAATATGCCAGCTCCCTTGCACCATGTGCTGCCACGTTGGAGTCCTGACTTGTCAGGACGCCATGTGCTGCCCCGCCTGGCGTGCAGTTGCATGGGAGTTGATCGGCCTTGTTTAGATGGCTAAAATTTGTAAACTTTTTCTCACTTTCTCTCCATCACATCACATTAAATACATCAAAAGACATATGTTTGGAGTATTAAATGTAGGTAAAAAAAAACTAATTACACAGTTTAGATGTACATTGCGAGACGATTCTTTTGAGCCTAGTTACTGTTGGCGGTCATTATTGAGTAATTAATACCACCAACTTATATCCAATTCATAAGAAACAGGCAAACTTATGTCACATAAACCGTTACTACTCACCTAGTTCCACTTGTATTCGAAGAAAATATGTTTTGCAGGCACAAATGTGGAAACAGGTGAAAGTACGCCGAATAAAGAAAGAAAGCGCACATGAGGACTGCGTTTTGGACAAGGGAAATGCACATGGACCAAAACCAACGTGAACCAGGCCAAAGCACCCCCGAGGACGCAAGCTAGAGTGGGCCACAAGCCCGCGTGCGGGCCGATCGCGAGGCGGGCCAAACCTGCGACGCCGCGGCACCGCGGCGCCCGCCGTGGACATGGCCCCGATCCCGCCGCGCTTTTGCCTTGACCCGTGTCCGGAGGAGCAGAGGCGGTTGCATGTGGTGCTTTTCGGGATAGCGCCAAGAATTCCCGCCAAACTCCCCGAAAGCTCCCTAGAACAAGGATGGCCCTCCATTTCCTCTTGGTTTTTCCTATATAAAGAAGGCCACCCCCCCTCTCTTACACACACAACACACAAGAGCTTCTCTCTTCACTTTCTCTTCTTCCTTTTATTAGTTAGGAGTGAGGCACAATGTAAGATCAAGATCTTCTTGGAGATATTTGGTATGATCAATATAGTTTTACTTATGTTGATCAATACTTTGCTCTCCACATTATTCTTGTTCTTATTATCAATAGCTAAATAGAGCACAGTTCATGCGATATGATCTTAGCATATGAACTAGCATATAGTTTGCATGTCGCGATCTTGTCAAATAGAATTTTATGCTTAAATGTATTATACATACATGATTAGACCATAATGAGTTCTCTCTTAAGATAATTCTTGGTTGCTTGTCGGTTTACGGGTTCGTCGTTCGCCCCTTGTGGGGATGCTCTGGTAGAGGGCCTCGCACAGCGGGTCACCCTGATCAACGCTAGAGTAGTAGTCATAGCGTAAACGTGGTGTTTATGCTAGAGGCTGCCTTCGTTTGCCTCGAACTCGCACGGAATGAGGGGTAGGCGGCAGGTGGTGACAGCCCTGTCCGGCCCTTGTAATCCCCCACGTCAGTGTTTCGAAGTAGGGCTATTGGCCGGCATCGCTTGGCAAACCAGGCGTTATCCGGTGCCCCGAAGTAAACTAATAGTAATTGAGGTTATCTCGAGTTATAATCTCTGACGGTATAAGGCATGCATGTATATCTGCTATCTTAATAAAGCTATATAGGATATCCTTCTCCTAGCATGTTTTCTTTTTATCCTTTGAGACTGGTTCAAGTGTGTGTGTCAAGTTATCATACCATTTGATTTATCCCTATTATGGATTGTGGTCTATTGCATAGTCGTGTTATCTTGTCCATGTTCATATTAGAGACTTTTACACCATGCCTTCCCTGTGGAAATACGATACCTCGAATACTTAGGGTGAAAGCTACTGGCCGGCATTTCCGCGGCGCTTGCGGAACTCTTTCGCTTTTGCGTTATGAAACGCCAACAAGCCTTTCTCGGCGCCGTTGTCGGAGAAGGCACTGGTTAAAGGAATGATCTACTAGAACATGTTCATGATGATATGCATGTGTAGTAACCATTGTTCATGACAGGTTTATATTGAAAAAAAAAAAAATCCTACTAATAAAAGCAAGGGCATGTTTTCAAGTTGGTATGCACTTTCGGGTATGCTTGTCACTAACCATTTCAGGTTAAGATCAAGAAGACCATAGGACATATCATGCTGGAGGGCATGGAGCAACATCAACTCGAAAAAAAAAGAAGAAAAAAATTGATGTTAATCTTGCCTTGCTAAAAAAAACAATATAAAAAAATATCATCACGAGCCGAGGGTGACAAATCAATAATGAACCATCAATTCCTCCACCCTACTATCTCATAGATAAGTATATATGTATACACACTAACTCTATGCAGATGGAGAGAAAGTCATCGTCAAGAGAAAACATGATCATCTTATATGACGGAACGACTACACTCATCACTCACAATTCAATCATAAATTGTGAATGATGATCGATCAAGCCTTGTGGCTCCGCCCGAGGTGGACAATCAAGCTATTGCCACAAAAGTTTAATGATGCTACATATACACACGGGTAAGCAAAGGTAATTCTTCACCAAATCATTTTTCTTACTTTTGTCTCCATAAAAAGATTCTTGTATCCTTTGTTCATGAAACATGATCGGGTTTGGATGCACTTACATGGGCACATGTGGTACATACATAGGTTTTTTAAATCAAGCATGGTGCTTGGGTTAAAATGACCTTCTTTAATCAAATTTTGACATGGCGTTGAAGTTTGATTAATGAACCTGTGGTCGACTTCATAAACAATAGAGCTACTTTATGAAGGAGATAAAACAAGGCTAGACTTACCTTACATATTTATCTTAGCCTTGTTTGAGTATGAAAAGTTGGTGAAGTTGTCCTCCTTTGATAATAAAAAAAACCAAGCTTGCTCAATTGCTCCCTCCCGCATTACGTTTTGAAACCGAGGAAATCATGAAGGATGGTAAGTCCACTCGTGAATCTACCATACACTAACCATGCAGGTAAGGCCAAGGAAGCACGAGGGTACAACCCCGATCCATCGAGTTTGAGCTAGCTTGGGGAGGACCATAACAAGGTAATGTGAAACCGACACTTTCATGTTTGTTCATTACCTTGCAAAAAAAAAAAATTATCTTGTTCACCATTCAAAGTCTTCTTTTCCATTGGATGAATCTTGATTACTACTTCATACCTCCTCAATCTATCTTTGGCATGTTTTTGTTTGGAAGTTTTGATCATGAAATTGATGATCATACTCTCATAGGCTTGCTAAATTAAGCATGGTGCTTAGGTTAGCTAAGTCTACCTTAATCAAATTAGACATGGAGTCGAAGTTCGATTATTGAACTAAAAGTCGCTAGTATACATTTTGGTTGATCATATGGACTAATCCATGCAGGAATTTGTCGAATTTATAAGGGTAAGTCCTTGAGATGACAATGGAGATGAAATCTTGTTTAAGTGAAAAAAAAAAAAAATTAATAGTAACAAAAAAAAAAAATCTTTCAACCCAAGTATTCCTGTCTCCGTTATCTTGATGACATCCAAAGACAAGCTTGGGGAGTCTCCTAGCGCGCTCAAGAGAGGCCACAATCCACAAATCAAACTATGGCGTGCGCCAACTAGCGGTACTCCCCTGCGGAAGGTAAGTCGGTAATAATTTTTATGATTCTTTTTATTTAAATGAAAATTCTTTTCTTACATTTAGTTATCCTTCACCATTTTAATTTATTTTATCATTATAGTGAACTATATATATTTAAAAAAAAGCCTATATATATACCATCTATATAAGACTATCCTTGAAAAAAAAAAAAGAAAGAAATACCTTAACTAATAAAATAAACTCTCGTTTTTATTCTATCAAGAAATTATCTACATAAAAAAAATATATAAAAGCAAATAAAAACTTGGGAAAATTAAAAATCGAGAGCGGCACATCGAAACCAAGCGATGCCCCAACGGTCTACGATCGAGCTCGACCATTGGCAAGCGCCGCCAAAGTCGGGGCGGCATTGGACCCGATGTGGGTCCGAACGGACCCCCGGCCCGACCGCGCCACTATGGCGGCCGTTCGCTATTTTTCCATCGCTATCACTCCACGTACCAATGTGCTCGCTGGCGTATCGTGGGGGCAACACACAATCAAAACGCAATGTGGCCGGGAGAGCACTCCACTCTTTTCATTTTCACTCTCTCGCCGCCGCTCGCTCCAATTCTTGCATTCTTCAAGCTTCTCCAAATTCTAGTGCAAGAAACCTCGCCGAATTACAAGTCACAACACATCCACAAGCAAAGCTCGTAGAGTTTCACTCACCGACATAACCCTCGCCGAGTTTGTTCTCTTTTGTCTTGTTTTCCAACATTGGCGGGAGCCGCACGCACAATCAATCCGACTCGAGAAGATGCCACCATACTACGGTGGACCCTCGGATAGAGCCTTCTAGAGAACGAAGGGTACAACCCCGATGCAAAGGCCACGAGCTAGCTTTGGGGAGGACCCCCGCAGAGGTAAGTATGTATTTTCCCAAACTTCCCAATTCATTTTACTAATAAAAAAAACAAAAATAAAATATATTAATATATATATATATAATGAAATGAAAGTCGATAAAAAAAACAACAACAAAAAAAGAATAATAATAATAATAAGATTTATCCCACTCCTATATGTGACATAGGAATGCTTAAGTTCCTCTAAAGTTGAAGTGATGAATAGTTGCTCTCTTTATAGTTCAATTTTTTGCGCCTAGTTTATAACTTTGAATTCCCTTATGTTTAGATTTGTTGGATAATTTTGCCTCGCCCTAGAAACTTGATGATCCGTGGGAATGCAAACATAAGATCATTCACTAAGTTATTGTCCGATATGATATGGTGCAAATAGAATCTGCTATGATTTTGTTCTAAGAGAAACTTAACATCCAGGAAAACAATTTTTAAAAAAATTCCTCAATGATCAAACCGCTAGAATTGTGATAACTTATGTCGAAAACCCTGTTATACACCTATGATCAATGATGCTAGGATATAGGGTATGGGCTATGTAAAAAAATGGACGCGTGTCCGCAAATAAATAAAACAATGGTTACTCGATGCCCGCCTAAAAAAAAAAAAAAAAAAAAAGAGAAAAAAAAAGAGAAGAATAATGGACAAGTGTCCGAGGGCTTAGAAGAGCCCACTTCTCCTTTAAAAAAAAAAAAAAAAAGGAGAGCTAGCCCATACCCTCTCAAAAAACAAAAAGATCTAACTTATGCATCTTGATCAAAAGGTTATGACTCGTTCCTTCATATGGTTTACTTCTTGAGATGACTTGAGGAATAATAAAAATATGACAAAATCTCCGAATGATTAGTTGATCAAAGAATGAATGACTAGTGCTTCTATTAAAAACCATTCTATCTTGCAATGACCCAAAAGTTGGAAAATATTATAAGCCCCACATGACTTGAGTAAAAGGATGGTGCAAAAATACCAACTTATTTAAACAAAGGAGGAACACTTAGTTATAAACATGATGCATTTTGAAATATATCAAGTATTGAAGCAACTCTTGATCAACAACCAAACACTTGGCTATTTGCTCGGGACGAGCAAAGGTTAAGCAAGGGGATTTGTTGGCGGTCATTATCAAGTAATTAATACCACCAACTTATATCCAATTCATAAGAAACAGGCAAACTTATGTCACATAAACCGTTACTACTCACCTAGTTCCACTTGTATTCGAAGAAAATATGTTTTGCGGTGCACAAATGTGGAAAGGTGAAAGTACGCCGAATAAAGAAAGAAAGCACACATGAGGACTGCGTTTTGGACAAGGGAAATGCACATGGACCAAAACCAACGTGAACTGGGCCAAAGCACCCCCCCGGGGACGCGAGCTAGAGTGGGCCACAAGCCCACGTGCCGGGCGATCGCGAGACGAAGCCAAACCGCGACGCCGCCGCGCGGCGCCGCCGCGGGACATGGCCCCGATCCCCCGCGCTTTTGCCTTGACCGTGTCCGGAGGGAGCAGAGGCGGTTGCATGTGGTGCTTTTCGGGATGGCACTAAGAATTCCCGCCAAACTCCCCGAAAGCTCCCTAGAACAAGGATGGCCCTCCATTTCCTCTTGGTTTTTCCTATATAAAGAAGGCCACCCCCCTCTTACACACACAACACACAAGAGCTTCTCTCTTCACTTTCTCTTCTTCCTTTTATTAGTTAGGAGTGAGGCACAATGTAAGATCAAGATCTTCTTGGAGATATTTGGTATGATCAATGTAGTTTTACTTATGTTGATCAATACTTTGCTCTCCACATTATTCTTGTTCTTATTAACAATAGCTAAATAGAGCACAGTTCATGCGATATGATCTTAGCATATGAACTAGCATATAGTTTGCATGTCGCGATCTTGTCAAATAGAACTTTATGCTTAAATGTATTATACATACATGATTAGACCATAATGAGTTCTCTCTTAAGATAATTCTTGGTTGCTTGTCGGTTTACGGGTTCGTTGTCCGCCCCTTGTGGGGATGCTCTGGTAGAGGGCCTCGCACAGCGGGTCACCCTGATCAACGCTAGAGTAGTAGTCATAGCGTAAACGTGGTGTTTATGCTAGAGGTGCCTTCGTTTGCCTCGAACTCGCACGAAATGAGGGGTAGGTAGGCGGTGGTGACAGACCTGTCCGGCCCTTGTAATCCCCCCACGTCGGTGTTTCAAGTAGGGCTATTGCCGGCATCGCTTGGCGCACCAGGCGTTATCCGGTGCCCCGAAGTAAACCAATAGTAATTGAGGTTATCTCGAGTTATAATCTCTGACGGTATAAGGCATGCATGTATATCTGCTATCTTAATAAAGCTATATAGGATATCCTTCTCCTAGCATGTTTTCTTTTTATCCTTTGAGACCGGTTCAAGTGTGTGTGTCAAGTTATCATACCATTTGATTTATCCCTATTATGGATTGTGGTCTATTGCATAGTCGTGTTATCTTGTCCATGTTCATATTAGAGATTTTTACACCATGCCTTCCCTGTGAAAATACGATACCCTGAATACTTCCGGGTGAAAGCTACGGCCGCATTCCGTGCGCTTATGAACTCTTTTCGCTTTTGCGTTATGAAACGCCAACGTTACTCCATGGTAGGATGATATTATCACTAAAGAAACGTCTTTAGAGTGTACGATGTGACATTCAATTACATTTTTTAGCCATCTAAACGAGGCCCAAGAAAAAAAAAAAAGAAGCCCCGCAAATTTGATGAGCAGGTCAATGCATTGGAGCGCGTGCGGCTACGGTGCAGTACTGCGATCCAGCACTTTTTAAATTTGTCAGCTGTCAGTCATCCCTTGCGCCACGTGCTCACGTGCGCATGTTGGAGTGCAGTTGCATGGGAGTTTGATCAAGAAAATAAAAGAAGAGAAGCCCCGTGCGCATTTGATGCTGGGAGCAGGTCTATGCACTGGAGCGCATGTGGCCACTGTCATTTGATGCTGAGAGCAGGTCTATACACTGGAGCGCTTGCGGCCACTGTGCTCTGGCTGCGATCCAGCACCTACCCTATTTAGATCTCAAATGCAAACTAGAAAAAGTATCGCATCGAATATGTCGGCACATGTATGGAGCACTAAGTCTAGAAGAAATAAAAAAACTAATTACACAGTTAGCTTATAAATTTCGAGACGAATCTAATGAGCCTAATTAGATCGTGATTAGACACTAAACTGATACACTAACATATGCTCTAATGATGGATTAATTAGGCTTAATAAATTTATCTCGTCGTTTACAAACGAAATCTATAATTTATTTTATAATTGGTCCACATTTATTACTTCAAATGTGTGGTTATATTGACACTTTACACCCACCCAAAATGATCTAAACACAGACGTTTTTTGAATTTGCTGGCTGTCACTGTCATCCCTTGCGCCACGTGCTCACGTCCGTACTCCCTCCATCTCAAAATAAATGTTTAATTCGACAACGCATCTTTCTAATTTTGTGGCAGCCCAAAATTAGAATTTAGGTTAATGATTATTTTAGAAAAAAAAAAAACACAACTATATGGCTGACTCCAGCTTTCAACACACCTACATCAATACAAGATCATTAAATGCCATTGATGATGACAAATAGATATCTATATTTTAATCGGATAAGAAAGATCTGTATGGCGGATACAGTTGAAGTAATTGCGCTTTGAATTCTTCATTGAATTTCAATAGAAAGATCAGTCATTCTATAAATACAAAGATCAGTCATTTTTTTAAAACTAGTAGAAATGCACATGCGACACGCATGTGCCTGTAAAAAATATTTTCTCATATCCGCAATTTATACAATGTCAGCTTTGCAAACCGTACCTAATTAATTAAATACAATGAACAAAGTGACAATATTCTTTACATAAATATACACTTATATATGGCAATTACGACATAGGTGGTTGTAAATTCTATTTCAATGATCACGTTTAGGATATTACATTGTTGTTACCATTTATGGTACAATGGTAAGAAGTATATGATTCAGTCGTGACACACAGCACAACATGGTACGATCGAGTATCCATTGCTCAAATAAAATAGCAAATTTATAGAAAGGGAAATCTTTGCTGGAAACAATGTGCAAGGACAAACAAACCAGTGGTTTGGCATTTGGACTTGGCATTCTTACTTTTTTGCCAAAATCTTCTAATTATGGTCTCTAATGGTTTGGCAATTGGGTCGGCAAATTTGGTTAACTTAAATCCACCGTCAATGCGCGCATTATTGCGCGCGGTGAGGCTCCGTGCATATCCCCCGCGCACGCGATCTGTTCGTCTCCCGCGTGAGTGAAACATCCGCCCGACCTCTTTCCCCCCTCCCGCAGTGTTGGGACCGATCAATCTGTCTCGCGGTGCACGCCTTCGTCGACTCATCCTCGCAAGGTCGCCCACGGAGATCATCAACTCACCAAGCAAGGTTGCCCACGGAGAAGATCAGCCTCGCCACGACGGTTGAGGTACAAACTACATGGAACTTCTGCCGCCTGGGCGTCGATCTGTCCATCTCCATGGAATTGTTCCTGCCGGCTAGGGTTTATGTCCACCAGGGCCGGTAGCCGCTCGTCGCAAGGTGCCTGTCACTAGATCGAGGAGCAGCTGAGCACTCGAGCCGGCGACTCAGCCCTCCGGTTGCGAGCCAGTAGTGAGCACCGTATAGGAGCAACCTGCGCGGGCTTGGCCCACCGGTGGCCAGCGGAGTTGCGACTTGCAAGCGGACGAGCAACGAATTGATCTTCATACAACAATGTGCAGATTCATTTAATGTATATTTTGTTGAGTATACTTGCAAGCGGACGAGTAACGAAAGAACTGCAATATATTTTGAGAACCTATTTATATTTCAGTGTGACAACCTGTTTAATTAAGCATGGTTTGTTATTATCAAATCGATGGATGTGTATGGTACTGTGTTGCATGGATTTGACAGCATTGATTCAGTGGATTTGAACGTATGGTACTCTGAATTTAAACTATTTGATCCAGCATTGACAGGGATGTCTTGTACTTTCAATGTGTTTTGCATGGATTCAGTGGCCAGCAAATTCGACACAAAGAACTGCAATATGTTTTGACGGGGCAGCTAGCGAAATAAAAAAAATATTGGTTAGTTATATGTAGGGCTCACAATTTTGGTTTTGGCAAGTTGAATTTGCCAAACCATTGGAGATGGGCTTGCAATTCACTTGGCAAACATCTTGGGGACTTGGCAAATTGCAACTTTTGCCAAATGCAATTTGCCAAACCGCTGGAGATGCTCTTAGTACATCTTTGTTGCTCCCATTGAAGGACATTTTCAACCTCTTAAATGTGATCAATCAAACCATGTACGTTGATGAACATATTCAACCTCTAAATTTTTGCCAAAAAAAATGTGATGAGGTTTTCCTGTTTTTTTTCCTGACCGAGGATCTTCCCCATTTCTATTGCAATAATGGAAATACAAATAGTTCAGATAGGTTCAGAGACAGCAAGAAGAGATTTTTCCTGTTAAAAAAAGCTTCTCATGATAGAGCGATCCAGGTAAAAATTGACAAGTAAATTTCATAAAAGATTTATCTTATTGAGTTACTATTGCCAATGATAAAATGGATAAATTAAATACAGAATGGTAAATTGGGCACCATCTTTCATTACTACTTATTCAGCTGACAAATATGAAGAAAATTTTCATTTATTTTAAACTAACCAGAAACATAAATAATGGCACAAACAGATACCTGCTTCAGCATCAGCATGGCTGCACAAGGCCATGCTTCTTTTTTATTTAGGGCGTCCACCATTTCGCTAAGCTTTCTTTTCTTCTCATCAATTCCATCAGGATAATCCACCTGGAATAAATGATAAACAATGGTTGTTTCACTAAAGCCACATATATAAATAATGCTTGTAACATAACAAAAAAACAAAGCACACAGGTCAAATGTTTAAACACATAAAGATGCAAGCAATATGCTCCTACAGTCCTAGGAACTGCAACACTTAATTTCTTTTTGGCTTATTTGCAACATACAATCTTCGTATGTACATTGTTCACTACATTTTGGCACGGTCCTGTAGCAAATACGCTGGGATACTGACCATCAAAAAAGGAACTGACAGCAAAGTGGTAATGAAGAATTCAGACCACCTCACCACCTCCAGGTTAAAAGGAAGTAATTTAAAACACCAAAAAGATTAAGCAATGATTATTTTTGGAACTTCACGGAGGCAAAGGTTAAAAGAAGTAGCTTGTGCCCTTCCCTTGGACTCGGCCTCTCCTCTTGTGGCAGCAGCGATGCGAACAAACCCCTCAAATCTTTACTACATAAAAAGGATGAAAGGGAGGCAAGTTTTTCGTGAGGTAAAAATTTTGAGGTCGCTCCCTCCACCCCGTGCGATACCGGGCCTTCCGTCATCCCCATACGGCAACAGTAATTTTCTTCCCAAATATTGCCACTAATCCCCGTCCCATGGGGATCCCCTTCTCTAGATGCCACTCATCAATCCTTTCCAAAAAATTAACCGGCACCCAGAATATTTCCAACAAAAAGACGTATTCCAAAAATAGGAAGCAAACACTCAGCGCCCGGTCTCATGCAATGGCTATTAGCGCCTCCCACTACCCCCAACTTAATCCACGCGTGAAAATAAAACAGCCGTCACCATGACCACTCATGTAGCGAGCTCCTCCAATGTGCCGCCACCGGCGACGTCACCTGCGATCTGCTACCCACAATCCTCCGACGCCCCGTGGCCACTTGACATCTGCAACGATCTGCTACTCTAAGCAGCCGACGCCTGTCCGTCGCCGCGACCACATGACATCAGCGGTAATCTGCTTCTCCTTCCCTTGTCGCCTCCCTTGCGATCTGCTTCCCGGGCACATGAAGCTCATCTGGTGCTGTTGCCGTGGTCACCTGACATCTGCTCCGTGGTCAGATTGTACAAGGGCACGGGTAAGTGATGCTCACAAAATTCCCCTAATCCTGTCTATTATATAGTCTATAGTGATTGTAGTTCTAATGCACGATTTAACCTTTTATATTTGTGGGAGACTATGAAGTGAACCATGTATTTGCTCCAAGAACAAAAAACCGTGTTAATCATGATGTACTTAGGGGAGAAGATGGTTTTTGTTTCATAGAAAAATAATACCATACTCCCGTTGAAGTACCCATTTAACGTCATCTGCAACTCTAAGCCACCGGCGCCAAGTCTGGTGCCATCACCGTGGCCACCCGACATCGCCAACAATCCGCTTCTCCTGCCCCCGCCATCTATCTCGCGAGCTGCCTCTCGGTCTGACTGTAGAAAACGGAGGACAAATCATAGGTAAGTGATGCTCAACAAATTGCCCTAATCCTGTCAATATAGTATGTAGTGATTACAATTGTAACGCATGATTTTGCCCTAAATATGAACTGGTTTTACCTTTATATGAACTGTAATTTTTCCCTAAAATTATGATGTGTTGATAGGTTTTGTTTCCGAAAAAAAATAGTTGTTCTGTGATTCCCTTAAACCTTAATTACATATTCCAAAGCCTAAGTACCGTACTCCTGTTGAAACCAAAGATAGCAGTTTTCAATATTGATGTCTCATGTATAGATGCAAGACTATGGAAAAATGGAAAATCATTGCCAGGATTAGCATATGGTACATATAATGCTCATTTCATAGTATCTTTTTGGATCGGTTCAGTGCAGAAAGATGGAAGCTTAACCATAGATGAGCATGCTCCAAAGAGAGTTCTATAATTGTTAGTTTAACTATTTTCTAGGTCACGGTTCCACTGAAATCTGCATTACTGACACTCAAACACTCATTTATAATCTTTCTCCATATATATGGGTCCTGTCGGAATTAGTTGCATACCCGTACATATAAATATATTCCCTCAGGCACTCTAAATTCCTTTGTGAAACATCTAAGAAATTATGCCTATTAACTGGGAAAATTAAAAAGAAATAAAAAAGAATTCTTTAACATCAGAAACAGAAACAGAAATGTATGCCCCTTTGCTGGTTTTGGAGGTATAGTGAACATTAGAAACAGAGAAATATCCAACCATGCATTTGTTCTCTAACTGGTCTTCAGTTTGCTTCTCTAGCAGGATTGGGACATATATGCAATAGCAGTTCCTAGCTACCTGATCATGTTTTTTTTTTTTAAAAAGAGACCAGTTTCTATACAGGAAATGCATTAAATAAGAAAGTCAGAGAACCATTTTCAATATCTCGCTGCACAAATACCCAAACCAAATCCATGTTCTGAATCTCATACCTTCTCAGTTTTTCCTCTTTATCAGTTTCTATTTTTGAATAAAGGGGTTATATAGGATTTAAAGTAATCAACAAGTAATAAAATTTCAATATCCAGTTTTGGTAATGTAAGACAGCAAAACTAAACTTGAGATCTGAACTTTGCTTCAAGCATATTCTCTAGGTTCAGTGTTTGGTCCTAAATTTAGGGCATCTCTTTTATGGTCCTAAATTCTGAAAAATTCACTGAGCATACAACATCAGCAGGGCCACACTTTTCGTTCAAAATGAAAGAACCTAACATCACCAGAGTTTTTATCGAAAAAGAAAAAAAAAATCACCAGGGCCTCACCGGCTGATCGTCTGGAACATGCCAAGGGTCCTTTCATATTTCTTTTCTAACCTGCATTCAGTGAAACCAGTTAACTCTATAATAATCCAACTTTAAGATCAATCCTTTCTCTTTTGTTCTGATCTCATCATGGAAAATTTAAGGAGCAGCCATGACACTTTCTAATTATGAGATAAGCCTCCCTTTAATAAAGGCTGTTAGGCTTGGGGAAATAAACCTATCAGCAACTGTAAGGAGCCTCAGCCTATTATTTTGTAGCTTTGAAAAATCACTATCTGCTTTTCACATCTCTATCCCTGTGCACATGCTTTAATTTAGTTTCTTCTATCCTCCAAATCTCATTTAATATCCACTGATCAACAAACATTTACCTTGCCTTTTGTGATGACATATTGATATCTGCAATGCCCTTTTACTATTTTAGATTTAAAAAGGACTATTGATGATATTGGTGCCACAGATTAGTAATGCAACAATGTCAAATTAAAATGTAAAAATAGAATCAAAAGCATGGCACTACCACCAACGAAAAGCACCAGCTATTCAATCTACATAGTGGTTGACCATTTCAATCCTGTATCATTTTCCCAGCTTGTAATCATTGGTAAGAAAAAAGTTGGTTTGCAGCAAATTGATGATATGTCACACCCAACAATTGACGACTCCACTAGGAAAACATTAGGTATATGGTCATAAGACACAGAATTGGAGAAAAAAATTGGTTCGCAGCCATGCTGGAGCATGCATGCCAAATTAAGAAAAAAAATTATCTGATTTAGGCATAGTGAATAATGACAACATGATACATGTTTTGTGCCGGAAATAGTCCATCCATGAAATCTCTGTCCAGATCAGGCAATTTTTTCCTACCATCAGTCTACTTTTTTTCGTTTTTTCGTTCAAATTGACAGGAAACAAATTATTTCACAGCCTGCAATGATTATACATTAATCATCCATGAAACAAATTCAGAGGATCACCTTGCTCTGCTCCCCTGCTGAGCGGACCGCTGGAGAGGCCGCGCTGTTCTGGCCGCGCGGACCAATACCGGACGCGAGCTCCTCTCCACGAGAACGGCTGCAGTGCCTTCCCCCACTGCGGTGTAAGTAGGGAGTGGGGCCAGGAGGAGGCGGATCCAGTGCCGGAGAGGCCGGCGGCGGGCCGCCGCACCCTGCCGCCCTGGGACGCCCGGCGCTTCCCCACGGGCCGGCATGAGTCCAGAGAGCCCGGGGACGACGCCCCTGACCGGCAGCAGCGCGCAAGACAGCCTGGCTCCGGACGCGTCGGGGCGCCATCCCCTGTGGAGATGAGGGGTGTTGAGGCGGACTGACGTTTGAAGAACTGATCGATAACACTATGCGTTTAGTTAGAGCATCTCCAGCAGTAGCCCTAAAAACAAGGCCTCTACTTTTCTTTTTTTAGGTGCTTCCCCTACTTTTTGGATCCTTGTTTTCTGAAGTGAACTCCAAAGCAGTAGCCCCCAAAACATAGCCCCTACTTCTTAAATCCTTCTATTTTCTCACACACTATACGCATAATGTATTTGAGAACATCATAATATATAATAATTATTCATGCTGTTCATATCGATTGGAAAAAAAAGGCATTTCTGAAGTTAACACATGTTGTTCCATTCGTCAGAGATTTACCCCAAAAGAAAAGATGGAGCATGCCTGTTTACCATAGAGAAGATGGAGCAGGGTCACGTACGCTGCTGGTGTTGCTCCTGCGGAGCGCACCGACGGAGGGGAGGGAGCCAGCTGGGAGCGGAAGCAGCCAAGGTGGCGCCGCCGTACGTTGAGCTGTAGCGGATCTGGCAGCCTTGTCTTCTTTCCTGCTCGCGAGAGGACGGGCAGCGGCCGCGCGCGAGCTAGATGCAGGGGTGGGAAAGCTGCGCGAGAGCGTTGGAGGAAGCTGCGGGCGGCATATCGACGACGAGGAAGCGGCGCGCGGGGGCCAAGGAAGCGGCGGCGGCCGCGGTATTCCGTCGGAGCGGGAGGAAAGCCCACACGACGAAAACAGCCGAAACTGATGTTTCCGGGCTTGGCCTAGACCCAACAAATATTGGGTCTGGAAGGGGAAATTTATTGGGCCAATAAGTTTTGGGTTTGTAGTAGGAGCCCTGCTGGAGTAGTATTTTTGGATTGAGACCCAATATTTAGCTTTTGGGGCTCAAGAAGTGGCCCTGCTGGAGTTGCTCTTAGTAAAATATTTTGGGGGAAAAAATATCTATATCACCCCTCAATATTTTGGACTACATAGTTTCTAACCTTTCAAATGGTGCCATATCACCCCTAAACTTTTCAAAACCGATAAACTACACCCTAAAAGCAGTTTTGAAAAATCATAGTAAATCATTCGAAAAATCATAAAATAGAAAATCCAATTGTGTTGGACTTTAAATGAGTAGATCTACACAATGAACATATAATATGGTATGCTTTAATACATTTACTGTAGCTTTACATCTATGCTTTTCTCAGATAGTCGTAAATAAATGTACTAAAATATACCATATTATATGTTCATTGTGTAGATCTACTCATTTGGAGTCTAACACAATTGATTTTCCATTTTATGATTTTTCTATGATTTATTATGATTTTTCAAAACTGTTTGAGGGGGTAATTTGACCGTTTTTGTATAGTTCAGGGTGATCTAGACCATTTGAAAGGTTAGGGGCTTATGTAGTCCAGCACCCATAGTTGAGGGGGTGATATACACTTTTTCCAATATTTTGGGTTGGGCTACTCAGTAGCACTTTTAGTTCCTATTATAAACTAACTAGGTTCAAAAGATTCGTCTCATACTTTTTCATTTGTATTTGATAATTATTGTCCTATTGTGAACTAACTAGGTTCAAAAGTTTCGTCTCGTACTTTTTCAAAGCCAAACGTGCAATTAGGTTTTTTTTTTTTTGTTTACATACATTTGATGTCCCATGCATGTGATAAGTGATCGAGCTATAAGATTAATCGTGTCATTTTCAGATTACATTTGCAACGAAAAGTAATCGAGCTATAATTAAATGTCACTTTAGTATCATTATTTAATTTCATAATATTCTTATCTTATCCTGCGATCCATCTTTTTTTATATAAAATTTAGTTATCCCGTAACAACGCACGGGCATTTAACTAGTCAAATTAAAAAAATAAATAACCCAACCAATCCAAGCAGATCGACACAACATAATGTAAATTCATAATCGATGCCTGTGTGCAACTAAATATTACTCTGCACAAATCAGATGAGAGAGGAGTTGGATAGACATCTGACTGTAGAAAAAAAAAGCATGACCAATCAGATCAGATGCAGTCATCACGTATACTCTGTTGATCCAGTTGTATAATGTATATACGAACAGAAATCAGATTCTTGACCTGGTCACCTGTTCACTCATCGATGACAGACAGAAGCATGCATGGATGGATGGGAATAATGGGAGATCTCTAAACTGCACACGCATATACTACCTGGATTACATGCACCAACGAACTGGCAACCAAGGGAGCACCACATCAGGATCTTCAGAGGGCGTGGAGGAGGTGGCGGCGTGGGGCGTCGCCGGATCTAGTGGGAAGCCGGAGTACGGTGGACGGATCCGCAGGTTGCTGCTGCCATGGGGAAACGGGTGTTGACATCTGTTATAGCATAATATTAATAGTCAACTAAACATGAAATAAGGGCGTAAAATGAATATCAACATAGACTAGGGGTTTTAACTAACATAATTCCACGAGCTTTGGTGATTTATATCTTGACTTAACAAATAAATGCAGAGAAGAATGGAGAAAGTTCCGGAATATACATCTCATACGATGATAAGACTTGACCGTGAAGTAACTCAACCCAAAATGTGGACTAAAACACTCTAGAAGATACCAGAAGACACCAGAAGAAACGAGAAGCCGAGAGGAGACCAACCCCTGGCGGCCGCCAGATGGATTTAGGCCGGCCGCCAGGCTACAGTAGCCAATCAGGCTCATCTTCTTAGGTCGTTTTGTAACCGACTTTAAGGTTGTATCTATACCGTTATTGAAGGTCGGTTTGATCCAATAGTCATCGTTCATCGCCAAGGCCTATATAAGAAGACCCCCTGACCCCAGGGTGAAACCCTAATTCATTCTATCTCATTCTATTCATTATCTCTCAGTTGTAGAGGTATCCCAATGTAAGGAGGATAACATCTCTCTCAGGGATTAGTGAATTAGAAGTAGATTAGCCATGTAATTAGAAGTGGATTAGCCATGTAATTAGAAGTAGATTAGATCTAGATTAGATCTAAATTAGATCTAATCAAGAGTAAAGGAGAGTGGAGCTATGCTCATGTTCTGGAGATGTCTACAGAGTTTGGTATGTCTTGTATCCTTTCTTTGTAAGACTTATGATTCATATATTTATCTTCTCTATTCAATTCCATATCTTTCATATATGGTAAAGTATAGTTGTTATGCTATTGTATGGGATCTCCGCTCGTATTGAGGGCTCTAGTTATGCTAGGTAGCTAGAGTAGTAATCGGTAGTGTAGACTTGGTGTCTAGGCTATAGGTTACCTGAGGTTGCGCCCAATCCCACGGATAGTTGTGGTAGCCCCAGGGGTGACAGCTCTGTAAGGCCTTTGTATTCCACCACGTTCGGATTGGTGTTTCGTAAAGCTTTTGGCAGCCTTCTCCCAACTACCTTCTTCTCAGTCTTTCTCGAGAGTTGGAAAGGAACTGTTGCTCCAAAGTGCATTAGTGTAATTGCTATCATAAGTAATAGAGAAGTACCCAGGAACCTTGATCTCTCCCTTTGACCTCTTGATTAGTTTAGTCATTCTTTTATTATCTTAGGTATGGCATTATTTTATACTTACCCTTTATCAATTACCCCCTCACTATAGTCTAGTGGTTTGTTAAGTTAGTGGATACATGATTGTGACTTATTAAAATTCTTTAGCCAAAGCTTCCCTGTGGATACGATACTCTAGAATACTCATCCTAGGGAAAAGCTACAATGGTAGGTGTTCTGTGCGCTTGCAGAATCCGTCATATTCTTTTAGCACTTAACAAATACCAACAACGGGTCAGGCGCCGCTGTTGCCGTGACTCTCGAATCCGCGAGGAAAGCAACCGCTCGATCAGAGAGGGAGTTTCTGCAGTGGGAGGGGAGGGAGTTTCTGCAGCGGCGGGAGGGAACCAAGAGGTGGGGATGTTCGCCGGTGGGACTATCACGGCCTTTCGGGATTTTGCACGACGTTTGGGAGGTTCAATTAGATACGCACGCGGCTACTTCACGGTTTGAGGGGAACACCTGTAGGCTAAGGCCGGTCCATATCTGAGGACCATTGGATGTCCGACATATGAGATTGCGATATGGTGTCATCTAATTCCTTCGCTCTTTTATAGTATAGATATAGATATAGATAGATAGATAATGAACAAAGTTCCCGTCTCAACCATCGTGATAGTCACACAAAAACAGAAGGTTTACATGTCAAGGGAAAAGAAACAAAGTTCAGGGATGGCCTGCAGCGACCTGGAGAAATTGGAGATTCAACGGCCATTTGAGACATTTTTATTGAATCTCTAACGTTTCCGACCTGACGACCCATGGAGAAATTGGAGATTCAACAGTCCTTTGAGAGCTTTGTATCTTGATGATGAGAACGTTAATGTTATGGCTCAGTTCAGGTTATGGGAAGTTGGAGAATGTTGGGGAAGCTTTTCATGCCGAGATACTAGCCTGCTTACGAGCTTTGCAGCGAGCAGATGATTTGGGAATCCTAGAAGGTGATCTTGGAAACGGATGATGCTATTGTCGTGCAAGCGCTAAATTCTTCTGATTTTGAGCGTTGTTCTGCTAGTGGTCTCCTTTGGGATTTTTGTGAAATTTTGTCCTTTTTTTAAAAAAATTTAAATCCGTCCCCAGCTTCAAATTATTTGCGCTGCATATCCTTTTTGATCGCTCCAGCTGCGGTGTGGCGATTTTTACACATATCGCGCCACCGCATGTGGCGCGACCAATGCATCCACGGTGGATGGGTGGTGTTGACCGGTCTTTGGCGTGGGCGGCCATGGGTCCATGTTGGCGTTTCTTAACGCAAACAGAAAGAGTTCCGCAAGCGCACGGAAATGCCACCGTAGCTTTCACCCGGAAGTATTCAGGGGTATCGTAATTTCCACGGGGAAGGCATGGTGTAAAAGTCTCTAATATGAACATAGACAAGATAACATGACTATGCAATAGACCACAATCCATAATAGGGATAAACCAAATGGTTAGATAACTTGACACACACGAATCAATCTCAAGGATAAATAATGATAATAAAAGAATGAAAGAATAAATCTAACAAGGAGCAGGCATATCCTAAATAGCTATGTTAAGACAGTAGATATACATACATGCTTTTGTAATGTTAGAGATTCTAAGTGAAGTTAGTCATGGTTGCTATTTTCTCACTTCAACCACCGGAGCGCACCTGGTCTGCCAAGCGATACCGGCATAGCATCTACTCCAGTTAACTGATATGCTTGGCAAAACTACTCATGAACGCATGCACAGGGCATGGCTGCAAAGCAAAACTGGGCTGATGACACTCCAATTCTCCAATTTCTGCAACATCTCAGGTCATATATAAAGAAAATAAAAGCTACCCCAACCAGGGCCTAGTCTACATGGACATCCTCAGGTGGCAATGACCGACAATCCACACACGTAATAAATTGAACTGCTTATTATATTATAATCACACTATGTGTAGTAAGATAAGTGCTGAACAATAAAAATATCAAACTCTCAATCCTCAAAGTTTGCAAAAGATCCAATCTGGTAAGTTAAGGGAAAATGGCAAATCATCATTCTACATGGGTGTAAACTTTTGTGGCCATATAAATAGAATCATAACTCAAGGCAACAGGAAGCTATACTTGCATAATCAAAAATTATCCCATGCCTGTTGCTACTAATGATCTGTTAGAGATAAAATACGATCCCCACATTCATCAACTGATATGCATGCTTCAGCACATTGAATTATAGAATGTTACTTTTGGTTGGGAAAGCTAAAGATATAGTTGACTGCAATGTGAAATGTAACTGTCTATGGCGGGAACTGATGCTTCATTGGAACACCCATAAAATGTTTTCAGTCGAACACCCATCTATAAAGACAAGCCAAAACTCCAGTGGCGCAACATTGCAGCCTCGCAAACTATCAGAACAGAGATAATTGTGCAACATTATTACAAAGGTATTTGTCCCCAGGACATGGCATATCAAATAAAATTTCAGAATAATAGGAGCGTACGCAACTAACAGATGACTATATAAGATGGAATCACATACTGAAAAAGAATATGCTATCATTAGGATAAATCCTAATTACTATCTGAACAGATTAATGACAACTTGGACTTGTTTCCTAAACAGGCAATTTAATATTAGAAGACATCTGCCAATGTAAAAGAAAAGCTCACTCTTGGACTAACCATTTCCACCATCCACCTCGCAAGTCCGCTCTTTCATCTGCCGACACCTGCACCAATACCAGTCTAAAATGTGACATTTAGACTTTTGATTTCTAACAATATATGTAGCCTCAAATATAAATACCTATATGTTGTAATGTAACTAATTTTTAAAATAGGAGTGGAAAGAGTCCCTGCCTTTCAAAAAGGCATAAATGTTGCTAGCTACTGGAATTGAACTCACAGGCTCAGTGAAGCACTCTAGCCTAACTATTGTGACCAGCCGGCCATACAACCCTCCCTCAATGTAAATGCATTTTCAATGAAGAATCCAAAAGTACTAATTCTGTGTTCCAAATCCACACATTCGTTGATATATTGATGACTAATTAAATTGATTGTTTAACAAACAAAGATCCTACAACTAATTTCATGTGTGAATTACAACAACAACAACAACAACAACAACATAGCCTTTAGTCCCAAGCTAGTTGGGGTAGGCTAGAGATGAAACCCATATGAAACAAGTACAAAAGAACGTAGAAAGGCACAAGACAAAAGGATAAAGATTAGGGTAGATAGAAAAGGAAACAAAGTCATGGTTCGGGCATGTTACTAGCTAGCCTCCAAGCGCTCCTATCCAAAGCTAAATCCTTGGAGATATTCCACTCCTTAAGGTCTCGCTTAACCGCCTCGTCCCAAGTCGGTCTAGGTCGGCCTCTACCTCTCTTTACATTATCTACCCGCTCTAGAACTCCACTACGCACCGGCGCCTCGGGAGGCCTCCGTTGAACATGTCCAAACCATCTCAACCGATGTTGAATCAATTTCTCCTCGATAGGGGCCACCCCGACCCTATCCCGAATATCTTCATTCGAACTCTATCCCTTCTAGTATGCCCGCAAAACCAACGCAACATACGCATCTCGGTCACACTTAGTTGTTGGACATGTCGCCTTTTTTTGTAGGCCAACATTCAAGACCATACAAAGATCGCCCAGAGGCGAATCATTTGCCCTATAGAACTTCCCTTTTAGCTTCTATGGATGACTGTAATTGATCTTTTAAGTTATGAACCATGTTATTTATATTTAATCATGTTATTATTATTATTATTAAAAAATCATAGCCGTATCCCCGTCATTTGTTTTTTTAATCATGTTATTTAATTCATGTGTGAATTAAATAATAGAAATTTACCACATTTAGATATGCATGAAACAGACACGAGTGATAAAAAGATGTGAAAATTGTTTCCTATCACACATATATAGCTAAGTATTTGCATAATGCACAAAACATTTGACACTTTCGAAGAGAACATGGCACATGTTCCTTTACCCTTTCCCTTACTCCTATTTCTTGTATGCAAAGACCAATACAACCATGCAAGCATGGTTGAACAACGGATGGTTTAGGGAGTGATGAACTACGTTACACGGATACGGATACGTGTATCGGATACAATACGTATCCGATACGCGGATACACTATTCTCCAAAAAAATAGTGACACGGGGATACGGCTATGATTTTTTTAATAATAATAATAATAACATGATTAAATATAAATAACATGGTTCATAACTTAAAAGATCAATTACAGTCATCCATAGACCATGGTACATAGGTTCACAACTTAAAAGTTCACATGCACGATACTAAATTGATAATACGTAGCAGATAAGTAGATAACACCTACATGCAACTTAACCAGAACACTTGCTCTTCTAGGATTCTACTCGTCTTCATCATTACGTGGGTACTCTGTATCATCGTCATCATTACGTGGGTGCAGATTAGGGGATGGTACGATTAGGGGCGCATTAGGATTTAGGATGCAGCTCACCTGACTTTGAGAGAGGGCATGTCCATCGCAAGACTGCTCGTTGTCAGCTGCTTGCAGCCTCGCCGTCGGCCGTCGCCGCTCTCCAGTCCTAGGTCAAGCGTGAGAGTGGGATGGGAATGGGATGCGGCGCCGTTCTGATGCGAGGGAGGCGGAGGGAGTAGGTCACGCACGCGTGGGAGAGTGGAGCCAGTTTGGGCTATTTTCATTTCATGGGCCGTATCCTTATTGGCGCAAACGTATCTAATACTCGTATCCATGATAGCACGTATCCAGTTTGTTCAGTACGGCCCGGATACGTATCCCAAAGGAGTATCCGAGGCGTATCCGTATCCGCGCCGTGTCGGATACGCGATACGCGCCCCCGCCGTATCCGCGCATCGTAGGTGATGAATGACATAACACTGCATTCTACGAAGATGGTAGCATGCAAATAAATGGTTCAGAAAAGGTTTGGCAAATAAAACAAATTAATAAATAATGCACTTGAACTTGCAGGCAAGTAGATAGATGATGAATCTACAACATAATAGCCTCTATATCCTATTCAACCAAGAAATTTCTTGGTGATTCAGTAGTTGTGAAGTTCATACATACAGGAATGGGATGATGAGGGACAGAGCATGCCATCAGTGAGAAAATTATAATATTGATCGACACCCTCCCAACAGAATACAGGGCAATCTCACTCCAAACTGTACAAATCACGAACTTAACTCCCATGATTCCCCAATCTCTGACGATATTAAACAAATTGAAGATGGAAGTAGGAGAAGGAATGCAGAGGGGATTCAGTCTACTCACCCTTTTTTACATAACTAAACAAATCACTGGTGATATTAAATAAATTGAAAATGGAGTCAGGAGCAGGGATCTAGAGGGGATTCAGTCCGCTCACCGGTTTGAGACGCTGTCATCGGGGAACCAGGGCCTTTTCCAGAATCGGCATCCTGTGCAAATGCAGAATAAATAGAATTGCTTTATGAAACTATAATCACGACAATAGTGAAAGCAAATGTCTATTATCTGAACAAAAAAAACAATAGAAAGTCAAATCAATGTCTTTGGTTGTATGAAACTAATTACAAGAGCGCATAATGAGTTAATGAATTTGAAAAAGGATTTTGAAGCATTATATGTGTTGTGTCATCCTAGAATTTATTAGTGTCATCAATGATCAGCACGATTTTGATATACATTGGTTTTCTTAAGAGTGTCAACACGAGCACAAACACAGGCATGCATCAGCAATTCACAAAAATCATCCACCAAACATACATAATAAGTCTCTAACGCCTCTACACAATAATGAAAGTGCAGGCAACAAACAGTGATGCAGTCCACCAGAAAACAGCCTCTTAATCCAGCTATAGTTCCTTACATTTCTTCGAACAATGCCTGCAATTTGATGAATACTCTAGGTTCTGGTTGAAGCTGCCCCATGAGGCCTGAACATCCAACATAATATCATCATGACTAAAATAATACGTGCAAGAAGCTAGTAAGATCCCCAGAAAATTTCATTATACGTGCATGCTGGACGAAAAAACCAGAGTACTGAAGCACAAAAAAAAAACCCCCCACATGCAGCCATCAGTACTACTACTATCACGAGAAGCACAAAAATCAAATTGCTGCTCACCGTGCTAGAGAGTGGGGGCACCGTGCTGGGAGAAGGCGGAGCAGCTTCCAGGGCAAGATTGCTCCTGCCTGCCGACCGGATTAGACGGGGCTGCATCCTGCCTGCTTGCGACGGGATCTGAGGGGGCAGATGTTGCCATCTCGCCGGAGCTGAGGGCGCCCGGGGAGCTGCTCATCTCGCCGGAGATAAGGGCGCACGGGATATGAGAGCGCACGGGGAGCTGCTGATCTCACCGGAGCTGCTCGCCGGCCCACCACTCGGCGCACGCGCCTAGCCCCCAGGCCCGCGTGAGGCCCTGCGGATCTGGACGAGGGCGCCCGGAAGGTTGCGCCGCTGCATCCCAGGTAGATGGACTCGACGCCGTCGCGATCCCCGTGCGTGGCTGCGAGCTCCAAGGTGCCACGGTTCTCGGTGACCACCTGACCAGCAGCCAAGCGTCGTGCAGGTCGACGCACGTGAGGCCGCCAGCGTCCTCTAGGTGCCCACGCCCGCTCAGATCTCGTTGCTGCTGCCCGTAGGAAGATGAGCGGTTCCCAGGGGCGCTCCACCATCGCCTGCGGCTCGACGGAGAAGGTACGGCGATGGGGAGGTGGACGGCCGGTGGTAGGAAGAGGGAACCGACGGGCAGTGCCATTAGGAGCGAGGGCCGAGCGGAGGAAGGGATCCGGGAAGGAACTGAAACCGCAGAAATCGTGGGTGGGGTGGGGGAGCTAGGAAGCTGGTGTGCCGCTCGACCTCGTGCGCGGGTGGGCCGGGCTTGTGAGCATCAGGCTCCAACGGCTGCGTGGGTGGGCCGGGCTTATGACCCTCAGGCCCAAACGGTGGTGGGTGGCCTGTTTGTCCCATCGGACCGATCCTACCATTGGACTACAAGTCAGTGTGCCGGCTCGACCTCGCGGGTGGGCGGGCTTGTGAGCATCGGGGCGACGCGACTTATGACCCTCCAGGCAAGCGGTGGTGGGCGCGCCGCCAATATCCCAACCGCGGCGCACACGCCCTTCTTCGAACCCTCGCACGCCCTTCTTCGCCCAAGCCCTGCCGCCCCTCGCCGCCGCCGCCGGCGCCCTAGGGGCTCGCCGGGAGCTCCGGCGACCTAGGGCAGCCCGGCGAGCCCTAGGGCGCCGGCGGCGTCCGCCTCCTCCCTGCCCCCCCTCTTCTTCTCCAACGCCGGCGAGATCGCTGCCGCCATGGATTCCGCGACATCCCCCGCCGCCTACCCATGCCCACCGGATGGGGCCCGCCCTCGCCCGCTTCGGCGGCGCCGCCGCCCGCCACCGGCGGCCGATCCGCCACCACCGTAGCGTTCACGGCCGCCGCCGCCGGCCGGCCGGATTCTATACCCGGGGATTCCTCCCGGAACCCCTAACCGCCCACCCGCCGCCGTCGTCCGTCGCCGGGGGCCCTAAAGCTGGGGATGGTGGCTGAACCCTAAAGCTAGGCACGGCGGCGCCGCCTCCTCGTCCACCGCCGGCGGCGGCGCCCTCGCCGCCGGCCGCTCCCGCCCCACCCCGGGCCCCCCTCCCGCCTCCCCTCCCGGCGCACGCGCACCGCGCCGTATCAGGCTTGGCTATGGATAGCGGCGCCGCGTGCGCCGTATAAGAATCGTGTTTGGGGACTAAATACATTTGGGAAAAAAGTCTACATCACCCCCTCAACTATGGGTGGTAGACTACATAACTCAACCTATGAAACAGTCTATATCCCCTTTGAACTTTCGAAAACCGGTCAAATTATCCCTAAAGTAGTTTTTTGAAAAATCATAGTAAATCCGCAGAAAAAATCGTAAAATGAAAAATCAAATTGTGTTAGACTCGAATGAGTAGATCTACACAATGAACATATAATATGGTATGCTTTAGTTCATTTTTTTTTTGCTTTGACTTTAAATTTCTGTTTTTCCTCATAGCTGTAAAAAATGTACTAAAGTATACCATATTATAGGTTCATTGTGTAGATCTACTCATTCGGAGTCTAATACAATTTGATTTTTCATTTTACGATTTTTCTCGTGATTTACTATGATTTTTCAAAACTGCTTTTAGGAGGGTAATTTCACCGTTTTCGAAAAGTTCGCGAATGATATAAACCGTTTCATAGGTTGGGAGGTTATGTAGTCTACCACCCATAGTTGAGGGGTGATGTAGACTTTTTCCAATACATTTGGTACCCGGGTTCCATATATCAATACTATATATATATATATATAGGGTAAATTTTTTCTACACCCCAGGAGTAGCTACACATCTATTTTTAGACGCGAATCCTTCTCTCCTGCACGCACAAGGCACGCGAATCCTTCTCTCCACATGGTCCGGCCCTCAGCTGCATGGCCCTCCGGTGGTGGCTGCATGCAGCAGCATGGCCCCGCCCCCATGCATACAACGGCGGCATGGCTAGTGGCAACGACCATCTGTTTTTTTTTTTTTTTTTTTTTTGAATTCGCAAGATTGATCCGGTGTCTTCTAGCGTCAAGTTGCTAATTGCCGGAATAGACATTTTTCTTTTGAATTCTTTTGAATACTACATGTATGTATTTATACTCCATATAAACATGTGTATGTGTTTATACTTCCTATATATAAAGATATATGGTTTCGTACTCATTTGTACATGTATGCACACATACTATAGTATATGCACATACTTGCTAATAAAATTCATATCGGTATGCGGATATACTTCCTAATAAACAATTGTGCAGGTATGCACGTATACTACTAAGTATATGCATATACTTCATAATAAGTACACAATTGTGCAGGCATGCACGTATACTAAGTATATGGACATATACTTTGGTCGTGTGGTTCAAAGTATGCACGTATACTGTAAAAACCTTGGCGTATGTATTAAAATATTCTTTATCCTATTCTGATAAGTATGTGCATATACTCCATTCTAAAAAGATAAGTATGTGCATATACTCCATTCTAAAAAGTATGTTCATATACTCCATTCACAAAAAAGTATGTACGTAAATGTACTCATACAATTAGTATTTCCTCATACTACTCGCTTTTTCTAATAACAAGTTTTTCTTCCTTGCTTTTTTGTGAAATCATTAGTTCGGATTAGTATTAGTGTATACTATTTTTCCAAGGTGGGCCAACTCGGCTACTGTGTATTTGTGGGTCAATACATATATCAAGGCCTAAGCAAGTAATCGTATATATAACAGAATATCTCGCGAACTAGCGTATGTGTGCACGTATACTCCTGTTATTTATCTCACTACATATATATAAGTATACATCCATACTCATTTCACTTGGAATAATCATGTATTGTTTTCAAAGAGCAGCACCACTCACGCACAATTTTTGGCCTCACCAACCGAATGCATGCAATGTTTGGCGGAACAAATACCTCATTAGCGGGTCCGCTGCATGACCGCATGCAGGTTCCTAACCGATTAGCACTAACTAGCAGCCCAGCCTCTTAATATCACTAGTGGGTGTAATTACTCCTGGGTGTATAAAAAGTGCACAGTGCTATTCTACACCTCAGGTGTAGAATGAATTCTACACCCAACCAACTAAACACCCCTGTTACGACTTGACTGAACCAACCGGATCCCACCCCTCCACCTCCCAGACCTGTTAATCGCACCCGCGCACCCGCCCCCTACCAGGCCTCGTTTCCCCCAAGGAAGCGCGAAGCGGCGAGCGGAGCAGAGCGACGCGAGCCGCGGCGCGAGGCGGCGTGGATGCGCGGCCTTCAGGACGCGCGTGGCGAGCCGGGATCGGACGAGGCGGTGTGGAGACCGGCCTTCCACGACGCCAGCATGAATCGGCGCGGGAGTGGTGACGAGGCCGCACGCGCGGGCGGCGAGGATCCGGGCATAGCGAGCAACTAGAGCATCGCTGCGTCGAGGACACGCCCACGGGCGACAAGGATCCCAGCGCGCGATGAGCACGCGATGAGGCGGGCGACCTCCTCCGGCACGACCTACGTCCGCGCAGAGCAGGGAGTGGGTGCGGCGGCCCGCTGCGGGAGGGATGAGCGGCGTGTGTAGCGGCAGGATGCGCACGGCCTGCTTGTAGGAGGGATGAGCAGCGCGCTGAAGCTCGATTCCCACCAAATCGATCTGCATTGGAGCGTAATGTAGCCCGATTTGGATGGTTCAGTTTTGGATGGTTCAGTAATTTCAGGAATCCCTTATCCTTCAGTGATTTGACACATATTGTTCAGCCGTCGATCTTTACAAGTTCAGTAATCGTCATTCTTCAATTCTATACGCATGGTGCTGTGATGTGGGTTTTAGACTAGCACGAGTAGCAACTCGGATTGGAGAAGCTACTGATTCAGTTTTGCTAAGTTAGTTCAGTACTTGTGCTATTATCCACCTGCTTATAGGGAATTGTGTTGGGGCGTTACCAACGCATGTAAAAGAGTTGCTCCCAGAACACAGTAGTTACTTGGAATTTGTCAATTTGACATATGTAATACAGGCATCGATGGAAGCTTTATGGAAGAACATTAGTATGAATTGAATGACCTCGTGACGGGGAATCAGTTTTGTCAGTAATGAAAATATGATTGGGGTCAACAGAGAGTTAGTAATGCCAGAGTTGAAGCGGCCATCAAGAAAAATTCAGGGTATTCTGTATAGAATAGATGACAGATTGCATTTGTATTTTGTACCTGAATAATCTCACATCAGTAGTGGATGTTGCTGATGCATGATGCTACATGCATTGCTAAATATTACTGAACAAGTTGGTATTACTGAGGATAGAAATAAAGTATTACTAAACAAATCAGATTGCCATGCACAAATTCAGGCCATCTAAGTTTGATGGAGAAGCATCTTTCAGAGGGAATCATGAATTACTGTACCCATCAAATATTGGTGACAATGAAAATTACTGAAGAGTTTATACGTGGCTTGAAGTCGGCCAGTATAACAGTTGATTTACACTGTCACCCAATATTATTGACGGAAAAAATTGAGCACAAACATTAAGCATGTCCATACAATGCTTGTGAATCTTATAGTAATCGATTACATGATTATTGAATCCACTTGTTCTTTGGATTACGAAATTACATAAATACAAGGTTCAGAATACATAATTACTGAATCCACGTATTACTAGATTACCAAAATACATGAGGTTCTAATTACCAGAGAGAGAAGAAAAAGAATGAAAGTTTACATGGGTGGAACATACATAGATCCAACTGTCCAATTCCTATGCATGTGCATGTTACAAAACCGAGGATTCTTGAAGGAATGGTTACTAAAGGCGATGGTGGGATGCATTACTAAACTTGATCGACTACTAAAAGTGAAGCTGATGGGATGATCTATTACTGAATCTAAAGGATCAAAAGATCAATTCATGAACACTTAAGATCAATTATCGAACACTTGTGAGTGAACTTTAAAGTCACTCGCCCCGAAACCCGGCCCCTTGCCTGGTAGGGGGCATGCGTTTTAAAAGACACTTGGCCCAAAACCTCTTGCCCGGTCGGGGCGTTTTTTAAAAATACACTTGTCCCAAAACCCTTTCTTGAATTGGGCATGCTTTTCAAAAGACACTTGCCCTAAAACAATTTTCCTAGTAGGGGACATTCTTTTCAAAAGACACTTGCCCCGAAACCCATCGCCTATTAGGGGGCATTCTTTTGTAAAGACGCTTGCCCCAAAACCCATTGCTAGGTAGGGGGCATGCATTTAAAATGACACTTACTCCAAAACCCCAAATTTAACAAATACTGAAAACTAATGAAAATAAACAAACCCTAAACTAGACAAAAGCCATAAACCCTAATCTCAGTAGACGCTACATACAGTAATCTCAGCAGACGCCATGAACCCTAATCACAACAAACGCCACAAACCCTAATCTCACCAAACCCCCTAAACACTAATCTCAGCACAAGCCCACGAACCCTAAACTCGGCAAACGATGTGCGAATCCTAATCTCAGCAGAATGTGTGAACCCTAATCTCAGCAGAATGTGTGAACCCTAATCTCAGTATAATGTGTGAACCCTAATCTCAGCACAATGTATGAACCCTAATCTCAGCAAAATGTGTGAACCCTAATCTCAGCAGAATGTGTGAACCCTAATCTCAGCAGAATGTGTGAACCCTAATCTCAGCAGAATGTGTGAACCCTAATCTCAGCAAAATGTGTGAACCCTAAACTCAGCAAAATGTATGAACCCTAATCTCAGCAAAATTGTGTTAAGTGTGCACATAACTTCACCGCTCGGCCTCGAGGGCCTACCGGCCCTCTCGGCCTCACTACCATTGCTCTGAGGCTAGCCTGCGGCGCTAAATTTATATAAGGAAGATGTGTATGTGCAACAAAAAAACAATAGGAACCCTAATCTTAGGACAATGTGTGAACCCTAATCTCAGCATAATGTGTGAATCATAATCTCAGCAGAATGTGTGAACCCTAATCTCAGCATAATGTGTGAACCCTAATCTCAGCAGAATGTGTGAACACTAATCTCAGCAGAATGTGTGAACCCTAATCTCAGCAGAGTGTGTGAACCCTAATCTCAGCACAGTGTGTGAACCCAAATCTCAGCAAAATGTGTGAACCCTAATCTCAGCAACACGCCCAGAACCCTAATATCAGCAAACGACATGAACCCTAATCTCAATAGACGCTATATACACTAATCTCAGCAGACAACATGAACACTAATCTCAGTAGATGCCCTAAACCCTAATCTTAGCACGCGCCCTTAACCCTAATCTCAGTAGACACTACATATACTAATCTCAGCAGACACCATGAACCCTAATCTCAACACACGCCCTGAACTCTAATCTCAGCAAACGCCCTATACCCTAATCTTACAAATTACTGACCATAGATTACTGAGCTATCTACACTAATCTCAGCAGACGACATAAACCCTAATCTCAGCAACACGCCCAGAACCCTAATATCAGCAAACGACATGAACCCTAATCTCAATAGACGCTATATACACTAATCTCGGCAGACGCCATGAAACCTAATCTCAGCAGACGCCCTAAACCTTAATCTCAGCAAACGACATGAACCCTAATCTCAGCAAACGCCATGAACGCTAATCTCAGTAGACGCAATGGACCCTAATCTCAATAGACGCCCTGAACCCTAATCCCAGCACACGCCCTTTACCCTAATCTCAATAGACGCTACATACACTAATCTCAGCAGAAGCTATAAACCCTAATCTCAGCATACGCCCTGAACCCTAATCTCAGCACACGCCCTCAACACTAATCTTATAAATTACTGACCATAGTTACTGTGATATCTACACTAATCTCAGCCGACACCACAAAACCCTAATCTCAGCAACACGCCCCGAACCCTAATCTCAGCAAATGAAATGAACCCAAATCTCATGGGATGCTCAATTACTGAATCGAAATGATAAAAATATGAAATACTAAACACTACTACTTGTGCATTTGTATCAGTAATTATTTCAAATTACTGGATATGGGTTCTGCACATTGTATATATAATTACATGATTCTTGAATCACCAAAAACTAAATTACCAATGGTGGTATATGATTCTTGATTTACCAAAAACTCAAGTTGTCAAAGTAACCATGGCATATTATTGCATTATTGAACATACAAAGGGCTCACCAAGAGGGTATAAATTACATACAAAGAAGTATACAAGCAAAGGCTTGAAGAGGACGGGGTCTTTAGCATGTGCTTATACATACATGTTTGCTTCAACTACTACCAACATGTGCTACAACCTACATGTTTCTAGTAAATGATAGACATGGACAAATCGATTTTATTTTTTAATGTAAATCCCATGCGCACATCCACTTGCATCATGATGGTAGCCTCAATGATTCTAGAACTCTGCTTTCGTATATTTGAGCAAACCATCTTGTGTGATGAAAAAAATTGAGATTCGTGGAGAAAATTGCCATGGGGACACACACAAATAAAAAAGAGCTTGCATTGTAGAGTTTCATGTCGCTTGGAATTCTGTCATTGTTGTAGCTTGCAACCTCTGTTCATATGATTCGAACACAAAGCGGATGGCATCAAGCACCAAGCTCCTCTAGATCAAAAAAATATAATAATGAAGAATGGTAGGTTGGGTCAATGAATAAATACTGTAATTACTCGATGAACAACAAAAATACTACTAGACAATGAATAATGCAAAATGCTAGGCCCTCATGGTGAAAAATAGTGCGGGTGCATGTGTCGACATTTACCGGACATTCAATTTTCGACAAAGCTATTATCCGGACTATTACTAGATAGCTATATTCTTGGACTAGTCTTTGGACTATTACTCGACAAAGCTATATTACTAGAGGAGCTTCATTACATCGCTCACAAGAGGATTCACATTCCTCTTCGTCCGCCCCTCACTCTGCTTCCGCAGTGCATACTGCTCGTCTAGGCGCTTCTTGAAACTTTCATGGCATTTGATATACTTTGCTCATCGTGGGGGCGGGGAAACACCAAACTTCTTGGCAAGCTTACGCTGCTCCCGTTGACGAATGTAGAGATACTCGTTGACAAGCTTGGCCCCAACACCCATTTTTCCGCCCAAGTTTGTGCTTAAGCCCTAATTGCTTCCTTGACCTCATCTTTTCCTTCAAAGGACTCCCAAAAGCATTTCCTAGAGTTCTGTCAAAACAAACAATTGGATTTTAGTTAGGGAAAATAATGTCTCATGTGGTTGCCCTGAAAAAAAAATCCAACCTCATCATAATCCACCATATGGCCACAAAAATAGCCTATTCCCCACTCTGAAGGAACAAGGCCATACTGCGCCTGGACACCACATTTGCAAAAGACGGGGGGTGGCGTAGGGGCGTGCAACAGTCAGGCACAAGAGCGAGGTCGTGCAACCACATGAGGCTACCATCCCCGAACCCTAAATTCAGCAAACGACATGAACCCTAATCTCAGCAGACGCCCTGAACCCTAATCTCAGCACACAGCCTTTACCCTAATCTCAATAGACGCTACATACAATAATCTCAGCAGATACCCTGAAACCTAATTTCAGTAGACGCCCTGAATCCTAATCTTATAAATTACTTACCATATATTACTGAGCTATCTACACTAACCTCAGCAGACGCCATAAACCCTAATCTCAGTAACACGCCATGAACCCTAAATTCAGCAAACGACATGAACCCTAATCTCAATAGACGCTATATACACTAATCTCAGCAGACGCCATGAACCCTAATCTCAACATACGCCCTGAACCCTAATCTCAGCAAACGCCCTATACCCTAATCTTATAAATTACTGACCATAGATTACTGAGCTATATACACTAACCTCAGCGGATGCAATAAGCCCTAATCTCAGCAAAACGCCCTGAACCCTAAATTCAGCAAACGACATGAACCTTAATCTCAATAGATGCTATATACACTAATCTCAGCAGAAGCCATAAACCCTAATCTCTGCAAGCGCCCTGAACCCTAATCTCAACAAACGCTATATACCCTAATCTTAGAAATTACTGACCATAAATTACTGAGCTATATACCCTAATATCAGCATAATCCATGGACCCTAATCTCATCCGATGCCCTGAACCCTAATCTCAACAAATAACATGAACCCTAAACTCAGCAGATGCCAAGAACCCTAATCTCAGCAGACGTCCCGAACCCTAATCTCAGTAGACGCCCCGAACCCTAATGTTAGGAAACAACATACACTAATCTCAGCAAACGCCCTGAACCCTAATCTCAGCAAATGCTCTATGCCCTAATCTTGAAAATTACTAACCATAAATTACTAAGCATGTATTAATGAGCAAACACCATGACCATAAACGCTCTTTTGAAAAGACACTTGCCCCAAAACCCATTGCCTGGTAGGGGGGCACGCATTTAAAACGACACTTGCTCCAAAACCCTAAATTTAACAATTATCGAAAACTAATGAAAAATAAACGAAGCTTATTGACACAAAAATTACTGAAGGTTTACCGATGATCACCGGGTAATGCGTATGAATGGTAGTTACGGTTACTTGATCATCTAGCGATCTCTTTATTGACACAAAAATATATCATCGACTTTTTATTATAGTGATCTCTTTTTGCATTACTAATCATATAGTGATCATAGCCGTAACTAGATTACTGAAAATATTATGTTTGTTTGTTTGGCTAACTCAGTATAAGTTGATGCTTGAAGGCGATGGGATGCTCAATTAGTGAATCCAAATGATAAAAAAAAAAAAATGCATTCTTGAACACTACTACTTATGCATTTCTATCAGTAATTATTTCAATTTACTAGATATGGGTTCTATACATATAATTACATGATTACTTGAATCACCAAAAACTAAATTACCAATGGTGGTATATGATTCTTGAATTACCAAAAATCTCAAGCCGTCAAAGTAACCATGGCATATTATTGCAACATGAACATACAAGAGGTCACCAAGAGGGTACAAATTACATGCAAATGAGTATACAAGAAGTGCTTGAAGAGGACGAGGTCTTTAGCATGTGTTTATACAAACAAGTTTGCTTCAACTAGTACTACTAATTAACAAATAAACTTCTTTTTGAGTCGCCGTCGGTTACAAAAATATCGAAACCGAAAGCACCAACATGTGCTACAACCTACAAGACAAATGACAGACATAAACAAATTGATTTTACTTTTTACAGAAATCTCATGCACACATCCACTTGCTTCATGATGGTAGCCTAAATGATTCTAGAACTTTGCTCGCATATTTGAGCACGCCATATTGTGCGATGAAAAAGATTGAGATTCCCGGAGAAAATTGCCATGGGGACACACAGAGCGTAGAGCTTGCATTGTAGAGTTTCATGTCGCTTGGAATTCTCGCCATTGTTGTAGCTTGCAGCCTCTTTTAATATGATTCGAACATAGAGCTCATGGCATCGAGCACCAACCTCCTCTAGATCAAAAATATAATAATGCAGTAATGGTAGGGTGGGTCAATGAATAAATACAAAATTACCGATGAACACGAAAAATATTAGTAGACTATTATTCGACAATGAATAATGCAGAATGGTAGGCCCTCATGGTTTAAAATAGTGTGGGTGCATGTGTCGACATTTATCGGACTATTACCGACAAAGCTATTATCCGGACTATTAGTAGACAAAGCTATATTCTTGGGCTAGTACTTGGACTATTACTCGACAAAGCTATATTACTAGACTAATATATTACTTTAGCAAAAAAATGGTATTTAACAGGGAGAGAGACTTTGAGCTGCTAATGAACTCAGAAAAAAGCCTAATATATTACTGAATTACTAAAAATTAGGCACAATGCTAATTAACTACCGAGTTACTCAAGCAAAATGTTTACCAATTATTTTAGGATGAAAACTAATGAACATTCTACATACGTCGGTAGTTGCTTGAAAATTACTATACAAAAAAAAAAAGAAGATTACTAAACAATGTGAGAAACTATCAACATAGCTCATAACACAGTTTCTATCACTCGTCAAGAATCAGCATAGAACATAACACAATTTTTGTCGCTTGGACTATGGAAGGATGATTACTGAAGGCATATTGTGTTTAGCAATTCCATATGATTACTTAGTATTTTCCATATGAAAAGCACAAATCAGTTGTTGAAAACTTTACATGACCGAATGAATAAAAACAAACAACAGCCTTGCGGTTATTTTTTTTCCAAAGAAAATTGGACCTCCAATAGTCCGATCACTAGGCTTGCAGTTGTTCGAACTCCTCAAAGCCGTCAACAAGCAAGAAAAATGTTGCCTGGAGCCCAAGGATGCAGCCAAATATCTATATCGAAATTAGTTCCCATCCATTATTACCGTGGAAAAAATCAACTAGGATTACCGAACAAGCCGTCCGCAAGCAAGAATATGTTACCGCCGATTTCTAAATCCCACTCGCCACCGAGCATGGTGCGCCTTGCATCTTCTATGTCTGCAAAGCATTGCACATATATTTGAATTACTCAACCAAAAAGCATTACTAAACATAGAAAATCACAAAAGATGCTTATTACTAAAAAAGATGCTAATTCCTCAAGCAAAACATTACTGAACATAGACAAAACTGAATATAGAATGTACTAAACTGAATTAGCAACCCCTAGTTCATTAATTGATGTAGCATAGTTTCTATTAATATTGGTTCATGAATGATGGGCAATAATGAGCAAAAATTATCGACATCGACTTTCCGCGAGAAAATCAAATAAAATCGGTGAATCAATCAATTAGTAATTAGAATCGATTGAATCAATCGGGTTAGTAATTAGAAAATTACTGACATACACCTGGGCCATCATGATAGTCGGTCGTGGATGGATTACGCCGCCTTGTCCTCTTATCACTTTGTGCAATTATTCGTAGTAGCTAAATATTGCAATGTCTTTTAAAAGAACATGGCACTTTGTCGGGAGGGTTTGCCGTCAAGGGGGAAAATGTACTATTCAGGGTTTAGGGAAGGGGGAGTCAAATAGTAGAAGACAGGAAAGAGACATTTATCAAGAGCTTTCCTGGACCAACAAGACGGATTCTGCAGCAATGTAGTTCCAAGATTAGGAAATATTAATACCTTGCCTTGCTGAAAGCGTACATATGAATTGGATTGATCAACAGTTAGCATGCACCATCGGCCATCCATCTTACTCTAGGTGCCCTCGCTACCCGCACCGCTACCCACCACTCGGCGATCTGCGTGCATGAATCGATCGGGCACTCAAAAGTGGGCGCTCCTCTCGCCAGACTCACGGTTTCGGTCGGCAAATGTAATACTCGCAGCAGAGTCCTAATTACTAAAGCATAGGCGAAAAGAAAGATCATGGCTCCTAATTATCGAAACAAGGAAGATCATTGCTTGTAACTAATGAACCAATAAACAACAAAATTACTAAAGTATGCACAAAAGCATTGAGTGGAGAGACGAACTACCCGCATACTAAACTAACACACATATTGTGCTCTTTGGACTAACAAATAAGGCATCGGTGCTAATCCATTATCGAAGCCAAAAATTACCGAACATAGATAGGGCAAAGGGCTCAACCTCGAGTCCACGTTTCGCTCTGTTGACGACTAGGTGATCGGTGTGCCCCCATCACTGAATCGAACAAAAATCCAAGCAAAAAAATTAAACCCTAACGGATCCATGACCTCCCTTGGGGGAACTCGAGTGTGTGGTACTCACCAAGGCACAACTGTGAGCATGACGTGAGACCCCCCCTCCTCCCCTACCGACCTTCCCCGATGCTCATGACTACAGATTCACCCAAAGATGGCCTTCACCCCCTAGCACCAACGAAGCGTAGGGATCCCCAGGCTCGCGAAAAGGGTGGTGGTGGAGAGCACCGCTGCCGCTTGAGAGCCCCCGCGCGTGGTCGCCGCCACAGAGGAACCCCGTGCTTTATGATCACCGCCCGCAAGGATATCGCGCAGAGGATTGAGAGGGTGACGGACGGGGGGGAGAAGGAGCGGTGCAGAGCCCGCGCGGGCGCCGCCGGAGCACCTCGCCGCTGCCCCTCATGAATCGCAGCCGCCGCCGCTCCTCCCCAAAAAATCACCACCGCCGCCACAAAGCTAGAACGCACGGGAGGAATTGAAAATCGAGAATGAATCGACAGTCGGGTGCTTAGCGGGTTGGCGGGTCGGGGCTAGCCGGTTGAGCACGAGTGGGAGCAGATCGAGCGAAGCCGGGTCATATATATATATATATATATATATATATATATATATATATATATATAATATATATATATATATATATATATATATATATATATATATATATATACGGCAACGCTATTCTACACCCAGGTGTAGAATGGATTCTACACCCACTGCACCAAAACACCCTCAACGGACCAAGCCACCCAAACCGGATCCCACCCATGCCCACCACCCAAGCAAAACCCGTTAGCCACGTGGCCAAAACCCGTCCCCCATGACTCCCCAACCAGGCTTCCTTCTTTTTCCCAACGCGAAGGCGGCCGGGCGGCGAAGTCGCGTGGCGCGCCACGAGGGGCCCAGAGGCGCGTGACGGGCGTCGCATCAGATCGATCGCGCGACGGCGCGCGAGCGCAAACCGTGACGCCGCGAGGCGGCCCAAGATAGCGAGGAGCAAGGGCGACGCGCGAGGAATCGGCGAGCTTCGGCGGGGCGAAGCGTGATGGCGAAAGCACAAAGCCGAGCAATGCGTGGAGCAGCGACGAGCGCAAAGACGCAAAAGGGGCGACGAAGCCGAGCGCTAGGTGAGATTTGCATCTCGAATCCCCTCTGCCCCTATTACTAATTGAAAAACAAATGATTCAAGTAATATGGGATTGCATCTCAATATCACTTTGTGTGTATGATTCCTTACTCGATCCGAGTAATTTCAGTTCCTCAACTCTAGGGTTAAATCGTTTTTTGGAGGTCGGAACGGACATTACCGACATATTATTATTGACAGAGTTACTATTGTCCAACATATAAATTACTAATTCAAAACACACGTAGTCTGGTATTCCATCTCAAATATAACACGTGTGTGATTACCGACAAACTATTGACTGTTCCTCCGTGTGTGTAGATTATGAGTGTTAGAGATTAACTAGCTGCAAAGAACCTTACCGATTTGCTAGTTAAAAACCATTACTAATTTATGTTCTCGTGTCCTTATCAGTAAATGCTATTAGCAGTGGTTAATTTTGGAACTTTGGTAATTGCTATTAGCATGATGGACAGCAACAACTTGTCGGCGGTAGGGAACAGTGGTCTTCGTGAACCTGGTGGAGCAAGCTTGTATGCACAGAGCGCGACAAGGATATGTTGATGGGATTCCTGTACCTTCACAACATGGTAAAAAATTACTGAAAAACTTTCTGATGGGCATTACTCATGCATGCATATGTTGATAGGGAAAAAAATATGTGTTGGTAAAAATGTTGTTGCTAGACTACTAAAGGTGTAAGAATAATTACTGCAACTTTGGACTGACTACTGATGTGTTGATGAAGATTTTGAAAAAATTACTGATCCTTGTGTGTCATTCACTGTACTTGTCTTTTCTCAGGAACTGCAAGTGCGCCCGAAGGTGGCCGCGAAGGAGGTGGTTTGACAGGGACCCTAGTGATTGCAATTGTCCAACCATTGAGTGTTGTTAGCCCAGCATGGCTCGCAAATGATATGAGGCACAAGCCTATCATGACACCCCCAGTAACTGCTATGCCCCAGCAAATGATCACACCTGATGTCAATGCGACTTATGTAGCTAGTAATAATAAATTCACTGAATTACTGACGTTTGCTGCTTTACTGTACTAAAAAGGAAAATCATGTCATATAGCTAAACTATGTTTTGTGTCTTCATATTTTGTGTGTGTTACTGAACTAAAAAGTAATCAATGAAATGTTTTTCGAATATGTAGGACGAGAGGTTGCCTGCAAACTTGGTGCCGACCTTTGATATGAGCTTTGAAACAGAGAAAGATGCGTATGAGTTCTACCGAGTATATGTAGAGAAAGCAGGTTTCGGTATAAAGTGGAATCGGCACAAAACATGTGGACATGACCTGACTTGTTCATATGAGGGGGCGCACAAGCCTACAGTTGATGATAGTGATCGGAAGACATCAAAAACATCTAAACGTGTCGCTGTAGGGGGCATGCTTTTTTCAAAAACATGCGTGTTCTTCGAACTGTCGCTGTAGGGTCTGAAAATTTGCAATTCACAGAGAGAGATGTACAAAATAGGTGAGCACTTACGCGCATTACTGAACACATGAGTTCCTGAGTACATATAGGGGGCATGCTTTTTAAAAGACACCTAACCCCAAAACCAAAAATTTAACAATTACTGATAACTACTGAAAATAAACAAACAAAACTCGGCAAATGCGATGAACCCTAAACTCGGCAACCGCCCTTTACCCTAATCTCAATAGACACTACATACACTAATCTCAGCAAACGCCATGAACCCTAATCTCAATAGACGCCCTAAACCATAATCTCAGCAAACGCCCTATACACTAATCTTCTAAATTACTGACTATAGATTACTGAGCTATATCTACACTAACCTCAGTACACGTCATAAACCCTAATCTCAGCAACATGCTCGGAACCCTAAATTCAGCAAACAACATGAACCCTAATCTCAGTAGATGCCCCGAACCCTAATCTCAGCAGACGCCCCGAACCCTAATCTCAGCAAACGACATGAACCCTAATCTCAGCAGACGCCATGAACACTAATATCTGCCTAAGTTGATGCTTGAAGCTGATGGGATGCTCAAATAGCGAATCCAAATGATAAAAATATCAATTACTGAACACTACTACTTATGCATTTCTATCAGTAATTATTTCAATTTACTAGATATGGGTTCTATACATTGTATATATAATTACATGATTACTTGAATCACCAAAAACTAAATTACCAATGGTGGAATATGATTATTGAATTACCAAAAATCTCAAGTCGTCAAAGTAACCATGGCATATTATTGCAATCTTGAACATACAAGAGGTCACCAAGAGGGTACAAATTACATGCAAATGAGTATACAAGCAAAGTGCTTGAAGAGGATGAGGTCTTTAGGATGTGCTTATACAAACAAGTTTGCTTCAACTAGAACTACTAATTAACAAATAAACTTCTTTTGAGTCGTAGTCGGTTACAAAAGTACCGAAACTCAAGACCAACATGTGGTACAACCAACAAGGCAAATGACAGACATAAACAAATTAATTTTATTTTTTAGAGAAATCCCATGCACACATCCACTTGCTTCGTGATGGTAGCCTCAATGATTCTAGAACTTTGCATGCATATTTGAGCACGCCATCTTGTGTGATGAAAAAGATTGAGATTCCTGGAGAAAATTGCCTTGGGGACAAAAGAGAGCAGAGAGCTTGCATTGTAGAGTTTCATGTCGCTTGCAATTCCTCGCCGTTGTTGTAGCTTGTAGCCTCTTTTAATATGATTCTGAACATAGAGCTCATGGCATCAAGCACCAACCTCCTCTAGATCAAAATATAATAATGAAGAATGGTAGGTTGGGTCAATGAATAAATACAAAATTACCGATGAACAACGAAAAAAAAAATTAGTAGACTATTATTCGACAATGAATAATGCAGAATGGCAGGCCCTCATGGTTTAAAATAGTGTGGGTGCATGTGTCGACATTTATTTTGGACTATTACTGGACAAAGCTATTATCCGGACTATTACTAGACAAAGCTATATTAGTGGACTATTACTCGACAAAGCTATATTACTAGACTAATATATTACTTCAGTAAAAAAAAATGGTATTTAACAGGGAGAGACTTTGAGCTTCTAATGAACTCGAGAAAAAAAAGACTAATATAGAAAATTAGGCACAATGCTAATTAACTACCGAGTTACTCAAGCAAAATGTTACCAATTATTTTAGGATGAAAACTAATGAACATTCTACATATGTTCGTAGTTGCTTGAAAATTACTATACAAAAAAAAAGAAGATTACTAAACAATGTGAGAAACTATCAACATAGCTCATACCACAGTTTCTATCACTCATCAGTAATCAGCGTAGAACATAACACAATTTTTGTCGCTTGGACTATGGAAGGATGATTACTGAAGGCATATTGTGTTTAGCAATTCCATATGATTACTTAGTATTTTCCATATGAAAAGCACAAATCAGTTGCTGAAAACTTTACATGACCGCTGAATAAAAACAAACAGTCTTTTACTTACTTTTTTCAGTAAAATTGGACCTCCAATAGTCCGATCACTAGGCTTGCAATTGCCTGAACTCCTCAAAGCTGTCAACTAGCAAGAAAAAATGTTGCCTGGAGCCCAAGGATGCAGCCAACTATCTACCTGAAATTAGTTTCCATCCATTATTACTGTGGAAAAAATCAATTAGGATTACTGAACAAGCTGTCGCCAGCGAGAATATGTTACCGCCGATTTCTAAATCCTACTCTGCCACCAGAGCATGGTCTGCCTTGCATCTTCTATGTCTACAAGATTGCACATATTACTGAATTACTCAACCAAAAGCATTACTAAACATAGAAAATCACAAAGATGCTTATTACTCAAAAAGATGCTAATTACTCAACCAAAACATTACTGAACATAGACAAAACTGAATATAGAATGTACTAAACTGAATTAGCAACCCCTAGTTCAGTAATTGATGTAGCATAGTTTTATCAATATTGGTTCACTGAATGATGGGCAATAATGCGAGCAAAAATTACTGACATACAGCTTTTATTGGTTCACTGAATGATGGGCAATAATGAGAAAAAATTAACGACATACACTTTCTCGCAGAAAATCAAATAAAAACAGTGAATCAATCAGTTAGTAATTAGAATCAATGAATCAATCAAATAAAGACAGGAAAGAGACATTTATCATGAGCTTTCCTGGACCAACAAGACGGATTCTGCAGCAATGTAGTTCCAAGATTAGGAAATACTAATACCTTGCCTTGCTGAAAGCGTAGATATGAATTGGATTGATCAACAGTTAGCATGCACCATCGGCCATCCATCTTACTCTAGGTGCCTCTGGCTGTGCTGCACACCTGCACTGCTACCCACCACTCGACAGTCTGCGTGCATGAATCGATCAGGCACTCAAAAGTGGGCGCTCCTCTCAGCAGCTCACGGTTTCAGGTCGGCAACAGAATACTCGCAGGCAGAGTCCTAATTACTAAAGCATAGGCGAAAGAAAGATCATGGCTCCTAATTACTGAACCAAGGAAGATCATTGCTTGTAACTAATGAACCGAGAAACAACAAAATTACAAAATTATGCACAAAAGCATTGAATGGAGAGAGGAACTACCTGCATACTAAACTAACACACATATTGTGCTACTGGACTAACAAATAAGGCATCGGTGCTAATCCATTACTGAAGCCAAAAATTACTGAACATAGATAGGATGGAGGGCTCAACCCGAGTCCACGTTTTTGCTCTGTTGACGACCAGGTGATCAGTGTGCCCGCATCAGCCTGAATCGAACAAAAACTCCGGCAAAAAAATTAAACCCTAACGGATCCATGACCTCCATTTGGGGGGGATCTCGAGTGTGTGGTACTCACCAGTGCGCGCAACAGAGCATGACGTGAGACCCCCGTCCTCCTCGGCTGACCTTCCCTGATGCTCACGACTACAGATTCACCCAGCATGGCCTTCACTCCCCCTAGCACCATCGAAGCAGAAGGGATCCTGCAGGGGCTCGCGAAAAGGGTGGTGGTGGAGAGCACCAGTGCCGCTTGAGAGCCCCTGCGTGTGGCCGCCACAGAGGAACACCCGTGCTTGCGGATCACCGCCTGCAAGGATATCGCACATGAGGATTGAGAGGGGGACGAGGAGGGGGGAGAAGGAGTGGTGCAGAGCCCCACGCACGGTGCCGCCGCAGCCCTCGCGGGACCGCAGGCCAGCCGCCGCCCCTCCCCAAAAATCGCCGCCGCCACAAAGCTAGAACGCACGGGAGGAATTGAAAACTGAGAATGAATCGACAGTCGGGTGCTTAGCGGTTAGGGGTTAGCGGGTCGGGGCTAGGGCGGTTGGGCACGAAGCGGGGAGCGACCGGGCGAGCCAGCCAGCCGGGTCTCGGGTTTGGTTGTGCGGTTGGTTAGTTTAGGTGCCCGGGTGTAGAATCTCATTCTACACCTAGGGTGTAGTGATAAAGACATAGGTATATATATATATATATATATATATATATATATATATATATATATATATAGGTATTCTATATATTATCCCAGGTAGTGAATAATCAATACCCGAGTCTAAAACCAACGAGCCACATCGTTGGGCCCGAAACTAATCCAACGAGCCAACATCGTTGGGCCCGTATTACTCCCTCCGTTCCATTTCATTTGCCAACCCGGCCAATCCACGGGCGCGCCTCCCGCACCGGATTCTTCCCTGCCGCCCAATGATCCTAATTTTAGTATAAAAATTTTTTTTTACCGTACCGTATTAATTTCAGATCGATCGGGGAGGAGACGCGGTTTCGCCCAGCTCGCCGCCCTCGCCCGTTTCCCCCACCGCCGCACGAGCCTAGCTCACCGCCCCATCCGCTGCACGAGGCCCGATCGTCCTTCCCCTCGCCTCCGCAGCCCTGGCGGGTTCCGCGGCCGCCCCCGCCGCCTTCGCAGCCTTCAACCGCTGCATCTCCAGCCCCGGCGGCAGTCTCTTTGTCGGCGTTGCGGGTCGTCATCTTTGGCGGCGTAGGGTTCGGCGACCGTTCTCCTCGCCGAGGTACGGGCGGCTCGGCGGCCTCGCCTAGAGTGCGTGGGGCAGCGGCGGTTTTCTCCTTGCCCGTGTCCGGCGGCGCTCTTCGTGCCATCCTACCCACATCGTTGTTGCTGCTTTTCAAGGCCTCAACCTCCCCCGTATCCACATGATTTGTTCTATTTGTTTTCAAATCTTGGCTAGATCTGTGGAAGGAGAGTTGTGTTTTCTCCCATATTATAACCTGATGACATGAAAATTGCATGGCTTCTTTGGGATCCACGGAGGGAGGCAATAGACATCAAGACATGCAATTCACTGTATCGATGTATGATGATGTGCATGCTGCGGGACAGATCAGCCCCCTCAGCCCTAATCTTGTATTGCATCACATGTTTGTTTCGTTGATACATGGAGAGGGCAGATTTGTTCTGATTTTTCTGAGGTAAACCATATCACACGCATGCAGCTTGCCATTGTTAGGACCCATGCAGGAGGCCAGGAGTGCACAACCGATCTGAAGGTTCTCCAGGTTAATTAGTCCACGCATGCTACAGCCAAACCACAAATGTGCTCTTGCTTTTAGAATGTCAGGTTGGAGTGGAAGAGGCAAGCAGCTTAGAGGTTTGCTCCTGGGTTCTTTCTTTGTTATCATGCTTCAGCCAATACGGTTTGACATAGATTTAGCAGCAATATGGCATTTTTCAGATCTATGATGGCAGACATAGAGATAGATCAAGGAGACCATTTTGATCTTGTCATTGTATTTGCGGTCTTACGTACCTATGACCTTGCTGAACTGGTCGTTATAATGAATCACACCTAAGGAGACACTCACCTAAGAAAGTATCGTGCATTTGATTCCTAGTAATAGTAATTATTATTGGTAGAACACATTTTCACATTTGAAAATTACCTGATAAGTGTGGGGTGTCGTTATGCACAATAGCCGATAGGTATTGCCTCTTGTGCTAGTTTGAACAAGTTTCTGGTGAACAATCATAATTTATTTTTCTTAACCACAGTTCCTTGCAACTGATCTTCTTAGCTTAAGGAATATATCACTCTTTTTCATCTCAGAAGAACTAAATTGTTTGTTGTTAAGACCTAATCAAGTACACGATGCAATATTCAAATGTCACATCTTATAAATAATGTTTGTCTCGTTGTAATCTCATATGGGATGCTATATTGCAATATATATTATTCCTAATGCGACGATTTTTTAAAATCATTGTCAGAGTCCGGAGGCAAGAAGAAATTATTTCCTAGTGGTAAACCTTCTCTGCTTACCATTTCCTTTTCAGCATAATATTTTGTTTGCATGATGGGTAACAAGCATTTCATGTTTTTCTCGAGTGGCGCTCTACCCGCATGGCCCCTCCGCAGCGCTCGTCCTGCTTCCTAGCGTTTTACTACTTGCAAGTCCCTGCTCAGCGGTGGATCTAGTGTAGTAGGCCTAGGGAGCAGCTGATCCTCATCACCTGGCTGTATCGGCGACTTCTCTGTTTCTCCTAGGTGATGGGGATCTTCCCTTTTTGTTTGCTTTGCTTGGCTTGATTGGATATGCTGTTGATTCATTTTTTAGCTCCATTAGAGATTATAGTATCAAATTTTTTTTTGTGTAGTCACATCTATAAATTCTACTTGCCCTGTCATCTATGTCGGATCCCAGAGATCGCCATCCTTTTTTTCAAAAATCCACTTTACTCTGAATATTTATTAATTATATATGCTTCATGATTAGAACTAATAGTTTCTTCAGTTTTATTTATCCTCTTTTTCTCTCACCTTTTTTTTGTGCAGATCCCAGTCACTTTCGCCATCAAAGCATCCTCCTCTAGCTACTCCCCATGATTGCTCATATAGGTAGTTTTTTCTACTATTCCTGATTTGTTTTTGTGTCTAATTATGCTTGAAATTTACATTAGTATAAATTTGTCATTTGTTTCCATTGGAAATTAGGTTCTTTTCAGACTTGCTAATGTTCTAATTTTACACTGGCTTCATATGCACTCCATCAGCAACAATGGCTGCTGCTAAGAATGAAAAAGGTATGCCTAATATTGCTCTGCACTTGTTTGAACTGATCGCTGTCTCCATCAGTCATAAAATTCGGCATTGATTGAGGTTTCTGACTATTACTCATTGTGGCATGCTTTAGACAACTGCACTCTCTTTGCAGTAGCTTAGTTAATTTGTCTATTACATGTTTGGAGGTTGCTTTGCGTTCTTGCACCCCCAAAAGGATCTAATTAAAACATTATTTGTGGATTTGGGAAAGATCAAATTGTAATTATAACAGTACTGCGGTTTGGAAAATAATCAAATCAAAATAATATATGTGGTTTTGAAACAGATCCAATCAAAATAGTTGTCATTGGACCATTTTTCAATTAAATATCTATTTGTGTATTATGGCATTGTCCAATTAAAAGGAGCTGGCATGGAAAGAATAAGAAAAATACCAAACAGCTCAATTGCTGCTCCTCACTTACACGCCCATCACTCGGCGCTGCTCTGCTTCGCTGAGATGCCGCTAGTCGTGCCTTTGCGTCCGTAGACATGATTTGCGGTAGCTGCTTGCTGGTGCGCTATCGATGCAGTGGGTGGCCTATTGCAACTTCCAAGAGAAACTCAAATCTGATCTCATCCTACTTTACATTTGTTTAATTAGTTGTAGGCGGCTACCAATCAGATTGGCATTGTCATTGATTGATCCTTTATCTTCTATTTATCATTACATATTTTGATCATATTTTATTCTGTAAATGGCTTGATTACATTGATTGATCCTTTATCTTATATTTATCAATGCATGATGTATCCTTTTTATCTCATTCCATGTGTTAATTTCCAGAAACCATTGATAATTACATTTAGAGAGTTGGTCGTGTAGCTAGGTACAATATGAAAGAAATGTTTATTTTCGTTTGTGCTGAGGAAGAAACAATGCTTAACAGATTGAAGGTGACGGAATTAAAATATATATACATATTCGAAAGATTAGCAACTGGATTTTTTTATTCTAGTTCTTAGTTCATTATGGTTGATCTATGCAGTAGATGCTAAGACAAGTTTTAGAATGGCTCTTCAGTCTTAAGTGGCAGAAAATTTGACTGCTGTTTATACCATAGAACTGCCACTAGTTCTTGCATTTATCATGCCTACCTACTGGTTCATAAAGACTTGTTTGTAGTTGGCAATAAATTCTTTTGGTCTCATGTACAAATCATTATCGATCCCTGACTATTTATCCTTGAAAAAATAAAATATTGTTCATGTCTATCGTAAAATTGATGTCATGGCTACAATCCAAGAGGAATGCTTAGTCTATTATGCCTACTGCTTGTATCTATAACTGTACTTCTGCTTGTGCTACTGTAGTAGCATGAATGCATGATCCTGTGGTCTTCATGGACAAGTAAATGGTGCCTTGCTGTTCACCTACTGACCAGATCAGGAATTAGAAAAAACTATAAAAATATAATGCACATCTTTTTAGCTTCTATTGTCTATTGAATTTTGTCTCCTTAGACAAGGCAATCACTTACCTCATGCATTTTATTTGTGTTCTATTGCTTGATTTCCCAAAAAAATAACTGATAGAATGCCTTGGTACTTGATAGATGTGTAACTTATCATGTCGGAATGTGATTTCTGTGGTATGCAATTTTTTTAAATGGCAGACCCTCTAGACATCTGCATCCGATGTGCTTTTGTATGTTAAAGTATTTGAATTGACAGAGCACAGTAGTCTCATCCTAATATTTTAATCACATTTGAATGAACACTAAGAAAGCTGCATGATGCGTGGTGCACGACGAACTAGAATCCCTTTTGGATGACTCTGGACATTTACAGACACTTGCTTTCTTGTATGGCAGTAAAGGAATGTGCTCAAAAGCTCTTTCTATATGGCGTATACTGGCAAGGAATTATAGCACAAGTTTGTGGAAGGATCTGTCTGAGAATGGTTCTTCTGGAACTTTGGTTAGCAAAAGCTCTGGCGAGGAAATTGCCGCTATAGAAGCAGCCAAGATCCTCAAAGCATTATCTGACGAGGACCTTGTGCAAGTGTATCTATTATGGAAGATTAACAGTTTATATCTGTGATACTTTTGTTGCAAGATCTCTTAACACATAGGAAGGCTGAGCTGCAGCATTACCTGAAGAAGATACCCATAAATTTCTTTAACTCTGCCTTGAAGGAGTCTCATTTTAGAAAGTTGTGATCAGTAAGGTCACTTTACAAAGATTTGATCAGCATCATACGATGTTGCTGCTTATGACAAACATCGTCATGTTATCGAATAGTACAGAGGAGATATTTGTGTTTTCAATAATGCCTAAATATATTTATTTGTCTTAAGGTTTGGCAATTCAACATATGTTCCTTTTAAAATATCTGTTTTCATTTTTATTGATCCGCTGCCGATCAAAAGGAAAATATATAGTTTCACTATTCCTTGGCGAAAGAATGAGTAAAAAAATTAATCACAAAACAAGAAGACTTAAAAATATTAAACCATAAGATAAATAGGACACGTAATCCTGTCTTATATTTGCAAAATCCTGTTTGTGTGAAAAAACAAAACAAAAAAAGTTGCAAACTGTTTGCATGGAAAAATGACAAACCGAGACGCTGTGAAAAAAAAATGAAAATTTTTTTTTGCAAAACTTGCTCCGTGAAAAATGAAAAAAAAAACGTTAAATGGAAGTGTACGGTCAGTTAGAACCGGTGGGATTGGGAAAAAAAAAAAGAAAAAAATAATCGACCACAGGACTTGATCGCCGGGTCTACGGGCGTGTTGCAGGGGGCGGCTTCTAGCGGGGGCCTCGGGCGCGGGACGGCCTTGCCTGCCGCACTGGCGCGCGGGATGGCCTGCCGCACGGGGACTCGGGTAGTTATTAATAATCACTACCCGCAGACTACTACCGCGCGGCCGCGCGCGTTAAGCGCACCTGGGTAGTGATTATTAATAACTACCCGAGCCCCGCTCGCGCCAGCCCGCATGCTGCGCCCGTCCGAACGAGAGGCCGTGAGTCCACGCCAGGACCGACGCTCGCGCGCACTTCGCATGCCCCCCGACCGGTTTTCATCCATACACACACATGCACTTTCACGTGGTGGGCTCATGGTCAGTTTGGTTCTCTCTTTTTTTTTTGTCTAGGGGTCAGATCTGTTTGTCTTTTTTGTTTGACGGTCGTTGATTTTTATCTTTTTTTGCAGCCGATTTATTCCTTTTGTTTTGTCCCGTCCCGTGGTCTGTTTTTTTTCTAGGCTGGTTTGATTTTGATTTGAACAAGTGAAACATGTGTTATTTCGAAAGGTAGATTGAGACAGGTGAGGCAACAATCGAAAAAAAAAGTAGCCAACTTGGATTTCAACAGTAAATCAATCATGCAAAGCGTATGTAAATCATAAATCTATTTTCACTAAGGGCCCGTTTGGATCCTTTCAATTTGAGGAATTGGAATCTACTTAACAAATTAAGCTATTTAGTTTAGAATTTGAGATTCTATAACTTTCCAAAGTTAACAAATAAACATATCTCAAATTCATAGGGTGGGAGATAGGAATTGAATTCCATTGACCAACCCGAAAAACACCCCTTTGAGATAGGCTTTTTTTTTTTTAACTTTGTTAAGTTATGGAATCTCAAATTCCAAACTAAATAGCTTAATTTGTTAAGTAGATTTCAATTCCTCCAAATTCTAGGAAGCCAAACGGGCCCTAACATAAATTTTCAGGTAAATAGCTCGTGAAAGATTGCAATACACTTCGTTGCTTGAATACACATAATTTTGTGGCTCAATCCAAGTTATTCCACAAAATCAGATACAATTAATGGCTGCTAAGTAACCTTCATTGCGATCATAACAACCACGGCTTAAACTACTTGTAGGCCTATATCTGAAATAATACAAGTTGAGGGGTAAAAAAATATCCATCCCTCTCCCTTTCATGCCTCTAATGGTCATCAATTGGCTTGACCTGTCAAAAGAAGTGGAACAAAAAAGAACATTAAAAAAAATAACAATCATGATTATAAATACAGACCATCAGATAGGGTCTAGTTGACAATTACCTTTATGTACAAAAAGGTCAAAATAGCAAGCAAACTGGATGACAGAAAAAAAAGGGTCTCACTTAATAACATGCAATGCGCGTCCAAAAAAACAGAGGATAACAGGTAAAAAAAAGGTAGATTAAAATTTGTCATGAGTAGCATTAGATTACCACAAATTTTACAAATAATGGGGGAAAAGAAAAATCTTATATACAACAAGAGCATAGGGCGCATATAGATTGCACACCTATGTTTCAGAAACTTGCTGCCAAACAACAAGTCAACCATAGCCCTACACATGGCTTCTAGAAATTCGGCACTTCATAGAGATGATCAGATTTATTTATAACATAAGCAACATACCACATCAGAGGAGTATATCCAAATCCAAGATCCAAGCAAGCATAAGCAATATAGTTCAGACTTCTGAACAGAGGAAGGAACTAGTCGACCATAGCCCTACACATGGCTTCTAGAAATTCAGCACTGCATAGAGATGATCAGATTTATTTATAACACAAGCAACATACCACATCAGAGGAGTATATCCAAATCCAAGATCCAAGCAAGCATAAGCAATATAGTTCGGACTTCTGAACAGAGGAAGGAAGGAAAGGAGAGGAAGATGTCACACTGGATCTGCACATACTTGTCTTTTTTTCCTGAAACATTGCAGAGTGTAAAAAAAATCACTAAAAGAGGCTAATCATTTTTTTCCAACAAGCGAACAAGAGTTATACCAAGAAAGTAATGTGACCTACTGTATAAGCTACATGTATTCTGCAAGCGGATAACCATTGTTAAGTTAGATGAATTTAATTGATTTGTTTTTTTTTACCAAAAACAAAATTAGAAATGTAAACTCTATGACAGATGTAAATATGTACTGAATTAATGGCTCGATGCATTAGATGTTATATTAAGAAATTACGCAGTGCTAGGTATTTGATCAAGGAAAAAGCATCAAACTTTGACCTATGTACCACACCACAGTCCACCACCTATCCTAACACATTATATCTCAAAATCCTCAGCTTGCTAACATGTGTGCATTAGAGCAAGTCAAAGTCACAAAACTAAATGATATGACAGATCAACGGAGAGTTAAATATTGTGAAAGCAATACAAATGCTGACATTTCTAGTAGTCGTAATAACTTATGCTTGTAAAGTTGTTATGGCAAGAAATCCACAAGCAGAGAACTCTAACTGGGAAGACCAATTGCACCGCAGAGGTCAAATGCAAAGTATATCTTTTTAAGCCTGTGTTTTCCAAGTAGTGTCACTGATTATGCCTTTTCAGACTTGCAGAATCAACGTTGACAGACCACTTTAGTTTTCAAAGATGATAACTCATTGCAAAATACGGGTCTTGACAGAATGCAGGAAAAGAAAATAACATGTGTTGACACATCTTCAAACAGAAGCCAATAGCAAATAAATTAGCATTGTAGTTTAAACAATGAAATGTGGTTAAAGTTCACCGTGACCACAAAAATTAGTGTTCTAAAATAGGGTCTCACTTGTGAAAAGGACTTTGGCTCCAAAATAGGAGCATGGTGCTGACTGAATCTGCAATTATGGTGTACTGAACTATTTAAAAATATGGACAGTGAGAACTAGATCAACAAAATTGGAGAGGGTAGGAATATTGTACCTTGATCAACAAATTCATGGTGCAACATTGTTCGAAAGTGAATTGCTCCCATCATCAAACAGTTCCACCAGTACTGTGACAATAGCTACACCACAAAATTATTCATTAATACATACCATCAATGTCGATAAGCAAGCAAAAAACTGAACATGTAGCATACGAATAAAGCACCAGATTACATGTGGAAGAGATATGATGACTTTCCAAATATTACAGGGATAAATAAATATTACACCCAACGAACTCAATAGACAAGAAAATATATATCAAACCCATTAACCTAACTCATACATACTGCATACACTTCTTTTGGGGATTTAATCTTCTGTGCCAAAAAGATTTTTAAGATGAAATCAGTTCAATTTTTTAAAAGAAAGAAGGTTGGGCAATAGAATATAGGTAACTACATGGAAGTTGATATAATTCTAATAGACAACAGGTAACAGATGTCCAGAATAATGTATGGAGTGGATCCAACATAGCATGAGGGCGTAACAGACTGCCCCCGAACCACTGTCTTTTCAGCATGTTGTTTATTTGGATCATACAGACTCAGATTTCAAGAGGAAAAACAGTTTCATGAGTTACAACGGTTAGCCAGATCACAAACAGCAGATGTTAACACCACAAACAGCACATGTTAACACAAGCAGAGAAATCAGTAGGGTCTAAATAATGTATTGGTTCATCGGAGCAAAAGATTTTATGGTCGAAAGCATAACCTTTTTAAACTAATTACCATTTTCATAACAGAGTTATGTATGGACACCAATTCGGTAGTAATCCTTTTGGTTTGCTGCCACTCAATTAAATTTCTATGATAAAAATAAGACTCAAATTTCTATGCATTAAAAAAAGGATTCAATAGCATTCGCATTATATTAAATGATAAGGCATTTCGTGGGGCATAGAAAGACATAGAAATCCTGATTTCCTAATTGCTGAAGATTGGGGTTCAGTTCAACGTTCAAGCAATCCACATTCATTAGGTCCTTGAAATGCTTAGGGCTGGCAGCATGCATATCAAATCTGAAAAAAAAAACAAGGATTGAGGAGGCTCAGATCAGAGCATCACCTTGGGAGCTTCGTATGTATAGGTAGTGGTTATTGGGAGCTTTTATGTACAGGAAGCTCCTTTCCAGTGTTGCCACCATGAGGATCTTCAGCCATGACCATGCCTGAATGGGGCTCTTGACGTCTTGACGGGCTATGCATTTCAGCAAACACCTTGCCTTCAGTCTTGGATATCAAACATGATTGACGGATATTGTGTGCATCAAACAAGACAAAAGAAAAGACATGAATTGTGAGCTGCAATTCAAAATTATTTAAGGCTTTAAAATCGTAGATGAATAAAAGAATTAAAAAGGCATGTGCAGGTGTGCTCAGATTGGGGCAAGGTTAGAGCCTCAGACGTGAAGTAGAACCAGATGTTCCATCGACACCCACCGAATATGAATCAAATCAAAAGGGGAAGAAAAGGGAAACTAAGCTAGCAGGCGTCATCGAGCACTCCAACAACTACCAAGCCAGCAATCTACTGTAGAATCGAATTCACAACGAGACCAAACAAACAGGGGAATCCGCAACGAGGTCGGTCTCAATGATCCCGTGCCTGCGCCGCGTTCGATGGCTAATCAGTGCCCGTAAGGCCATGTCAATCGGTCCTGCTGTTGCCAGAACTCCAAGCATCGCTAAAACGCACATACCCAAATAAAAACAAAAACACATACAGGGAGCACAGGGGACGGCACTGTAGCTTGTACCTTGGATGATGAGACGACGAGGATTGAGGGTGGTGAGCTCGTCGCTGCTCAGGGCGGGACGGAGGCGTCATTGGACGACCTTCAGGGCTACCGTCCGAACGATCCAGATCCGCTGCGCCAGGGGTGGAGGGGTCGCCGCCGAGCACGGGGTCTGGTCAGGCCGTCGCTGGGTCCACCAAGGACGAGGCCTGGCCGCACCACCATCGAGTGTTCCGTTGCTTGGGCCGCGAAATCCGCCTCGGAGGCTGCGCAGGTGAGGGGGAGGCGGCGGGCTATGCTTGCGAGGTAGGGGCGGCGGCGGTGGGTGCGCAAAGGGGATGAAGCAGTATAGGGAACGGCGGCATCTGGGAGCGCGGCAAGAAGGACGGCGGCGATTTGCATCTGGGAGCGCGGCGAGACGCAGCGGAGACGCAACCTCAAGCCCGCCCCACGGGCCAGCTTCCACCCCGCTAAGGAAGACGACCCGCAGCGCCACCGACCGGATCTGCTGCAGGGTCACCGCCGGTGCGGGTCGGGGAAGGGACAGGCCACACCGTCGCGGGTCAGGGGAAAGGGCGGGGCTGCGCACCCGGTCGGGGAAGAGATGGGCCGTGCCGCCGCTGGTGGTGGAAGGGACGGGCCGCCGCCGGTGCCTCCGCCTCCCCTGCGCGATGCCGAACGGAAACGGCGACCCACCCCGACCGGGCGGCGCGCTGCGTCTGGGGCCGACGGCGCTGTGGGTCATCACGTCCGGAAGCTACGAGCCGCGGCGAAGCAGTGAGCAGGGGCGGCGGTGGAGCTGAGGTCCTGCGGCGAGGGCAGCGGTGGAGCTGAGGTCCTGAGCCTAGGGAGGCGGTGGAACGGCGATGGGGATGGAAAGAAACTGGCGCATCCCAGGACCCAGGCTCCCACGATCTATGAATAATATCGAGACAAAAAAATTGTAATGATAAAAGAAAATAATAAATAAAAAGAGGTGTGTGCGGTGGGAAACGGAACACGGGGACAGCGCCCGCGATGACTCGCGCATGGGTGCGTCGTCTGGCCGGCTCACTGCCCAGGGTGATATATATATATATATATATATATATATATATATATATATATATTTTTGAATGAATATATATATATATATATATATAGGGTCATTCTATTGGAAGCCCAGGGCTCCTAATATACAACGGAGAGCCCCAGCCCAGGTACCCCGACTGGGTGCAACCAGACCAAGATAGGTCCATGGTAGTCTGGTTGAACCACCTAGTCGACCCCCGGTCCAGCCCACGAATGCGCGCGTGATGAGGAGCGCATGGAGCAGTGGAGCAGGATTGGTCCCCAGCAACGTAGGTGCCTGGTTTTGTCTGTTCTGTCGTGGCGATGGACCACCCTGGCATAGGATTGAGAGGCATTACTAAATTCGAATTTGGAGACGCATAATTGTTGTCAAGGACATTGCATAATTGTTTTGAACACATAATCTTGCATATAAGGCTGGTGATGTAGTGCATAAATTCAGATTGTATATTTGGCATACACCGGCTTCCATTAAAAAGGAAACCACTTTGAGGTTGTTTTGTAATACATATGTGTTTTACGGTTTTAGCATAAATTATGGTTTTGCTCGACACACATGCATATGAGGTTGTTCATGGAAGTGCATCCTGGTAGCCATTACTCTATTTTCGGTGCTATATATGAATATGGTACTCATCAGAATATGCACTATGTTAGAGCCTTTATTTGTATGGATGCACATAATCAGAACTATATATATATGCACAGAGTCTCTAGCCTGATATGAACACTGAGTAGTCCATATTAATTTATATGGACTATGATCATATATATCCATCAAGTGTCTTTAATTGAACTCAACTATGAACGGCAACATTTATTATGTACAGGTGACTGTGTTTTCTATGCAGTATCTATCCTGGCCATATGATTGGCTACGGTCTGTGCATGGTAGGTGGTCCACCTTTTTCAACTGAGTTGATAGCACACAGGGGACAAAATGGGTGGTCGGGTGGGCGCATAAAACACCTCCGGCCTCTGGTGCGCTGGAACATTCTAACATTCTACGTAGCACACTCCCACCCCACCCCCACCCCAAGGCACTACGCGTGCACCCCCAGGCCATGGCGGCCTCCCCTGGACCGGGTGCCAGCGATGGCGATACCAAGCGTGGTTCTGCCGTCGTCGATGGCCGCACCAAGCAGCTTGTGGTCCATGGAGACGGCGGCACGCATCAGGATGTTGTGGGGGATGGAGATAGCGGCAGGCAGAGGGGTGCGGCCGGCGGAGATTGCCGCAGGCAGATGGATGGAGCCGGCCATGGAGATGGCGGCAGCCAGGAGATTCCGGGCACTGAGTACCGCCGGAAGCTACCTGTCATGGCGGCGAGGACTGGGGTTAATCTTTTGAGTTCCCAAGTTCATGAAGCAGCAGCGCCTACTGAAGAATCGCCGGTCTACATCACGCCTGATCCTATGCTCCATGGCCCAGGAGAAGTCATCACCGATGGTCTTCTTGCTGGTCGTGTCCAAGGGTGCCAGTGGCCGCCGGACCTACCTGTGGCCGGTTCACACGATATGGACACCCCGCTGGGACAGAGTCACACACACATGTAAGTTCTTGCATCGCTTTTACCCTTAATCTAGTCGAAAAATCCGTCCCATTTACCCTTGATTTAGTCGGAAAATATATCTTTTATGCACGACTGGCGTTACTTGTTTCCTGTACATGTGAAGTCACTAGTATAGTATATTATGGGTGCTTTTGTTGTTGAAGAGTGCACTTTAGTTGAAGATATGCACATTTTGTGCACCCTGAGAGAAAAATGGTTCTTTTTGTGTTTAGATACACAGATTGTGCACCCTGGTAGCCATTACTCTATTTTTGATGTTATATATGCATAGGGTACTTATCTGTATATGCACTATGTTAGAGCCTATTATGTATGCATGCGCAGAATCTGAACTCTATATGTATAGAGTCTGTAGCCTGATATGAACTGTGGGTAGTCCATATCAGATTATATGCAATCTATGAACTATATGTATGTTATATATGCATAGCTAACTTATCTGTATATGCACTTTATTGTGTTCGTTTTTTTTGTAGGCATCCGTAGTCTTAATTCGGTAAGCACTATATATGCATTCATTGACTATTTTTAATGTATGTGAAACCATCAATTGATATGCATTTGTTAAACTGATATGCACACAGGCTAGTCGGTCCATTGTGTGCATGTTTAGCTGCTTTTTCCTTATTGTTGCCTAAATTATATGATTGGTAGGCTCTGATTATTGGCCACTGCTTACTCACTGTATATGCACTATCTGTTGACATGTTTATGAAATACGCAATAACTTTCTATGTATTGTTTAAACAGGAGGCTGACATCGATGTGTCAATTGTGCCAAAAGTTGATATGCAATTTATCAATGTGAAAGAAGCTTATGCCTTCTATAAGCACTATGCTCGTGAAGTGGGTTTTGGGATCAAGAAGTATCGTGAGAAGCATGGCTGTAAGTGGTTGAACTGTGTCAGAGAGGGGAAGTGCAAGCCAAGATTGACGAAAGGCATACGTGTTCGTAAGAAGACGACACGCAGAACCGGCTGCAAAGCTGGAATCAAGCTGAGAAAGGTGTATGATGAGGTTGGAAACATTTCCTGTGTGGTTATTGATTCGGTCAATCTTATCCACAATCATGACTTCCTTAAATCACCCTCAGCTGCTCAGAACTTCCACTGCAATAAGGAACAAGATGCTACCTACTTGGCTTACATTCGGGGCCTGCAAGCTAGCCGTGTCCCTGAACATTGTCTACTGGACCATATGGCAGAGATTCATGGTGGTGTTGAAAATGTGCCGCTGACACGCAAAGACCTCTCAAACATGTGAGTATTACTGGCCACAGTGACTATATTCCACCCTATTTGTAATACACCATGTATCTAGTTTATATCCATATAATACTTCTAATTATACCGTTTAGCTTTGTAGAGTAGCTCATACACTGTTAATAGGCTAATTTGTACACTGCTCAGCCATAGATTATGAAGTGTTTATCCATGTATGAGCTGGTTATGCAAATTTGAATCTGCTCTGCTTGTTTTGAATGTTTAATCGAATTGTTTTTCTCTATCATGGTTGTATACTTATCTGGTATCAATTAATAGGAATACTGCTCGGGTCATCCAAGAGCAAACAGATGATGTCCCAAAACTGTTGGCCTTTTTTAGTAAGTGCAAGGAGGAGAACCCACAGTTCTACTGTGATTTCAAGCTAGATGAAACTGGCAAAATCAATAGCATCTTCTGGTCCTATGCTAGCATGCAAGGAGAGTATGCAGACTTTGGAGATGCTGTTACATTTGATACAACACATAGGACAAATTTATATGACAAGCCGCTAGCCATGTTTGTCGGTGCTAACTATCATCTGCAATGCACAATCTTTGGAATAGACTTGGTTGGAGATGAGACCACTGAGACCTTCGAGTGGGTGTTCAATACTTTCAAACAGTGCATGGGGAAATCTCCAAAGTGTATTCTAACAGGTGAGAAGCATGAAGAAACATATATATTTCTGTTCATGAAAATATTCATACACTGTTTTCCCTTCTGCATATGCACTGTTGGTTAAGTGTTTTGCATCTTATACTTCAATCACTTTCGTGTATTGATGTTCATATGTTCATTACTCAAACAGACCAGGACCCAGCCATGCCAGCGGCCATCAAAGTGGTTTTCCTAGACACCGTCCACCGGTTATGCCTATGGCACGTGATTAACAAGTACCAGCCCAGCCTCAATGAGCTGTATGCAAAATTCCAGAAGAGAGATTTTAAGGAGAGGTTTCGCTCGGTTGTGTACCACCCTTTGACTACGGTGGAATTTGAAGCCGCATGGTGGATGCTAGTTGATGAGTTTCAGTTAGAAGATGACCAAACTTTGTAGGCATTGTATTCCAACCGTGCAGAATGGGTGCCGTGCTACTTCAAAGATGGCTATTGCGGCATAATGTCATCGACACAACGCAGCGAAAGCGTCAATCACATTGTGAAGACATGTCATGTGGATGGAAACACACCACTGCATATCTTTGCAAAGCAAATGATGAAGTTCACCCACCGTCGCAAGATGTCCGAAGCTACTGAAACGTATGGCTGCACTGTAAGTACACATCCCTTAAGATTCATCGACATAGTCATGTTTCTATGCACAATCTATTTATATTTGATGTTGTTTGTCTGAGTGTTATATGCAATGGCTGTGTAATTATCTATGCAGAGTGAAACCATATCGAACTCCAATTGGCCGTTCGAGTTGCGTGTTTCCAGGGTGTACACGAGGGCTGTCTTCCAACGATTTGAAGAGACAATGAAATTAGCAACTGCATACCGCATAATTTCTGACCCTGAAGGAGGACCCCACTCATGGCTTGTGCAGCATACTAGCAATTCAAAAAAGAATAGAGTGGGGGCAGCATCAATTCCGGGTGGTGGTGGATGAAGGAGCAGAGCATTTCTCTTGTGAATGTAAACTCTTGGAACATACCGGTATGTGTTGATCATCCTTGTCTTCCTTTCACTACCACATTTTTATTATGCACACTGCAAATATTGTTGTTTCCCTATGTGGTACGCGCATTGTGACTTTTGTAAATTTTGTAATAGGGCTGTTTTGTGTGCACTTGCTACGTGCGTTTATGCAAGCTCAGTTGCAGCGCATACCAAGCAAGTACATACTGCAACGATATTGCCGGAATGCACGTGTGGAGGTGCCTTTCGACCGGTGTGACCGCAAACTGCAAGGGATAGATGGAGAAACTAAGGCAAGTAGGCACAAGAAAGTGCTCACCAAAGCAATGGAACTCGTCAGGGTTGCAATCTTGTCGAAGGCGGCTTTGGACAGGAGCATTGATGGGCTAGATGAGCTAATTCGACTGGTCTCTGGAATAGATCCTGACATTGGTGTTGGTGACATTGACCTCGATGATGCAGCGGTAAGAACTCCATCCTCTGAATGCATACAAACAGTGCATAGCGACATATAGCAATTGTGCATGGATAGTTTACTACGAGCTATAATACCATTGAATAGTGCTATGCTACATTTCAGGGCCATGTTATTGTTGGTGAATGTTAGGCTATACATTTAACGACGCATAATGTATATTAGAATACTGTGCATATGAACTAATTTAAACATAACATGTCACCGGTAATGACTAGTTTTGTATAGCACCGTTGTTTTTGTGTGATGGTATATGTTATTATTGTGTTGTGATGCAATGACAGGACAATAACAACCAAACATCAGGCCCAACAGCAGATGAGCCCCCAGGACAGGGTGTTGTGAGTAACAAAATAGATGATTGCACTACTGAACTAACTTATAATTGTTGTTATGAGAATGAGCTATCGTCTTATACATAAGCTATCGTCTTTTTTTTAGCAGCCCGCACCATCTGAGAATGAGGAAGTTGATGCCATCCGTGACTGTAATGGAGAAGACCTGCCTGAGGTAGTTGCTTTTAATGCACATGCTTCTCTCGCTGTTAACATAGGCATATAATCTTCTGGGTATCTGTACATATTATTTGATATATACTGTGCATATTAAATGATAAGTCAATTTTCAAATATGCATTGATTTGAAATTGTGCAACAATTTTACGGATCCTATTGCTAACATTGAAGTGTACATTAATGCAGGTGTCTTTGACTGGCCGATCGACCTGTTACAAGTATTGGTGATCCAGTTCGTATCCAACCATCGATCAATATGTCATCATTGGTATGTTAACTGGATGTTTTTTGCTGTACCTAATAGAATTTTTGTATGAAGCATCCCTACAAACAATATCTGTATATCTAACATCATTGCACACAATGTTTACATGACAGCAAATTAGGTCTGACATCAACTTGGAACCACCCACCAAGGCAAAGCCGAAGGGCAGGATAAAGACACATGAAGAGACTAAAATGTTAAAGCTGGGAGCAAAGGGCCCGAAGAAAGCAACTAGGAAGTGCAAGCTTTGCGGCATTGCAGATGGGCACAATGCTAAAACATGCTTGCAGGTATAAACATTAAGGCCATCAATGTTTTCGTTCATAGGCAAATGTGTTTATATGCACTACCACTTCGAACTCTGATGCTTTTTACTGTCCCACGTGTGTACAGATTCCAGAAAACCGCTCTAAGCTTGCGAGCCTTTCAGGCCGGAAGAGAGGTCGCCCACCGGGTGCAAAGAACCGGAGTAGCACTGGTAAAGAAGTTCAAAAGGGTGCAAACATGAAGCAGGATGATGCATCAGTGAGTGACAGTGAATCGTCTGATGAGCCTTCCCCTACACCCATGAGGCGAGGGAGAGGGAGACCTCTAGGTGCAAAAAACAAGAAAAATGCCTCCGTGATGTAGTTGTTTGATTCACCAGCTTAATTGGTACAAAAACCATGATGGGTTTGCGCACATTGCTTTGCTAAATTAGAATTCTGGCAAAAACGATGATTCTATTTTTGGGGACAATGATCCATTATATGTGCAAACCCCCCTTTGAACTTCCTTGCCCATGCTTGTTTTTTCGAATAGACGTTTACACCTTGAATCTGATTTCTATTGGCTATTTTTTTTATCTAATTTAGCAAGTATGTAGGTCTATGAATGACTTAGAGAAACTGTGCATAAGAACAAAGAGAAATCGTGGATAGGTAGTTTGAAATTTGATATATTAACATTGAACTAGTATTGCAAATGCTACCGTCATTGTATGTTAACTAGAACATAAAAATAGTGCATATTCACTTGTACAAATAGTGCATATATTGCTAGATTGAAACGTGCATATATGTCACTCTCCGGTTGCGCCATGCAAGCGGGGGCGTCGCTACCCGGGGATGTAGCGCATAAAAACGAGTGACTCATGCATGAGAAAAAATGGACTTCCATTGTCCAAAAAAATGGGGGCGACCAGTGTTCCATAGCATCCAACAACAAGAACATCATCTAACTTGGACATAACTTCAGTTGAGTTCACACAGATCACAAGAAAAATAATCATGTCTAAATACCACATCAACTGAGCATGTTTTTGTTTTGATACACGCCGAACAGGTGTTAACGAAACCATCAAAAAAACGTGCATAATATAGCAAGATCCAAAATAAGGACCACCTCCAAAAACAATCGTGGTCATCAGACGTTGTAAACTACAACTTTCCCAAAATTGGGCATCGCAAAGTAATAATCATCACAAAATCCTTTCTGCCGGTTCATTTCGTAATCTAAAGCCTGCAAAAAGAGTATAACAGGAATGGACAGCCATGTCATGTATGGGCGCATAAAAAAAGTTATGGCATGTACAGTGGGCCAACAAAAAAATATATGGAACAAGAAATTAACACAATTCATACAAATGACTAATTTTTCTTGCATATAAAATTTTGTCACTAGCACAAGCTACAGGAGGCATATAATTTAGAATAAAAGGTGCAAATACATTGAAGTTCATGTAAACAAACTCCACCTCTCAAAACAAACAAATGCACACATACTGTTTACTCCAAAGCTAAAAAAAACAAATACAATCAATACATTTCTTACTAGACATTACATATAAACAAACAAGGATGTGCATATAACACCATTTAAATCACAGCTAACTGGTTTGCAATTGCAATAACCAACATAACAGGTTTCGCACATGTAAATATGCTCTAATAATTCAATTGTAAAAAGCAAAATTGTCTCTCGTTGGAAATACTCTAATTCAAAAAATTGTCTACCCACAATTATTTCACCTTTGGATCAGACAAGAGCACATTGGTGAGGGTTTCCATGCACAGAGGTTTCGGCACCTTTGCTCTAATGTCAAGTGACAGGGATGCATAAACAATTTAAATAGCTATTAATTATAGGACACCTCATTTTCTAACTTTGATATGCATAGAAAACTTTTCAAGAAAAGCAACAATCGTCACCTTCCAATTTTTCTAGAGAAAAATTAGACTACTGTAGCTCATAAAAAAAATCAAAATCCACTTGCTACTTTATATGCAGTATGCAAAGCCATGGTGTTGTGCGGCTGACCATGAATTGATATCGGCTACACCAAAAATGTTTTTCTTGCATATGACAGCAGCGGCTACAACAATAATGTTTGCAAAAAGTTGCAAATAGAAAATTGGAGCTCATGTAAAACGTCCTTCACTTCTAAATAACAAACAATGCACACATACTGTTTAGTCCCATCTAAAAAACAATTTTTACAAATTCACGACAATCAATACACATATAGTAAGTCATTGCATATAAACAGCCAAGAACTGTGCATATATCAAAAAAAGCAAGAAAGTTTTGAATTTTGAATGCCCCGATCGACTAGTGGTTCAAGCTGGGGATATTAACAGAAACAGATATGTATTGCAGGGGAGAGAGACCTTGTCGAAATCCTCGGTACTTGCCGAACCGACGCGTGCGCTGTTCCTCTCGTCCATGACACCGTGGTGGACGCCGTCCAGTGGTCGACGTCCGTTGCCCCGTCCAAGAGGATGTCGCCACCAAAGCCCGCCGCCTGCGTCCTCCTCACCAGCGCCAAAGACACCATCTGGGGCAGCAAAAACTTCACCATCGCCCCTGTCGGCACCCCCGCCATGACCGCTGCCGGCATCGCCGACAGGAGCGCGCCCGCCGCCCCAGATGGCAGCACCGCGGCGACCTGCACCGGCAGCACCCAAGCCACAACCACCGGCATCAACGGCAGCAGCGCGGCCGCCATCACCCCGACCGCCGCCGCCGGAAACGCCGCGCTCGCCGCCGCCAACTCCGACAGCACCGTGCCCGCCGCCGTCGGCACCTACAGGAGCGCGCCCGCCGACGTTGCTGGCAGCTCCCCCGCCACGACCGACACCATCTCCGGCGACACCGCGCCCGCCACCTCCGTCAGCACGACGCCAGCTGAAGTCGCCATCTCGCCCGGCACCGACCTGCCCGAGCTTGCGACGCCAGTCCGCTGGGCAACCCGGGACGGTCTGGAAAGCCCCGCCGGAACCACCTCCACCACCCGTCGCACCGCCTCCATTCGTGCCGCCATCGGCAGCAGTGCCGCCGCCCCCATCTGAGCCGGCAAGCGAGCGGGCGGCCCCTCGGCGGCGCTCATGATTGAGAGCGCCGAAGGTTCGCCGCCGTCGGGGATTGAAGCGCCGACGGGCAATGGAGCGCCGCCGTGGGCTGCCGACCAAGGGGATGAAAGCGGGGGTTCGAGTACGGAAGAAGAGGAAGCGGCGCTGATTTTGGACGGGCTTGGCCGGTGGTAGGTGGGGGTGCGGTAGAAGTATCCCGTGAAAACGAGATTTACAGTTTCCCCCCTCTATAAACTAGTATCATTACAATGGAGGACAAATGTCTGTAAACCAGACCATGGTTACGTGTAATCCACTATTGCAGTGCATATACATCTATTGAGCCTTGGCTGGGTGTCCAACGTGGTTGTCATGTGGTGCTTGTAACACAACGTCGCAATGCATATAAATCTAGAGTGGATTTCCAAATTAAAGTATGACCACCTGAGCGCGGAATCGAATCGTCGCGTCGGCCGTCGACCCAGGACATACTCTAATCAGAAAAAAAAAAATGCGTGGATTGCACGTGCCTGCGTCAGCGCCGGTCCCGTGCACATTCCCATGGGCTGGAACGGGCTCAAAAAGGCAGGCAGGTGGGTGCGTGCTTCCTGCATGGGAACGGATGCGGCGTTCGGGTGGGCTGGTCCGGTCGGTGGGATGGTTTGGGTCAGGGCTTCCAATTATTATTGAAAGCCCAGGGCTCCTAATATAATATATGTATATATATATATATATATATTTTATTTTTGTTTTTTTATTATTTTTTATTTATATATATTTATTTATATATATTTTTAGCAAAGGAAAATAAATGAATTGGGAAATTTGGTAAATGCATACTTACCTCTACGGAGTCCTCCCCAAGCTAGCTCGACTTACCTTTCATGATGCGGTGAGAGCATTGCTAGTTGGTACGAGCCATGGCCCGATCTTGGTTCGTGGTCTCCTTTGAGCGTGTTAGGGATTCCCCAAGCTTGTCTTGTTGTTATCCTCCCCAAGCTAGCTCAAAGCCCGAGAAGAAGGGGTCGTACCCTTACTTTTGGCTTTCCCTACATGGTTAGGACATGGTAGATCACGAGTGGACTTACCATCCCTTGTGATTACCTCATTGTAAAACTTATGTAGGATGCAACAATTTGAGCTAGATTGTTTTCAAAGTTTTTTTTTAAAGGAGGACATTTAATCATTTGTTAGAGGCAAGTTATCATAAGTTAGGATTTTAATAATTCTAACTTGCTCTAACATATGATCTTCTCAAGGAAGGTTTATTTCTAAAATATTTTGAATTGTAAGCAGAATTACCTTCCTGATTTTTGAGTGCGACCGATTTCACCCTTAGTTGACCATCTTCTCACTAAAGAGTTGTAGCTCTATTGGCGGACAGTGAGAAGGGGGTCCTTCAGTTAAACAACATCAACATGGGCTTCGGATGTGGAAGTTGGCCCGTTGTTGATGTTGTGAAGAATTACCCTATGTGGTGTGGGTAGGCAAGATGTGTTCCTGCAGCCTTTCCCACACATCCAGGATGGACTTTAGTGTTGTCTGCTAGAAGTTGAAGGTTCTTCCACAAAGGGCATGGGTTTTGTCTATCGAGAAGAACTTACTTAAAGGAACACCATGGAACATTCGTTCCATATGTTGATAGCTTCCCTGGTCTTGATAGAACCATCGTCTCGCTCCCCTAGGAGGGAAAACGGAAAGCACGGACGAGTTCGATGCTCTCTCGGTGCAACACCCGCCATGTTGACGGTGTTGCACAACTCCAGGAAGTGTTGGAGATGTGCGTCAGCGTCCTTGCTAGGCAATCCATAGAATGGGTTTGCCTACACCATCTTGGTAAGGTCGGTCGTGGTGTTTAGTGCGGATGGTGCCTTGATGACGGATTTGATTTCCGATGGAGTAGTAGGAGGGTGATCGACACGGGTCGTGCCTTCTACTGGGCGTGATCATGATTCTTGATGAAGTTTATCGGCGAGTTGAAACCGTCTCAATCTATCCCTTGTTGGGATCCTCCTCCAAACTAGCTCAAATCATAAAGACCGAATTTGTAAGCGTGCTCTGCATGGTTAGGACATGGTAGATCACGAGTGGACTTACCATCCCTCGTGATTACCTCATTGAAGAACATATGCAGGAAGTGGCTATTTGAGCTAGTTAGGTTTTGAAAATTTATATATATATATATATATATATATATATATATATATATATATATATATATATATATATATATATATATATATATATATATATATATATATATATGTATGTATTTTAGGGAGGATCTTTATCATGTTTTTTTATTCACAGACTTCTCTTACTCAAACAAGGCTATTGTAAGATGAATTATAAGACTAGCCTTGGTTTATCTCCACCGTAAATATAGTTCTATTGCTTATGAGAGCAATGCCTCAAGGTCCATTGACCAAAATTAAACGCCAAATCTAACTTTGATTAAAGAAGGTCATTTTAACCCAAGCACTATGCTTGATTTAAAAAACCTATGGATGTACCACATGTGCCCATGTGAATGCATCCAAACCTTGGCCATGTTTCATAAACAAGGGAAACATGATTTTATCCGAGACGATCGTGAGTTTAAACAAGTTGGTGATCATTACCTTTGCTTTTTACGAGTGCGTATGTACCGGCAAAGATATGATGACACAGGTGTTGACCCTCCGCGGTAGCATCTTAATGGTCCAACTCGGGCCGGTCATGAGGCTTCGGCCTTACTCACCCGATGGCGTATAGGACCTTGGGCCTTCATGGCGGCTTAGGCGCGAGAGGAGGAGACTCCTCCTTTTCTTCTTTCTCTTTATTATTTATTTATTTATTTAATTTTTTTATTATTATTGTTTTATTTCTAATCAAAGTTATTCAATGTTCACCTAATGAACTTTGATTTCCCCTTGTTATGAATCTACCTCAAAAGACTTACCCTTATGGTTTTGAGAAATAACTTGAGGGGTTAGTCTAGGCATACAACCGAAATTTATACAAATAGTTTTAGTTCAATAACCAAACTCGACTCCATGTCAAATTTGATTAAGGTAGGCTAATTAACCTAAGCACCATGCTTAATTTAAAAAGCCTATGGGAGTATGATCATCGCGAATGACCAACACTCCTAAACCAAAACATATTAGCATAGAGAATGGTAGCATGAAAAATGAAGAATTTGAGATTGATTCAAAGGTTGTATGAACATTGAAGGATGAAACAAGAACCATTTTTATTTTATATGCAAAACAATGCAAATGGGGTGGATGAATGCATTTAAACAAATATGCCATGGGTTTTAAAAGGAAATTAAACGAGTAATGAGATATATGAAAATCTATCAAATGTGCGGCGGTGAAAATAAAATTTGGGAAAGGAAGCAACTATTTTTGGGTTGTTTCTCTCACCTTGATTGATATCATTCACAATTTATGATTGAATTGTGAGTGATGCATCGTAGTCATTCCGTCGTATATGATGATCATGTTTCTCTAGATGATGACTTTCTCTCCATCTGCATAGAGTTAGTGTGTGTGTGTGTATATATATATATATATGCTTATCTATGAGATGGCAGGGTGGAGGAATTTATGATTCATTGTTGATTTTGCACCCTGGGCTCGTGGTGATTTATATATATATATATATATATATATATATATATATATATATATATATATATATATATATATATATAGTGTGTTTTTTTAGCAAGGCAAGATTAACATCAAATTTTTTTTCTCCTTTTTTTTTGGTTGATGTCGCTCCATGCCCTCAAGCATCATATATCCTATGGTCTTCTTGATCCTAACCTGGAATGGTTAGTGACAAGCATACCCGAAGGTGCATACTAACTTGAAGACATGTCCTTGCTTTTGTTAATAATTTTTTTTACTTTTAAGATAAACCTATCATGAACAATGGTTACTACACATGCACGTCATCATGAACATGTTCTATTAGATTCTCTAAACCAACGCCTTCCCCGGCAACGGCGCCAGAAAGCTTGTTGGCGTTTCTTAACGCAAACAGAAAGAGTTCCGCAAGCGCACGGAAATGCCGTTGTAGCTTTCACCCGGAAGTATTCAGGGTATCGTAATTTCCACAGGGAAGGCATGGTGTAAAAGTCTCTAATATGAACATGGACAAGATAACATGACTATGCAATAGACCACAATCCATAATAGGGATAAACCAAATGGTAAGATAACTTGACACACACACTTGAATCAATCTCAAGGATAAAGATAAATAAAAGAATGAAAGAATAAATCTAACAAGGAGCAGGCATATCCTAAATAGCTATGTTAAGACAGTAGATATACATACATGCTTTTGTAATGTTAGAGATTCTAAGTGAAGTTAGTCATGGTTGCTATTTTCTCACTTCGACCACCGGAGCGCACCTGGTCTGCCAAGCGATACCGGCATAGCATCTACTCCATACGAGACGTGGGGGATTACAAGGGCCGGACAGGGCTGTCACCACCTGCCACCTACCACCTCGTCCGTCTGTATATGGACCGGCCCGAAGGTAACCTCTAGCTTAGACACCATGTCTACGCTATGGCCACTACTCTAGCGTGTCGACAAGCCTTACCCGTTCCCGGGGTCCTTCTACTAGAGCACCCGCCTCGAGGGGCGGGCAGCGAACCTATAATCCAACAGCAACTAAGACTAATTCAACGTAGAACTCAACATCTCAACTTAGCTCTTGGTCTAAACATGTATATATGATAGGTTAAGCACAAAGTTCCATATGGCAAGATCATGTCATAAGAACTATACTCTAGTTCATAGCTATATTGATAAATGAAGAACAAGAACAATATGAAGAACATAGCATTAACCAACATAATGGAATTATATTGATCATACCAATATCTTCAAGATGCTCTTGATCTTTGATTACAAGCCCTTGCCTAGCTCCATCTACTAACTAAAAGTAAAATGATAAAAGACTAGAGGAGAATGATCTTGTGTGTTGTGTGTGTTACAATGGAGGGGTGGCCTTCTTTATATATGAAAAGAGGAAGGAGAATGGAGGGCTCTCCTTGATCTAGGGGAATTTCGGGAAGTTTGGCGGGAGCTCTTGGCGCCGTCCCGAAAACACCACATGCAACCGCATCCGCTATTCCGGGACGACTCACGAGACAAGGCGCGGCGGAACGGAGCAGGCGGGCGGCGGCGCCGCGCTGCGGCGGGCAGCCAGGGGTTTGGCCCGCCTGGTGCCGCGCCTTCGCAGCAGTGGGCTTGCGGCCCACTATGAGTTGCGCCCCCGACGGTGCTTTGGCCCGGTTCGCGACGGTTTTGGCACGGTGGCAATCCCCTTGTCCAAAGCGCCATTCGACATGCGCTTTCCTCCTTTATTCGGCGTACTTTCACTTGTATCCACGTTTGTTCCCGCAAAACATATTTCTTGAATACAAGTGGAACAAGGTTAAAAGTAAAGGTATATGTGACATAAGTCCGCACTTTTGTTTCTCATGGATTGGATATAAGTTGGCGGTATTAATTACTCGATAATGACCGCCAACGGTCCCACAACGCCACGCCATTGCATGCGGCGCGATCCAACGGTCGCGCCTGATGCGTCGGCGCGACGGGCCCGTTAGGGTTTACGTTTGGGCCACCGCGAAAGCGTGTGGGTCCCACCGCGTCGTGCCAGCCGCGACGGCGCGACGCTCTGGTATAAATAGTCCCACCTGTTTACTTTTTGTCCCTCTGCTCTCACTCTTCACTTTTCCGAGGTAGCTCGGGCAGTACACAGCAGGTGCGATTTTTGGAACCTTCTTTCCTCTCTTTTTTCTCCCCCAAATGCTTCCAAATGCCTAGTTTGTTCGCTATTTGACTTTGCTTGTCTTGCTACTCATGTTATTGTGTCATTTTGCTAGCTAATTTTCTCTTGATTTGGTGGAATTGTGCAATTAAAACCTAACCCTAAGTCACATCATTTGAATGACATTTTCCATACATGTATGTTAGTTTGTATGTTGGATTCAATGTTTAATGAATATTTGATCATGTATTAGGAGTTGCTTAGGGTTCATGAAGAATTGCTTGTTTTTCAAATATTTTTTTCATGTGTTATGGTTTTATTAGGATGTTTAACCATGTATGGAGATGAGTTTGTTTGATTGTTCATGTATTATGGTTCGCTTAGGATGTTTAACCATGTATGGAGATGATTTTGTATGAATGTTCATGTATTAGGTGTTGGTTAGGGTTTATGAAGATTTCCTTATTGTTTTATTATTTGTTCATGTATTAAGGTTTGCTTGGGATGTTTACCATGTATTATGGTTAGGGTTTGTGAAGATTTCCTTATTGTTTTAATATTTGTTCTCGTGTTTTATTATGGTTATGGCTATGTAACAAATATATGGTTTTAGCATTATGGTTATGGCTATGTAACAAATAGATGGTTAAATTTTTAATAATATTCCTTATGTGTAATAATCCATAGTGTAATACTTCTCATTTTGTAACAAATAGAAGCTATGTAACAATCCTTGGTGTGTTATATGTTTAGCACTTTTGTTTTGCACACACATCCGAACTTATGTGTAATACTTCTCATTTTGTTGGTTTTGCTAGCTTTCATGGACTTTTCCCCTGTTCGTGCACCATCCGGAGGACCATCATGGGGAATGTCCATTCCCACCACCTGTCCCTCCTCCAGCTTGTCACTGTGGGTTGCAGGCCTCTGTGAAGCAGTCAAGGCATCCTCTCTCCGCCAAATTGGGAGACATGGAACTGTCTTCCTAGCAACTACTATCGAGCTACTGGAAGAGAGTTGAGCCCATACAACTACGACTATGACGATGAGCTGCTAAAGTTTTGGCAGAAAAACAAGGGACACTATGACGCTATCAATGAGCTGGAAGACGTGTACAGGGAGCAGAGGTTGGAACGAGAGCTTTGTGAGTATTAAGTTGACATCCTTCTTTCATTTGTGTTAATTTGGCATACCACTACGTTCATTTGTGGTGTGAATTTGACATCATTCTTTTGCGTAGTTCCTTCACCACCACGTGCTAACAAGGACGAGGGCAAGGCCGTTGACAACGAGGGGCAAGGAGAAGGCTGATGACGAGGACAACGAAGGCAACCCATGATCTCCTCAAACTTTTGTAGGTGTGAGTGTGGGTTGGCCTCGCCTTCTCCCGAAGAAGGCTAATTTCTGAACCATTCTTATATAACCCAAGCGTAGCTCATAGGACTTTGCTAGGATAGGCTCTGAAGATTCTGGTTGCCTAAAGCTTTCGCTTGTGGGTATATGATATTTATAGATAGGCGTGGAATCCATAATGAAAAGGAAAAGAAAAGAATAGAAGGGATAAAAAGATAAAAGAATAAAAAAATATGATACAAGGATAAGGTAGATTCAAAGTCAACTCAAAGAAACCGTTTCCCAACAACGGCTTTTAAATGCTTGTTGGTATTTGCTAAGCCTACGTAAATATTTATAATTTGTATAATCCGCAAGTTTAACAGATCTTTGGTGAGCACTTCACGAGGAGAGGGTTTTAATATCGAATCCACGAGGAAACGGGTGAGGGAGACTACGATCTAATCTTAACCCGGAGTAGCACAAGACTTAAGAAGGTTGAGAGTGTAGAGAGGATTACTAAGGTATCTAAATCTTATCTTGATAAGCTATGATGATATTGTCTTAGGGGACGTACTCAAAGGAAAACATGGACGAAACATGCAATCCTCCAGCAACGTGGTCCTGCTTGGCCTATCATTCGGGGGGTGGACTCCAAAGGAATCAATGGTACTGTCACTACCACGAACTACCACACGACCCGGAATGTAGGGTGCATTCACAAGCAACCTTAGTCTAAGCACCACGCCTAAACCTAAGCTACTCCTCTAATCTATAGGGTCCTACAGATTAAAGTACTCAAACAAGAGTTGTGAACAATAAGAACAATAAGAACTAGTACTTACTAGAAAAAGAAGTAGATTACCAGAGTAACTCTCTCTACGTTCAAGTAATACCACTGTTTAGCTTTTCCCGTGAAAGAGAATGGAAAGAACTTCCAGCGTAAGGTATTATCGGATATGCCTTCCAAACGAAAGCAACCCATGATTTCCTCAAACTTTTGTAGGTGTGAGTGTGGGTTGGCCTCGCCTTCTCCCGAGAAAGCTAGTTCCTGAACCATTCTTATATAACCCAAACGTAGCTCATAGGACTTTGCTAGGATAGGCTCTGAAGACTCTGGTTGCCTAAAGCTTTCGCTTGTGGGTATATGATATTTATAGATAGGCGTGGAATCCATAATGAAAAGGGAAAGAAAAGAATAGAAGAGATAAAAAGATAAAAGAATATGATACAAGGATAAGGTAGATTCGAAGTCAACTCAAAGAACCGTTTCCCGACAGAACGGCGCCGTAAATGCTTGTTGGTATTTGCTAAACCCACAGAAATATTTATAATTTGTATAATCCAAGAAAGCGACGGATACCGGCGAGCACTTCACGGGGAGAGGGTTTAATATCGAATCCACAGGGGAAACGGGTGAGGGAGACTACGATCTAATCTTAATCGGGAGTAGCACAAGACTTAAAAAAGGTTGAGAATATAGAGAGGATTACTAAGATATCTAATTCTTATCTTGGTAAGTGATGTTGATAGTATTCTTATGGGGATGTACTCAAAGGAAAGTAAGGCCAAAACTTACTATTCCCTCAGTAACTGGTTCCTACTTAGTCCTATCCAACGGGAGGTGGAATCCAAAGGAATCAATGGTACTTGTCACTACCACGAACTACCACACTCAGGAAGGTAGGGTGTATCTAACGAGATACCCGAGTCCAAACACCACGTTTGCCTTTGCGAATATTACTCTAATCTAGGTAGCGTGATTAAAGCACTCAAAAGAGACTCGTAGACCAATAAGAATAAATATAAACAATATTACTTACTAAAAGAAGAAGTAGATTACCAGAGTAATTCCAAGTGTAGATTAACTTCCACCGAGGTACAAGTATGGAGATAGCACCGACAGGCCGGTACTTCCTCCGATTCCTTCCCTCTCTCTGTCTCTCTTGTTCTAAAGATTAGAACTAATGAGTTCTAATCCTCTCTTGCATACTAACTCTTCTAGGTCTGGACTAGAACTAGACCTAGAGGGGAGAGGTTGTCCTCACATTGGGACACCTCTATGACCAACAGGTCAAGAGATAATGAATGATAATGAATTAGGGTTTCACCCTGGGATCAGGGGGTCTAATTATATAGGCCTTGGCGATGAACGATGACCATTGGATCAAACCGACCTTCAATAACGGTGTTACAACCTCAAGGTCGGTTACAAACCGACCTACAAAGCTGAGGCTGACATGTGGCCCCAGCCTAGCGGGCGGCCTATTTTGCTCTGGCGGCCGCCAGGGTGTCAAGTCTTCTCGGCTTCCCGTCTCTTCTGGTGTCTTCTGGTATCTTCTAGAGTGTTTTAGTCCACATTTCAGGTCAAGTTACTTCACGGTCAAGTCTTGTCATGTGACACCCGACCCAATAAGGATGTGGCCCAGTAGGGGCCTATGAGTGCTGCGCGCACATGTTTAGTACCACCTTGCTAGTTGAGTAAGGGTGGAGTCAACTTATAAGCCTTCGCCATCCAGCCATATCACCTTCGGGTTAACCTTTTTACATGAAGCGAGGACGAAAATGTAAGCAAGGTGTTATGTGTATGCGTGCGCGCCCCTCGGAAGGGCTGTGCGGTGCGGCTTTGGAGGGCGGGGTGTTACAAGTGGTATCAAAGCCGACCTTCAGCGGCCCGCGGCGGCGTGCGGGGCGAGGCGCGGACATGGAGGTTCATTGCGGCGTGTAGGCTCTGCGAGTGCACGGCATGGCACATGTGCCGGCCCTGGGCGCACGGTTGCGTGTGCCAAGAGGGGAGGTCCTGGTTAAGTTGGCGCTCGACGAGGACGTCGAGTCCTTTGAGGGGGGGTGTATGTGACACCCGACCCAATAAGGATGTGGCCCAGTAGGGGCCTATGAGTGCTGCGCGCACATGTTTAGTACCACCTTGCTAGTTGAGTAAGGGTGGAGTCAACTTATAAGCCTTCGCCATCCAGCCATATCACCTTCGGGTTAACCTTTTTACATGAAGCGAGGACGAAAGTGTAAGCAAGGTGTTATGTGTATGCGTGCGCGCCCCTCGGAAGGGTTGTGCGGTGCGGCTTTGGAGGGCGGGGTGTTACATGTCATCGTATGAGATGTATATTCTGGAACTTTCTCCATTCTTCTCTGCATTTATCTGTTAAGTCCCTGAAAATATATAAGTCACCAAAGCTTGTGAAATTATGTTAGTAAAGCCCCTAGACTTATGTTGATATTCATTTTAAGCCCTTATTCATGTTTAATTGACTAGTAATATTATGCTATAACAGGTGTCAGCAACCTGTCACGCCGAAATATCTGGCGGGACAAGTTGAAACACGCGTCGTGGCTACGATGCTGCACAAATGACCGTCGCGCCGGCAGATTTGGCGCGACGCACTATAGAAATGACTGTCGCGCCTATGTACCTGGCGCGACTGTCTAATTTTTTCCAAAAATGCAAATAGCCTCCTTTCTCTGCCAGCAATTGACACATATATAGTTCACAAAAATACACATAGCATAATAGCACAATTCACACATAATTTCCACGAGTCACACATAGCACAAATCATTGTGTCCACACACATAGTTTCCATAAGTCCAACACTTACACATAGTCCATAAATTCATACACATAGTTTCCACAAGTTGAACAGTTACACATAGTCCATAAATTCGTACACATAGTGCTTCCACAAACATAGATGTTCCACACATACTAGGCACATGCAAATATGTCCGTACTCCAAAGAGGAAAGCACGGAGTCCACACAAAGCTTTTCACGATTCCTACACACAAGGGGATTGTAAGTTCATGAGATATGTCCTGTAATTTGTCAATGCACCATGGTGCTTCATATTTGGCAAATATGCACCTTCTCACGGGTGTGGGGTGTATGGTTCTTTACGACGGCGATCACGGTCAGGATTTGTTGGTAGGAGATTTGGCGTGCCGACGTCCAGAAGCGGTCTTCAGCTTTGCGTTTGGGCTGCTTTTCGCCCCCCCGAGGTGAGCTTTGCGATCCCACCTACAAAACAAGGTTGCCCAAAATTTCATATATGGTGCAAATGTTCATATATGGTGCAAAAGTTCAACATGACCTAAGGAAAACCTGAGTTTGGGTCACGTGAGGAGCATCAAAGAATTCAGAAGAACCAAGGACGTCTTGGATCGCTGCTATCTTCACCGCTATCTTCACCGCTGTCCTCACTGCTGTCTTCAGGGGTTTCTTCAACAAATGTTGATTTTCCCCTAGAACTATGTCTTGAACGGGAGCCCTCTGTTCTCTCACACACCGACACTTGGACATCGTCGGCTCTAAAGCAGCTCAACTTGCGAGCCATGCGTCGTGCAAATGTCTTCACTTTCTGCCAGTGGCGGAACTGAGGGGGGGCCGCGGGGGCCATGGCCTCCCCCATCAAAAAGAAAAATGATTAGTTTTTTTTTTAGAAACAAAAATACGGTTAAGTAGTAGTTTACTTGGCCCATGCACAGTCATTATCAATCACTTCCAGCTTTGGCCCATGGAGGTACAATCACGATCGTATAGGCTTCCTGGCTTCCTGCCTTGGCCCATGGCTAGTAACGCAACTCATCGATTGTGTAGACGTACGTGTACGTAGAACGGCCAGGACCGCAGCAGATCGAACAGAACTCCGCGACGTTTGGTTTCCTTCCCTGTTCCGCCGCAGGACTATCCCTTCCGCCGCCTCCGCCACAGGACTCCAGGGCGCAGGACCGCAGTAGATCGCCGCTGCTCCTAGCCTTTTCCGTGACGCCGTTCACGTGTCCATCCAGCATGATGACTCCCCAAGATGCGTGACGCTGCAGCAGTTTTACAATCTATTTTATTTCATCTTGAATTGACATAATTTTATTTCATGTTAAATGTTAATTAGGCAAACGAACTAAAAGAAAAACACTTTTTTTTTTCTTATTACAATATGGTGAAGCAGCGCGCGGTCAAATTTAAATAATTAAGGTATCTTGATCACTTTTGCAAACTTGCTATTTTTGTGAATTTCTATTGCATAATCATGGCTAGGTAATGTATGCGGTCAATGAAAAAAAATTCCGGCCCCCCCTTTATTTCCTCGCCAGCTCCGCCACTGCTTTCTGCAGTCAGATTTTTTGAGAGTTAGTATTATCCATAGAAACAAATGGAATAACCTAGAATCATATTAAGTTAGGTGTAATACCTCTGCAAATTCTACAAGCTCACTACCTTCTTGGCCCCCTGCACGTCCAATGTATATGCTCCGGCTTCATTTGAAAGGTGGGCTAGCTATGTGCTCTATGTGTACAGGAGGAAGGTTAAAACCTGAATGGCACTGACAACATTAAAGGAAATGAAGTGCTTACCATGTAGTTGTCTAGAGGAGCTCTCTCGGGCTGCCGGCCTGCCCTTGTTACCTCATCATAGCGGTCTTCTTGGTCGCTCTCTCCATAGAATATTGGAGTCACCGACGCGGGAGCGTGGAGACGCACTCTACTGACCTGGTGTAGGTAAATCAGGTATTCATGGTACTCTCTGGCCACCGAACGAGGCCCACTTTCAGGGTACACTCTCTCAGCGTTCATCCACTCAACCACATATGCCTGATCGATGGTGAGCCCGTTGTTGCCGCCACCAAACCTTTTCTTCCTCGATATACTAAAATATTCATTGTTAGTTTTGACAACAAAAGTAACAATACAGCACCGAAGGAAGTTAAATGTGAAGCTACTTACTCGTGCAACGCTTCGGACTTCCCGCCTTCCTCTATAGGGAATTCCTGCTTCCTGCCAAACTGCTTCATGACTCTCTTTGGAATATGGTGCTCCACAACGTAGTACAAGATCATTGGGGCATTGCATCGCCAGCGCATCTTATCATCTTCACTCCTGGGGGGAACATTCAAGGCCTGTACTTCATTACGTTCATATGGAGTCCATTCAACCTGAAAATTGCGACATTGAGACAAGTCCAATGGCTATTTTTAAGTAGAACACAATATGTATAACAACATGACTTACCTGACCCGGTGTCAACAAGTCCAAATCGTTAGAGTATCTACTGTACCGCAACTCCGAGTCGCCCTTAAGCATCTTATTTTGGTGCCACAGATACATCAATGGGGCCCGATATTCCACATGTGGCCAGGGCTGCAAAACAAAACAAGAGACAAGTATGAGAACTTGAATATTAGATAGTGCAACTAAGATGAGAACTTGAATATTAAAACATGTATGAGTAACTTACATTAACCACCTACCTGTGATTCCTACCAGTGGGTATGCGCTCCCAAATCCAGATTTGAAGGAGGTACACGCAGCTACCTAAGTTCGAAGAATCTTTCATCCTCCTATAGGACTCACATAGTTGCCGATACAACCATGCGAGCGTAGCAGACCCCCAACTATATTGGGCGATGTTCTCCCAAGTCTCCTGTAACTTTGGGAGCACCATCCAGGACACGGTGTTCCCAGAAGCGTCGGGTAGAAGAAGCAATCGATCAAGTGCCACAACCACACCTTAGCATGCCTCTCCACCACTTCCTCAGTGGTGTCGGCAAGGCACATATTGAAGTGCTGCTTCACCCAACTGGACTTCACACCCGAAGTCTTGTGCTCCCTCTTTCCTTCTGGAGGTGGATCCGGGTACAGGCCGGTGAACTGGAACACCAAATCCTTCCAGTTCTCTATGTTGATGGCGCCTGTCACCGGTGGACCATGCACTCGGAGGTCCAAGATGTAGCTCACATCTTGTAGCGTGGGTGTCATCTCTCCACACGGCAGGTGGAAGGAATGTGTCTCCGGACGCCATCTGTCCACGAAGGCAGTGACCAGTGCCCCGTCCATCTCTGGGAGGCCCGCCACAATGGCTCGAGCAAGACCCAAGAAGCCCGCTCTAGCCAGGTACGGGGCGTACCGCTCGTCCCAACGCATTGGCATGTGAGCTCGGGGACGCAGCGATTTCAGTTCCTAAAATAATTGAAGGAATGTAACCTTTAGAGATGATAAACAATGAACAAAACAATTATTTACAAAAATAAACATGGGAATCACTTGCCTTGCCCAAGTCAACCGCCATGTGTGCTCGGTGGTCCTTGTCATCGCAGTTCTTAAGAAGGGGAGTGTACTACCGTTGCGCCATCCTGGAAAAGGCCAAAGAAAAACAAGATTAGAAATAAGACATGAATTATTAAATATGTGAATTAAAACAACACAACATTAAGAAATTAAGACAACACAACATGAAGAAATTAAGACAACACAACAACTAACAACACCTATGTACCTGAACACTATCATGAGTGGCTGCAGTGTGACCGGTTCTGTGGCATTTAGAGCACCGGACTTGAGCCGTTGCCTCATCAAAGTCTCCATAACCTTACATATCGAACAACAGGGTTACACACCTTCTCCACAACAACTTCCAAGCAACGAACACTACTACCCTTCACAACCTCTACAAAGTTCGTCCAATCATCGTTACATGACAAAGACATTAGTGCATAGTGTGGTTGTTCCTTCTGAAGGGTCGAGATGGGGACTAGAGGGGGGGTGAATAGTCCCTTTTAAAAACTAATCGCACCGGCTAACCGAAACAAATGCGGAATTAAACTTATCGGTCTAGCCAAGACTTCACCCCTCTAACTAAGACTCTAAATCACCTCACAAGAGATCCTACACAAGAAGAGTGAGGTGACAAGCCTAGATTGAGCTCCTAGTCAATTCTAATGCAAGGTCACACAAACCTAAGCACTAGTACTTCAAGCACAAGAGAGCTCCTACACAATTCTAGTAAGCGCAAGCACAAAGCCCCTAAGCTCACTAGATGCACAATGGACAAGGCAACACACGCCTAACCCAAAGGCTCAAATTACCTAGCTACACAAGCTAAGCAAAGTAACTAATCAAGCTACACAAGCTAGATAGTTACAACTACTCTACTCAAGCACAAGCACAATATATATATATATGAATGTAATGACAAAGCTTGAGCGAAGAGATTGCAAACCACCGCGAAGTGTGGACACAAGATGACACCGGTGATTTTTTACCGAGGTCTCGGGAAGCTTGCCACCTTCCCCCTACTCCTCGTTGTGTCGACCAACACCTTAGTGGTTCCACGGTTTTGGCGAATCACCCGGTGATGATTCTCAAGCTTAATGGCCGGTGCCAAATCCCACAGCTGGGAGCTCGATTCGAGACACTCACCAATGTGAGTTCTCTAGCCAATCCCTCGAGGGTACCGTGTGAACCCACACACAAGTGTGGTAGCTCAATGACACGCTCCACTAGAGTTGCTCTTCACGATCCCCGCGAGGTGAGCACGAACCTCTCACAATCTCTTCTTCGGAGCACCGCACAATCTTCTTTGCGTGCTTCACGAAGCCTCTTGCCACCAAGCCGTCTAGGAGGTGGCAACCTCCAAGAGTAACAAGCACCACCGGCTTGCAACACGAACACCTAGTGCCACGAATGCGATCTCTCAACGCAACGCACTAGAACTCGATCTCTCACTCAATCGGATGAACGATATCAAGCATATGTGAGTGGGAGGGCTCTCAAGCACCACAATACAAGCCACCAAGGCTAGAATGTGCTCAGCAACCTGCCATGGCCGACCAAGGCAAGTATATATAGCCCAAACCAAAAAACTAGCCGTTGGGAGGCAAAACACGCTGAAAACAGCCGCACCGGACGCACTCACCGGACTCACCAGCGAGTCCGGTGCAGGGTCCGGTGCCTGCGTCCGGTCGCTACCGACAAGAGAAACTAGCCAGCCGGGTGGCGCCGCGGCGCCCGGTGGTCGCTTCCGGTGAGCACCGGATGCGTCCGGTGGGTGCTTCCGGTTCCAGCGTCCGGTGCAAAAACCGAGCCGAGCCGATTTACATGCTTACTGGAAAGACCCACCGGACTCACACACCGGTGCGTCCCGTGCATGCGTCCGGCGGCGCCTCTCGCTTCGGTGCCGCGCCCGGTGGCCCTTTTTCTGCGAAAACTCCGTCGCCTTTGCTCCGACATGCTACCCAACAAGTAAACCAACTTGAGCACGGGGCTAGCATGTTTTCACCTCCAACTTGCATCCGGCGCAATAGAAAATAAGCATCTCATTTTCTCAAAAGCGCGAATCCGCCCTCGCAAGCTCGGCGGGAGGATGAGCGGTTCACAAACCCAACTCAACCCCCGCAATCACCGCCGCCTTTGCAAATGTGCCAACACCACCAAGTGTACATCACCATGTGCAAGTGTGTTAGCATTTTCACAATCATTTCAAAGGCCGGGTTAGCTCTTGTCACGCCACTCGATCCTAACACATCGCAAAGTTAGATCGCTCAAGTGGCACTAGATGACCGAAATGCAAAACCGGTTTGCCCTCTTAATAGTACGGCCATCTATCCTAAACCCGGTCATAAACTTCTCTAAGCTCCAATGACCGGCGAAATGAAATGCCCTATAGGTTATACCTTTGCCTTTGCGCATTTCCATTCCGCTCCATCTCCAAGTGCCAATGCAACCAATGCACCAACACGATCAAGAATGATATGATCCACTTCATATCATCACATGACCTTCTTGGTCCATCGATCTTGACCTCACTTGCTCTTCACCGCTATTGCATCGGTCCATCGGCGCCAAGTCCAAAGTGATTGACTTGCCCTTCACACTTGCAACCGGTCCTTCAAGCCAAGCCTCGTCTTGATCTTCACCACCTTGGTCACATGACTCCATGTCATGTCTCATATGCAATAAGCTCCTTCATTGCATCATCATGTGTGAACTAATCTCCCGTGTATAATCTCAATCACACATATTAGTTCACCTAATGTTGACACTCAATTACCAAAAACCACAAGGGACCTTTCACCTTCCCACAGTCAAATCAACCTCTCAAGCTAAGCGGCCATCCATACTTGTCACGACAATGGCCGACCAAATCATCGAAGCTAGGAGGTCTACAAAAAAAAAATGAACTTGTTCATGCATGTTCTCAAACTTGCCATCCCTCTAACTTTGCCACCAATATAAAAGCGCACTAAACGGTCCATCTACAAATTGTTTGGCAAAAAAAGGCTATAAGTACAACAACCATCTTGCTAATATATATATATATTAGAAACAAACTCAACACCTCCATGCATCTAAGAACTACATTCATGTAAACTCTAATCTAGGTCAAATCCACAAAAAAAAATATCCTAAACCGTTTCGACAAACCACATTGCATCAATAAACGATCCAATCACTAATAATTTCACATTGGAAAATAGAAATTATATCAAACTCTATGCATGCAACAACGAACTACATTCATGCAACTCGATCTCTAAGTCAAATCCACACCCAAATCGAATCCTAAACCGATTCTACGAACCACATTGAATCAATTAACGCTTCAATCACTAACAATTTCAGATTAATCATCAAAAACACCATGGAAAGGAGGAGGAGGAGGAGGAGGAGGAGGAGGAGAGAAAGAAGTACTAACTAAACCGGTTTTGGAGAGGAATAGGGGTCTCCCAGCCGTCCTCCGGCCCGCCGCCGCCCGTCGCCCTCAAATGCCCGGTGTCGGCGGTGGAGGAGGCCGGGTGGTGGCGGCCGGCGGTCGAGGATGAGGGGGGGGCGGCGCTGGGGCGGAGGTCCGGGCGACGTTCGGGCGACGGGAGTGGCGGCCGGTCGGGCGGAGATAGAAGGAAGAAAGAGAGAGAGAGAGAGAAAGAAAATCAGGCCGGTGGAGACCAAATCAAGGCGTCAGCGCCGCGCGGTACCGGGCGCAACATGGTGGGACCCACGGGGTTCCACGGCGCCCAAACCAAAACCCTAACGGGCGGTCGTGCCGACGATCGCGCGACAGCCGGTCGCGCCAAGATGCAACGGGCGCGCGACGCCGCCGGTCGCGACGGCCCAACCACGTCAAAGACCGGTCAGCGGAAGCCCGCCAACGTGGATGCGAGGTCGCGCCACATGCGGTGGCGCGACATGTGAAAAAATCACGCACGGGGATGGGGCGTGACCAAAAGGGATACCCCCATGGAAATTTTTTCAAACTAGGGACAGATTTTAATTTTTTTAAAAAAGGGCAAAATTTCAAAAAAATCCTCTCCTTTGGGAGTTGAAGAATATGTTATTTAGCAGTTCTTGAACAATATGTTATTTAGCAACTGCTAGTGGTCTCCTTTGGGAGTTGAACAATCTGTTATTTAGCAATTTTACTTCGTATGTAGTTGTTCATAATCCTCGTTCTGTATTATGGCTGCTCATAGTTTAGCTGCTCTAGGGGCAAGTCACATTCGGGTGCTGCTCCAGTTCAGGATAGTATTCCAATTTGTATTACTAGTTACCAATGATTTGGCAACAGTTAACGGGCAAAGGAGAAGCTCTTCCATGTTCAAAAAAAAAAAAACGTACCCCAAATCGCTGATCATATGTACCTATAAATCTCCTCAGAGCTAATGCAATCAACGTGGAGAAAGGAAAAAACATAACAGTTGTTAGGACAAAACCAAGAAAACATGGAGGCACAAGAAAAAAATACAAACACACCAATAAATTTTATACAGATGAAAAATGGTGGGTTGAATTATTCGATACATCACACGTTACTAAACTATATGCTTCTTTAGCTACACAACACTGTCCTCCAGCTTTGCTCTTCCGTCTTCCCCCGTTCACCCAAATTACTCACAAATCACAAAGTATAAAATACACTTGCCAAGAAGAATTTCAATATAAATACAACATATGCAGGCAACAGTGTCCAAAATGGTGGTCTTGGAGCTAACCACTAGGCGCCGCAATTGGTATGTCTTCCATACTCTTTTGGAACATTATCTCAGTAGGTTTTAAACACCCACGGATGTACTCCTGCCCAAGTTGTGCTCGCTCGTTGTCCCCAAACCCGAATACAATGCCCTTATTTGTCACTGCAACAGTGTGATACAGTCCAGTGCTTATTTGGGAAACGTAGTGATCCTGCAGGCTCTCAAGAACACGGGGCCTCATTACTTTGTCTGATGATCCTCGGTCAGGAAACCCTAAACTCCCAAAGCCCATCCATCCAAATGCAACAACTGAGCCCTCGTCTGTGAGAACAAACGTCTTTCTCTTCCTTGCACATACCTGAAAAATTAAGAAAAGGTTTCAGACATGGAACTGATAAGTAACACGTGTGAATATCAAAGGGCACTTTAATTAGACCAAGAAATTTGTATCTCATATTGCTGTATAGAAGAAATAACTTAAACTTGTGAAAAAATGCAATGCCGCTTTTATTTAACTGTTGCAAAGTGCTTGCTAAACATCTTCCTTGCCAATAAATGCAACACACCTGCACAGCAACTTGGCCCTTCAAGCTGCTGATCAACTCTGGGCTAGTTTTATCATTCTCATCACCATGACCTAAGGCTCCACAGTATCCTCTGCCCCAAGTATAAACCTGCAAATTCAGACTTTATACTTATGCCTGGAGAGCAATCATTAACAGTATACATGTGAATGCAAACAGGACAATATAGACTTACATATCCTAGTGCATCAAGAGCCACAGCATGCTCATCTCCAGCAGAAACACGGACTACATGAATGTTCCTCCTCTTAAATGATTGGATTGCACGAGGAAGAAGTTCGTCATGCTGATCCCCATGTCCAAGGCAGAAATTAGTGCAAGACCCAAAAGAATGAACTGTTCCATCATCTGTTACAGCAAACGTGTAGCTTGCACCAGCTGCAATCTGCACCACCTGAGTGGGGCCTTCAAACAACTCAATAAGCTTTGGAGTGGCCCTGTCTATGGTGTCACCATGACCAAGTTGGCCATGTGTATTACTTCCACAAGTATATACTTGTCCATCCCTTGTAAGAATCACAGTAAAACTTAGACCAGTAGCAACCTGTGAAAAGTTAACAAGATATCATAAGATTCCGAATACTGAATTATAGTGGCAAAATGAAAGATCTTAAGTGAATAAACAATATATATGAAAGCTCAGAACCAAACCTAGGCAGCCTAGTGAATAAAAACAATATATAAAGATGCAATATAGATAAGTGTAGAAAATAAATAGCCTCAGAAAGCTTATCCCAATAACACATAGATACATAAGTCACAAAAAAAATAACACATAGATACATATAATATAACACAGTGAATGGGTCTGTTCATTGTTCAGTGGGGAGCTGATTTAATAGAAAGTATGAAACTGGACTAGCAGCAAGGATCAAAAGATGAGAATCACTTGCCCCATAAAAAAAAAACAGAGAATTAGGTGGTTTGCCCTCAGGGCCTGAGCTGTAAGACAGCTCCCAAGATCTGCGCACATGCACATGATTAAGCAGGGAACGGATCATTAACATGGATTTAGTCAATTTTAAGTACTGACATAAAAAAAGCTTCAGCATGTGAGGCATTTATAGATATAAAATCTTCAACATGTGATGAACTGAGAGGCGTCTCCAGGAGTTTTAAAACAACTCCCAATTTTAAATTTTTAGAAAAAAAAGAAAAAAAAAAATCCCCTCCAACAGTTTGATAGAGCTCCTTAAAAATAAAAAGTTGCCAAACTTCATCTTCAACTCATAAGTGTCCACAGTTGAGACTCTCCATCCAGCATTTTTAAGGAGCTCCTTAAAAATAAAAAGTTGCCAAACTTCATCATGCATGAGTAAATTAAGAAAATAAAGGGTTCCATACTTCCATGTGAGAAAAAGGTAAGAGAGAAAGAAACTATTAAAAGAGGTTTGGTTGGTTAGAAATAGTTTGGGTTTACCAAAACAAAATCGTTTAGGAAGCTAACTATTGGATAGGAAAATAAATTAAGGTTACTACTTATTTTGTTGTATCACTAAACTTATTGGTTTAGCAAGTTAATTATAGGAAAGTAGAAACACCTGGAGAGTTGCTCTGATTAACTACAGAATGTGATTTCAACAAGAAATAGAAAAATGGGGATGAGATTAACATGTGCAAATACAGTACTCTAGAAATCAATGGAGATCTTCAGAACTAAGTTACAATTTCACAGAAAAATTACAAGAGAGTGGCGGGACATATTCAATTTAGAAAATTTTAAGTAGATAAGATTTAGGAATAAGTACAGGAGTATCATTAGAGGCAAAACATAAAAGGATGAGAAAGTTCTGTGGTCCCACCTGCTTGCAGGGAATCCCCTTAAGAGCTTCTACTTGCATTGGTCGAAATATAGTTCTCCCCACTTCGCCATGACCGCAGCATAGTGATGAATTATCACCACAGGTGAAAACCTATTTAGACAAAACCCTTCAGAACACCAAGGCAAGGAAAAGTAGCAATACAGAAATAGGCATAACTGGCTTCAATTAAGGAGATCATCAATTACCTCCCCAGACTCCGTAACAAAAGCAGCATGGTTGTGTGAAGCAGAGATGTTTATAACACGAGAAAGTGATGGGAAGGAAACCCGACTGAATGCCGCACACTGTGTAGTATCTGGGCCATGACCTAGCACACCACACAAGCTGGACCCACAAGAATAGACAGAAGAGTCATGGACCAAAAGTGTGTGATATCTTCCTGTGGCTACTTGCATCTGGAAAGATACAGGAGGTTCAAATGTATAAGAAAACAATTTGGAAACATAAAAAATTTTGTAGCGGTTTCAATGCCATCCACCATCAGAGAAACCTGTCACAAGAGGACAAGTACATTTTCTCTGATTTGATATTATTATTTCTTTCTAAAAAAACATATAACATGACAGCTAGCAGTGAGCTCGAATACTAATAAACTTGTAGTCTTGAAACGATATTGAATAAGCCACAAGACTCGATATAATTAAGATAGGACGCCCAGAACAAAAATAACACTCTGGCAGGAATTATATGGCAACTATCATTACAATGAGAAGTTACAACCACATCAATATGTAAGAAATTAAGACATAATTTATATGTAAAGTAATTAGGACATTTGCAGCACAATAGCCACTCAATTTACCAGGATTTCAGCATCACAAACAATCGTTTCCAAAAGGTTTCAGTGTGTAATTGTGCAGTATATTACGAAGTTAACATTGTTTGACACAGGAAAACGCATACCACACCAGCATGTCAAATCAGACACTAACATGTTATAATCAATCTGAGATAAGTTGTTAACTCCAGTCAAACTCCGAAACAAGAAAATTTGATCTATATTTGCCTAGCAAAAGAATGTCTTAAATCTGTTTATAATGACTAACATGTGCAAATACCCCATATAAACCACACATGGTTGTTCTTATCAGCTTCAAATTATTTGCTTCTTTTAAAGCTTTAGAGCATAAGCAATGAATGATTAAACATGTCTTGGTAATTACAATATTACAAAGTGGGCAGAGTCGAGAGTGTGAGGCGAATATTTCCAAAAACACTCATGGCACATACTACAAAGTACAAGATATGGAGGAGATTGAATTTTCATTAGGCCTCATAGTAGAGTGAAGTGAAAGGAACAGAGGAAACGATGCTCACGCTGCCCGATGAGGTCTCGACCGTGCCTGATGACTGCTCGACCGACTGCAGGAACCTGAGCACCTTCTTCCAGCTTCCCCGGCACCTCTCCAGCAGCTCCCCGCGTGCGGCGGGCCCCATGGCCGCGAACGCTGCCCGCGCGGCGCAGAGCTTGGACGCGGCGTACTCGGCGAGCGGCCTGAGCGCGCGGCAGGTGGCCTCGAGCCTTGCGAGGTCGGCGGCCGCGAGCCCGCCCGAGGTCAGGACCTCCCCGATGAGGTGGCCCGGGAGCTCCTCGATGGAGAACGCGCGCGGCGCCTTCTCCCCGGCCATGGATCCACCGGGGCCCGGGGGGAGGTGGTGGTGATGAAGCCTTGCGTCTCTTGGTCCCGGATCGATCGGAATCATCCAAGGATCCGGCCGCGCGGGTCGAAATGGCGCCGGAGTCCGTCAGCGGGGAGAAGCGGCGGCGGAGGAGGAGGAGCGGGCGCTGGTGTTGGGGGCCGAATCAGATCGAGCAGCCGACAGGGTATCCGCAGCTTGAGCAGCTCGGAGTCGGAGCGCACCGGTGGTGGCGGCGGAAGCAGAAGCAGCAGCAGCAGCAGCAGCAAACCCCGATTGGAACGAACCGAACCGAAACGAATCGAACGGAATCGAATCGCGCGAGGGAGGTGGAATTGAGGGAGGAACAGCACCGAATTCCAGCACCAATCGGCAGCACCACCAACAAGCGTAGGCGAATCGAGGGCGGGTGGTGATGGCCGGTGGGGGATTTGAGGCCGGGGAGCGAAGAATCTTTCCTAATCGGGGGATTCCTTGCCTCTCGCCTTTTTATTTTCTTTCTCTTTTTCGATTCGAAAAATCGGCGTGCGTGTATTTGCACGCAATTACACGCACGCACGCACACGAACGAAAGAAGGAATAAATACAGGGGGGGAACAGGACTCGACTCAGAAGGCAGCTTTTGCTACGCGAAGAAAGGAGGAAAGGGAAAAGGAGAGCAGAGCAGGCGGCAGCCAGAGGAAGAAAAGAAGGAATTTCTGTGCACGCCGAGAGGAGGAAAAGAGAGAGAGGCGAGTGAATGGGAATGGGGAGCGCTGCAGCAGCAGCTGCTGCAACGGGCGGGAGGTTGCCGCCGCGGCCGGCCCACCAAGGCACCAACGCCTTCCCCAGCTCCACCCACTAGGCCAGGCCGGCGCGTGGGGAGCGCCGGAGCGAGCGGGCATCTCATCTCCTCCTTGCGATCACTGACACTGAGCCTCTGGGCCCCAGACGACGTGAGCCCAGCTGTCGGCAACAGATGGAGCGCTCGCAGCAGAGGCTGACATGGCGGATCGAGACGTCGGTGAACGTGGGTGGGGTGGCTTGGAGACGGAGGAGAAGGACGTGGCGGGGAGTGATGGCTCGGAGTCTCGGACGTGGCGACCACTGTGGCCTCAGGGCGAAAGGTTGCGTCGCCTGTCGCGGCGACGTGAGTGGTCACCAGGGTGCATGGAAGGTTTTCCAGTCCTGGGCAGCCGGCCGGCCACCGTCGAATCGTTTCGCCTTTCGGGAGGAGCAGAGAACCACGATCTTGGGCGCGGCCGGGGTGGTGGCTGGGCTGGCAGCATTAATGGCCGGTTTTCGGTTATACCAGCAGTGTCCTGTCACTTGATGAACGTGTTTTCGATCCCAACTGATGTCACAGCGTGGCTATTCTGCTGAAGTACTACCACATCTCGATCTCGTTCGCCCTACCTATGCGCGTGATGTCACGGTGGTCAAGTGGACGACCACCGCGTCGTCTTTTGAGAACTGGTCTTGTTTTTCTTTTTGTTAGGCCTTCCCCAACGCTCCTCGCTGGCGTACTGCCCCATGGCCACGTTGCCTCTAAATGTCCATGTCACACAGAAATGTGGCTCCGCAGATTGGCAGGGTCGCCTGCAGAAGCAGCGACATCTCCATCTGACAAAAGAGCCAAGCAGCACTCCAGGACGCGTTGTGGCATGCGATTGCTCGTTGCTTGCGTAAAAGCTGAAGGCCACCACGTTCTCTCTCCAACATGCAACCCTGTAAAAGCTGCAACACATACAGTGACGAGACATTGCTCGCGTTGTAAAACTTGTTGCTTCGATCTTGGTGGAAGATGACTTTTTTACAAGGCTAACACGGCTGTTAGCCCGCGTTGCGGCTGCCCTTAATAGTTTGGATAGAGTTGTTAGGTACACGTACTTTATGATGTAACTAGTATTAGAAACGGCAAAACTCTTCTAAACTCAAACCAGGCCGTGTATGCTATGCTTACCTTGTCGATTAGCAACTTTGCCGCTTAAGAAGCTCAAGCCCTTGGCTTAAAGTACCTGCATAAAACAGAGTCAAATGATCAGTGGATAACACATACAGCTTCCCTTACACAACTTTGATTTTGTGATCATTGAATATCCCCCTGTTGTGACACCGACAGAATTAGGCCACGAAAAACAACGCTTCCGTACTACTCATCCGTCCATTAATCTCCTTCCTTTAAGCAAGGAGCCAAAGCCGGAACAAAACCTACTAAACATGGCCTTAATTATTGTCGGTCACAACAAGAAGTTTAAGCAGGGGCTACTATCAGTATGTTTGGCGGCTCTTCTCTCGGCTTATTTTGGCTTGTTTCAGGTTTATTTTCTCTCACACAATACTATTAAATCAACAAGAATTAACTGGCTTATTAAATCAGCCGAACAAATTCTATATTCGATGAAGATGAGTTGGATATTAATTTAGAAATGTCCACATGAGTGGCAGGTGTGGATGATCAGAACCAGTCGAGGATATACAAGTTTGATGATAAGCCAACATTGTTGTGAGAGTGTTTAGAAAATATTGTATCATGGCTGATAAGGGGTGGCCGATGAAGTGATGAGTTTAAGTAGACAGGGCGATGACCGTATAGAGATAAGGGATGAGCTATTTAAAAAAAAAAGTTGAACATTGCTCTTTCTTTATGTCATGTCCCTATAATGCGTGATAAACATCTCTATTCTTGTGCCCTGTAACGCGTGTTCAACATCTATATTTTATTCATTGTTGAACGTACCTTGTAATCATGTTGTTGCAGCTGTTTTGGTGGCACAAACATGACAGAACCATTGTTTTTTTTTTTTTATGTAATTATGTCCGAAAACATAATAATTAATGTTATACACTATATAAACACATATATCTAAATATATATTGGTAGTTTTTCATGCATTTCATAGTTTACAAACATTAGAAGAAAAAACTCATTACTAGTTACTTAGACATGTGGGACGGGACGACTCTGCTTCTTATTTATTTGAAACAACAAAAGTTAAATAAGTCATCTGCTTAAGGCCTTATTTGTATTCGCATGTGTTCATCTCAATCCACATTTGTTGAAGCGGATTAGAGTGTAATTAAACTATGTTACACTTCAATACATTGCAATAGATATAGATTGAAGTACATTTTTGTCCGAACGATATAGATTGAAGTAGATACACATGTATTCAAATAAGCCTTAAGTAAACCTATCATTCTCTCTCTCTCTCTCTTTTTTTCTTTCTTCTTCCTCTTCCTTCCTCCCTTTCTATGCAGAAAGCGCCTCTCCTCCCACATCGAGTTGGGGCTAGGACCGATCCTCGTCTGCGCCGCGGCGGCGGCAGAGCTTTCCCTCGCCGGAGGTCTCTTGCGTGTGCGCGGCGGCCGGCCCGCAGTCCCACGCGCTTGTCTGGTCTATCCGACTTTGTTTCAGCCTATTTCGGCTTATTATCTCTCACATAACGGTATTGAAACAATGAAAATCAACTGGTTTATCCTTTGCTTCTTCCTTCTTTAACATGACAACGGTTAAACGATTAGTTACATTAAGCAAAAGCAAAGATAGTGCATAGCTGCCATCGTACAGCGGAAACGTATAGCACTCCGCCGTATATACACGTTTATGGGGTTGGTGAACTTCATTTTCCATAATTTGTTTGTCTCCGTACATGCACGCTGAACACTGCCGCTGTCCCACATGCTTGAGCGGAAAAAGACACATGAATAGGGACGAATCTTTCATCACTCATCTTTGTCTGCTTCGATCGATCCATGCGTAAATACTGTACGGGTGAGTGGCCCGATCTCAATGTGTAGAGTGGCCCGATCTCAGTGCGTAAAATCCGATCGCGAAAAAATATCGATCAATGCCTACCGATACCGACTACCACTCTTATTTAGTTGCAGTCCGCCGTGATCCATTTCATCCTCCATTCAGGGCATCCAGCCAATACAACAAAAGAGCACGTGAAAGGCGCTGTGGGCAATAATGGCTATGCTCCAGCCAGCGTCAGCGTTACCCTTCCTGCTGCTCCTCCTTACCGCCGCGGCAGCTGGTGGTCTGCCCGGCGGCCGGACGCTGGTCTTCATCCTGGCGGGGCAGTCCAACATGAGCGGGCGCGGCGGCGCCACCAACGGCACCTGGGACGGCATTGTCCCGCCGGAGTGCGCGCCCTCGGAGCGCATCCTCAACCTCTCCCCGCGCTCCGCTGGGAGGAGGCGCGCGAGCCGCTGCACGACGGCATCGACGTGGGCAACGTCGTCGGCATCGGGCCCGGCATGCCCTTCGCGCACGCCGTGCTGGCCGCCAGCAGCGAGGGAAGGAGTCCGAGTCCGCCGTCCTCGGGCTCGTGCCGTGCGCGCAGGGCGGCACGCCCATCGCCAACTGGTCCCGGGGAACGGAGCTGTACGAGCGGATGGTGACGCGCGCCAGGGCGGCCGTGGCCGAGTCCGGCGGCGGACTCGGGGAACTCGCCGCCATGCTTTGGTTCCAGGGGGCTGACACCATGAGGCGCCAGGATGCTGAGCACTACCGGCGGCGGATGGAGACTCGTGCACGACGTTCGCGGCGACCTCGGCCGGCCTGACCTCCTCGTCATCCAGGTGACTTCACAGATTCTCCCTCTCGCTCTCTGCACGTTGTACGGTCCGTGTCCGTTGGGGCAGCCGTGGGCAATTCCTACCTCTCTGCTCTTGTTTTTAATTCCCCAGCACCCAGCACAGCAGACCACTTTTTATCTCTTCTTGGTTTTGCATTTTCATCAAGCAATTTAATGCTAGCACTAGCGATTGTAGGTTTAAAAATTAGATCCAACGGTACTCGCAGCTGGTAGCCAACCGCGGTACCGAAAATTCAATTTAGCTATCCATTCCTGGTCGTGGAACCGACCCGACAGACATCTTCACAGCTTTTTTTTCTCTTTTTTTTTTTTCCTTTTTTCTTTTGAATCGTTGTTCATAATCGTTTTTTAATTTTATATAAAAATTTATGTAAAAATGCTACGTTGAAAAAAGTTGGGTTTTAATTAAAGAATATGCTCAAAAATATATTAACAATTATGATCAGAAGTTGTGATTATAAGTTATATCTAGCAAAATATTATGCACAAAGGTTGTGAGTATAATTTTACAACCTTCCAAATAATCGTAAGCTGCGGATATTTTTTTCAAAAGAAGGGACGTTGTAGGGTTGTCGCGTCATTCGCTGATTTAGGAATGTTCATTCGTAACTAGGTCTTGTTATACGTATACGAAATTATCTATTTGAGAGAGCGTTTTAATACTCCTACTGAATTTATTATGCAGTGGTCTTTGTGTTTACGATTTCACATGAATCTATATATGGGCATGCAGGGATGGTATTAGAAGTCGTTTTTGGACAAGGTTTAGGTCAAACATCGGGAATATAAATCATCAATAACTTTTAACTTTTTTGAATTTGTAAATGTAAAAATTATATGAGTAGATTTGTCTTAAAAATACTTTGATAAAAGTATACATATATCACATCTTCATAAATATTTTTTTTAATAATAAGAGGTCAAAGTTGTGTTTTGAAGACCGTATCGTTGTCCCTAAACGACTTCTAATACCATCCCTGAGGAGTATTTCCTTAATTTATGGAGAGAGAGTAAAGATATGATTATGAGGTGCATGACGACAACAACTCATACAATGGTAAAATAGTTGTCTCATAGTCCCTAAATTCTAGCTCATGAGGTCGTTGTTTTGTGAAGCAACTACCCCATCCTCTCTCACCTCTCTCTTTCCTCCACATCATCAAAATTCCTACGTGGTGATGAATGAGACGGCGTATGAGACCACTTTACGTGTAACGTGCCTGTACCTGCCCTTAGAATCGAGTGAATGTTCATTCGTTAGTAGGATATACGAGATTATCTATCTGAGAGAGCGTTTTTTAGCACTCCTACTGAATTTATTATGCAGTGGTCCTATGTGTTGTACGATTACACATGGATATACATGTCACATGAATCTATGACATGCAATGCCTACGGGTATTGTCCCACTGAAATCGTCCTGATTAATTTTTTTTTTCCCTGTGGGTTGTGGTTCTCTTCTTGCATCAAATTTTAATGTTCAGAGGGATATATTTCTTGTCTGCTAACTTTTTTGTTTATGATGTGTCTTTGTTTGTCTATCAGGTTGGGATTGCAACTGCGCAGTACAATGGCAAGTTCCTCGACGTCGTGAGGGAAGCTCAAAAGGCGGTCAAGCTGCCAAATGTCAAGTACGTTGATGCCATGGGGCTGCCCATTGCGAGCGATCACACGCATCTTACCACGGAAGCTCAAATCCAGCTTGGCAACAAGCTAGCCAAGTCATACTTAGAAACGCTGTAACAATGTATTTCCAGATTTTTTTCGAAAGCGGGCTCTTATTCGTACTGCATTAAGAGGAGTTAGATAATAAAATTAATATATTTCCAGATGAATAAACACTGTTGTTTCTACCTACATATCACTACCAAATAAGGCATGCCCACCCAAATAAAGCATGTTCACTGTCCTCGATTGGGAAACGGGCATAGCAATTAGCAAGCAATATGTATATTACTCAAATTACGAATTTACATGCTACTTAAACGGCGCCATCGTGTTAAATTGTTCTCAATGTGCCAATCACTTGGTAAAAAGTGCCACAACCATAAGTACATATATCCATAGTTGTAAGTAGAGGATAAAATCGTTGCTTTATTATTTGACTTTTCTATTAAGATCCAAAGATGCAAAAAATAGGGTGTAATAAAAACTACCAATTAACAAGGCTATAGCATGAAGAAAAACAAAACTTTTTTTTTGGTGACAAAAACCATAGGAAGGCCGATGGGGGTGTCAGCGAACAGAAAAGTCTAGATGGGTGGGCATGCACCTCGGTTAAAAGTGTTAAATTGTGATTTATGCTTGCGCGCCAAGTTTCTCTCAGACCTCAAATATGGAAAATCGGAAACAAAAGAGTTGCCTAAAATTATTTTATTTCAAATTGGAAACAAAACCTCTTGTCTTGATATACCTTGCATCTGTATTACAAAAAAAACTTTCTGTTGAACCAAATTTAATTTTGAGCCAAGTTAAAAAAAACAAATCTAGTTTTGAGCCGAACGGGGACGCAAGCCGGCGTGGGCTGTAATCCAGGAGATGGGCCAGCGGCCCAGCACCGAGCAACGAACCACCGCACGCGCGCCAGGCCGCCAGCTCGCACATAGGCCCAGCCACGCGGCGCCACTCCTTGAGAGCGTACGCGTACGGCCTACACCTGTCTCTCTCTCCCCTAAACCCCCCTTCTTCCGCTCCCCGGCCCTCCGCTCGCTTCTCCCTCCCGTGCGGGCGGCGGAGCTGATGAGATCCCGACCATGTCGGGCCCCACCTCGCGGCTCCTCCTCCTCGCCCGCCGCGCCGACCGACGCAGAGGCCTCCCCTTTCTCGTTCCCCGCGCCTTGCAAGCCGCCCCTGCGACCTCTTCCCCGGCGTTGCCGCCACTTCCCCTGCCTCCCCGCCTCAACGCCGGTGATGAGGTAACGACAGTCGACAGGCTGATCTCGGCTACCGGTCACCACGGCATAGCCCTAGGTCGCAGTTCTGTTTTAAACTTATTTTGAAGTCGCACGACTCGTTTCAGCTCGAGAGAGGGTTGGACCAGCTTAGCATTTGGCGTGCACTAGGTTTGCGAATTTGGAATTTGCTAGCTGTAATTGTACCATGCGCCAATTAGTCATTCAATTTATGATTCACTTTGATAGTGTAAACTGTTTTGGATTAAAAGACAGTGTGCAATCCCGGGTCGTCCTAAGTGCCTCCTGTAGTTTTTCATGCAGATCAGATCTCCAAAATGACATTATCTTGATCAATCGTCACTGCAGAACATAGTGAACTAATCTATCCTAAATGAATTCTTCACTACAATCTAGGGGAAGGCAATTTGGTTAACTCATCTTTGGCATTAGATAATTTGGTTTCTCTACTTGAGCAGTATTTATTTCAATGATTTTTGCAGATGTTTCACTGAGACAGCATGTTGAATAATCTAGTGTTATTTGTTTGCATAAATTATGTTTAGGTGGTTTATTATTATCTTTTCTATTTTGCAGCTACTCAAGTGCATTTACAAGTGTACATGGAGAGAGGCCATCATCAGAATATGCAAAGATCAGAAAGAAGTCACTGGAAACCCAGTTTGGAAGAATCTTGGGGTCAAGTTCACGCAGGATTTTTGCTGACCGTGGCTTTGGTCCATTCCTTGCTCTGTACAGGGCTGCTACCATCTCTTTTCATGTTGTAAAACTCACTATTTGGCATTTGTTGCTCAATGACATGCATAAAAGAGCAGAAAAGGTAGTTTTTCTTGTCTGTTGTTGTTGGTGGAACTCAGCATCATGTCTCTGATTGTCATTTCCTTGTTTCAGTTTCGAGAGACCTTGATACGCTTGGGTCCTTTTTACATCAAGGTATGCCGATTGACATAGATCTATAGAATGTAGCACTGATATTTTGGATTAAATTTTGATGCTTAACTTTTCAGTATGGTGTATCTCCTTGTTAAGGTAAAAGCAACATCAATGTAACATGTCTTATGAGCATCAAAATCAATGCAGATATCACTACGGTTTTGTAACAAGATTATTATCTACCTTGAGCATTCGTACAAAATCAATCATGTTGGTGGTTGGTTGACAGCATCTTTAGTGTGCCATTGTGTCCATATCTTGTTTTTGAACTACAATACTTTGTTAGCTAATATTGTCTTATTACATCTAGGGAATTCATGATATGTTCTTTTACCAATTCTTTCACCATGCAGCTTGGCCAGGCATTGAGCACACGCCCTGATATACTTCCTAGTGCATATTGTCAGGAGCTTGCAAAGCTACAGGTACCTCCCCATTCTATATTTTTTCTTTGTGATGAAAACAAATTGTTAGATCTAAGAACATGCTTTCTCAACCAAAATTATGAGGTGAATGAGTGTCCTAAAGTTGTGGCGTCAAAGTAGGTCCACTGACATGTTTAAGTCCTAGAAAGGATTCTATCTCAGTTGGAGGCCCCAAAACAGCCATTAGTAATGCATAGTTCAAAATCAGAAGTCTGAGGAGCTTGTACTAGTAGCTATAGATTGCATTTCAATCTTTTGGTTAAACTTTCTTTTCAGGATCAAATACCACCATTTCCAACTCGCATTGCACTCAGGACCATAGAGTCTCAGTTGGGCTCTCGAATTTCTGATTTGTTTGCTGATATCAGCCCAGAGCCGATTGCAGCAGCATCACTGGGGCAAGTTTACAAAGGTTAGACAGTTCTGATAAGACTTCTGCTACTAACTAGTGATTATCCATGTTCTGTACTGATTGTTATTTACCTTAGCATATATTTCAGACCTGAGTTCTCCAAGTTGAAATGCATTCCTTTGATACTTCAAGTAATGCAGCTCATCTACGCTCTGGAGAGCTTGTTGCAGTCAAAGTTCAAAGGCCTGGAATGGCGCCCTTGCTGACTCTAGATGCTCTTTTGTTCCACATGATTGGAGGACAAATGAAACGATTTGCTAAGGCTCGCAAAGACCTATTGGTGGCAGTTAATGAGATTGTGAGCTTCTACTTCTTTCTGAACTAGACTTGTCGTTCTGTGCTACTCTGATAACTCTTGCCCTTATAGTTTTTTTATACAATTTTCCATGACCAGCCGATCTATAACTTTTATAAAGAAAAACCTCACTATCTATTTCTCTTAACATGCAAGGTGTCCACCTCAGCAGTCCATTATCACCCCACTATCTCTCTCTTGACATGCAAGGCGTCCACCTAAGCAGTCCACTATCATTTGCAATTAAAAGCAACACCCCACTATCTATTTCTCTTGACATGCAAGGCGTCCATCTCAGCAGTCCAGTGACTCCAGTATCACCCACTATCTATCTCTTGACATGCAAGGCGTCCACCTCAGCAGTCCACTGTCATTTGCCACTAGCAATTTCTCTTGGGACATACAAGGTGTCCACCTTAGCAGTCCACTATCATTTTCAATTTAAGTTCACTAGCACATGAAATTCCAAAGACCACTTCATCTGGATCCAAAATTTATTTTGTCAGACTAGATTAGAATGTTTTTTCGCATTTATATTATCAGAGATGGATTAACCTCAGCTTTGTTGTTTCCTCACATGATTCATGGTATATTATCTTTGGATTGTGCATAGAGCATATAATTTTAGTAAGTGTAGTATTTGTTGGACTATCCTATGTTTGTTGCCTTGTTATGGCCCTCTACCTGGTACTTAATGGTCTGACTTATTGTGATTCTAGTATTTTGGGTGCAGAATCTTTGTTCTGATCCTTACTGAATTTTCTTTTTAACTTCAGAGATGATTGTTTCCTGAAAATGAAGTTACATAAATCACAAGACTTATTCAAATTGTAGACCTATGATCTTCTCTGTTGACAATCATCATGCCCTCCTGTAAATTCTAGATCGTCCTGTATAATTTTAGCCTTTGTATGTTGCATTATATTTTATCTTTGGTTCAACAGGTCAGGCACATGTTTGATGAGATTGATTATAATTTAGAAGGAAAAAATGCTGAAAGGTTTGCTACTCTTTATTCTCATGGTGAGTTTGGGCTCTTATTTAATTCAATTCTTAATGAAATTATTGATATACTCTATATCCATCCCCCAACTATGGCTCACAATACCTGTTCCTCTAAAGTTTACATTCTGCATGCTCAACGCCATTGATTTTCTAGCAGGTTCAGATGGGGTCAATTCTGAAGGTAGTATAAGTATCAAGGTCCCAAAAGTTTACTGGAAGTATACATGTAAAACCATACTGACACTGGAATGGATTGATGGAATTAAGCTAACTGATGCTGAGCGCATCAGCAAAGCCAACCTAAACAGGAAAAAAATGATAGATGAGGTATTGCCACTTGGCTTCTTGAATGTAAATAACATCGCAACATTAGTTCTGTCCTTTCTCTCTCTCTTGTGTTATTGTAATGTAATGTATGACCATATCTTTCATCCTTCTAATACCATTAGCTTGAATTTTTGGCTAGAACATAAGCGTAACCATTTATATGGAGGTGTTTTACTGTGTTTAGAGTATGTCCTTAGTTCCTTACCCTCCAATGCTTTTGATATCATGCCTGCTGACTTTTATGGACTGATTTTTCCTCTCTTGTCTCGCAGGGTCTCTATTGCTCATTGCGACAGCTGCTTGAAGAAGGATTTTTCCATGCAGACCCCCATCCTGGTAATCTAGTTGCAACTGAAGGTGGATCTCTAGCATATTTTGACTTTGGTATGATGGGAGATATTCCGAGGCATTATCGTGTGGGGCTTATACAAATGGTATGTGAGACTGTGTTCTTAACTTAATTCTGCATTCAACTCATGGATGCGAATGGTATTGTTTTTCACTCTTATTGTGGAAACTGGAAAGTTTAGAAAGGTTTAGACTTAGATGTTGTGCTCCTAAGTCGCTTACTTATTTTTGTAAGTAGGCTAAGTGTTATTGGTAAGGTCTTCACAGAGCAGCAAGTTAGGTTAGCAATTCTGTTGTTTGATTTTCAGAAGTGGGTTAAACTTAAACATGGCTAATCTTATTTCCTGGTCTAATCACATTGTGGATAATTTAACTAGGAAGTCTAGCAAGAAATAATTTGCTGAATGATCTTACTGTTTACTGCACTTGTGGTATAGTATAATAAAACTGAACTTTGATACGCGAGTCACTAATGCAATATAGTCCTGTTTCTATCATCAGTTGTGTGAAACACCTGTAGTACTTTATTCACGTGTAATTTAAGCCTCTAGCTGAGTTGGTTAGTGGCTCCTCAGGTCCTGGGTTCGACCCCCATGGGAGAGAATTTCAGGTTGTGGTTAAAAAAATCGTCTGTCCCACGCCAAAGCATAGGTCTAAGGTTCGGCTCTGATCGTGGTCATTCTCACATGGGCTACAGTGCACTGTGTATGGGTGGGGCAGGGTTCAACGGTTTTCTCGATCTGTGTGAGAAAGTATTAGCAGATTGCCCGAGGCTGTCTTACCCCCTGCAGGGCTAAGTAATTATTAGCTTTGTTGGATGGATTTTTTTTGCTGCATGAAATTTGTATAAATTAATAACCTTGTCTGCTACCATATACAAGCAGGTATTGTAAATTCTGTTTTGTGAAATATGTGGCATAGTAGTTTCATGTTTTTGTTTCCTGATATTTGTGTTGCTTGGCTTCAATCAGGAAATCTACTTCTGAAAAACTGAATTTACTTGTTTCAGCTTGTACATTATGTAAATCGGGACTCCTTAGGCTTGGCTTAACGATTTCCATTCACTAGGATTTGTTCCTGAGGGAACAGATTTACTTGCAGTTGCAGATGCGTTGCGGTTTTCCTTTGGTGATGTCAGGAGGCAATCAAATGATTTCCAGGTTAGTTAATATTTTTTCTTCCCAGTGCATGTGCAAAGTGAAATAGTAAGGTATGAAAATAATGTAAGGAGAGGCAATGAAAAGGGACTTTTTTTTTTGAGAAAAGAAGAACTTGCATTGCATCACTTAAATGTGAATATTACAAGCAGCTTGAGAGCGGATACAAGCCAAATTGTCATACATCCAAACATGATTTGATTTAGATAACAAGGCATGCCAGATATTTATTTCATTTTACTTTATTTGCCTTTTTGTTTTTGACATGATGCAGTTTGAAGATCAAGGTTGTCCCAACAAGGTCTTGAATATCATTAAAAAATTGGCAAAATAGTTGGTCTAATATTCTCTTTGTTTTTGTTCACATAAGGATTGCAATTCTAAACAATCAGTTTCCATTATGACGTTGGGGACCTCATCATGTACAACATAAGAGCAGCATAACAAACTGCATAAGCACAGTGAGAACATTTTGTAAAATGGAGTCAACCATTTTCCATTAGATGAAGTTTGACCATCTTCATCATGGATGACTAGTCCAGTTTTTGTTTGTTGAGGGTAGTCTAAAAGCTGCATCAATGTTGATTTTAATGAAACCTTCTGGAGGGGCACCCAATTAGTAATCTTTATATCATTTTTACTTCCCTTTTTATTCTCATCTGGTGCTATCAACAAGGATGATAATTCTATAGCCCATCTACATGAATTTTAAATTCATTTTGTTTCCCCATGCTGTCTTCTATGTTGAGTTGTCCACACAGCCCACATTCCACATAAGATAGGACCACAATTTTCATAAGGGCAGAAAGATTTGTTCAATAAATTTGAGCACCATGTAGCGAGGATGCAATTTTGGTAATGGATATTGAATAGTTCATTTATCCTTTTGTCAAAACATGGTAGGAAAGGTTTTGCCACTAAGGCATGATAAACAGTTTCATTTTCAGCCACCCCAATGAAAAGGGACTAAAGGATCAAATATGCCCAGAGAATTGTCTTGGATTTAAGGAAGGCATGGAAAGCATCTTATCCACATGCCTGAACCATGATTAGGCTTTTAGCTTGCATATGGTCACTGTTATTGATGCCTTGCAGATATTTATTTATTTTTCTTTATTTCCCTTTTTGTTGGTGGTGATGACCTCATGTTGGGTTTGTTCCTTGCCAACCCCACCTTGCTAGGGATTAAAAACCATTTGGTTGATGTGATGTATATTTGATTTTTTGTTCACCTGAGCTACTTCAAATCTTGATCAATGCTAGCATGTTAGTTTGCAAGGGAGCTGCAAAAGCATTTTGATCCCAAAACAGAAAGGCACAACTAGATTATTGTTGTAATTGTAAAACTTGGGTAACTAATAATGATGAAGTTTCAAGCCACGCTCTAATGGATATAGAAACAATTTTTTTCCTTTTGTCTTCTGCCTTTTATCTGTTGCTGAAGGAAATTCAATATGGGTTTCTTTATAAAAGTTTAGCCAACACCCTTTTTATTCACATCTGGGACTCCAACAAGGCTGACATTCTATAGTTAAGTTAATTGAATTTTAAGATATGGTATTTAAATAACTTGTCTACTTGGATCTCTATCTTGTTCCTAGTCAGATCATTATTATGGCTTAATTTCTTGCATATGGTTGCTGCTCTCATCTGCCTGGTTTTATTTTCTTTTTTCTAATCTTGTCCAGATAGTATCCTGTGATCCTTTCTGAGTTCATTTGTTCCTTGCCTTGCACCTTGCAGGGTGTAATGAACCATTTGTATGATGTGATGTATGAATTTGATTTCTCCCTCCCCCCTGATTATGCGCTGGTGATAAGAGCACTTGGTAGTCTAGAAGGGACTGCAAAAGCACTGGATCCTGAGTTTAAAGTTATCGAGAGTGCATATCCTTTTGTGATTGGGAGGCTCCTTGCAGACCCCAGCCCCGATATGAGGAAAATATTAAGGGAGCTTCTCATATGTGATGATGGATCCATCAGATGGAATCGACTGGAAAGGCTGGTACATATTACTTAATTATTGTTCCTTCTGTTGCTATTTCATTCTTATTATGAGCCCCACACACACCCCACACACACACACACACACCAAAAAGAAAAAATAAAATAAAATAAACATATATACATTCCTGATTGCTCTGTATGCTGGAAACAGTTTCATGGATCTATCCTTTCTGTGAACATGATTACTAATTTGTGGTAGCCCTCTTGATAGACAGAACCACTATGGTAGTAGGGTAAAGGCTAAAGGACAACAATAGGTATCCAGCTCTATAAATGTGGAATTATGGACAACTTTTACTGTTGGTTATCTAATTTTTTTGGGCATCCTATATTCGTTTTCTGGGCTGTATGATCTGAGCTCAGCTTGTGGTAATACTCCCCACCACCCAGATTTGGGTTGTCTTTGGCTTGAATATGGTTGCCCATTTCTTCTTACTTACAATGTGACCTAGTTCCTCCTATTTTGGTTGACTTTTTAAGTTCTGGTACAAAAATAGTGTTTTCTTCACGCCACAAAACCTTGTTTTCAACTCACTTGTAAATTTCAGAAAACGTCAACTCTGTCCAAAGAACCCCTTATCTAAGGACCATTTCATAAACTACAGCTGTTTATGCTCCTATTAACACAAATCAGCAACATTTCACCACCCTGATGGCAGTGCTGATTGGTCTCACCCCTTAGCTGGACACATCAACCATCCTGAGTGTCCTCATCATATCCAGTCTTGGAGGACAGGTGTCATCAACTAGCCATTTGACAGTGTGTTAAATATGTAGTTTTGTGTAATATGGGTGAAATAGTTGTAGTTCTTTGAAACTGGTCCTAGATTGCAGTTTATTTAGGCACACCATTGTAATTCTGTGAAATAATGTCGTGATAGACTACTAATTGCATTTCTTAACAAGTTTTTAAGCTATATGCAACAGAGGAGAAATTTCGATAATGTAAAAAATTAAAATATAATAACAGATCAGTCAAACTTTCCTGGAAATGGGTCTTGGTAGATCCTATTGTGGCCCTAATCCTGGTGTTGTGTTTGGGTTAGTGTCATGACAAATTTTGCAGATATGTTTGATCTTGTGTTATACATAGTTTTTTTATTTGTTCCTTCTAACACCATTTGTTTTTCAGATTGCAGCTATATCTGAACAGTCATCAGAATCCTCAAGCGCAGCAGGAGCTGACTCTAGTGAGAATGCCAATGGAAGTCCTGAGTGGAGATCATTTGATATGCATTCTGTGATTGCAGCTACAGAAGACCTATTTGATTTCATTTTATCAAGGAAAGGATGGCGGGTTCGGGTTTTCCTTGTCCAGGATATTGTTAAAGCTTCAGACGCATTTCTTCAAGAAGCAACATTCCCATATATATTTGACAAGGCGGGAAAGATAGGGGACACAAATCCAGAGGTTAGTTGATGTTCATCATCACTTGAGAGTTGAAACTATTATTTCTTCATGATTTGTAGTTCCTGTGCAATGCCTCAATTCTTTTAATTGTGTATTACTTCAGTCAGAGATCTAGTCCATCCACACATAACAAGGTTGAGTTAGTACCATAGCAGGATGGTCGCAAACCTCAATTCAGGTCGCACGAATCAATTCATGGTTTGTGTGCGAACTGAATCACTGGGAAATTGTGGGTTGGGGTCAACAGGGCTGGGCGAAGCCAAAAAAGAATAGTAAGATGCTGAGGACATCATGGTCACCATCTTTGCTGCTTGTGTTGAAATCTGTCTAATGGTGTGGCTTGGTAACACTGGCCATTGGGAGAGTGGCAGCGGCTGGAAAGCAGGGTGTTGGGAGCATGGGCGGCAAGCAGGAGCTAGACCTGATCATGGTCAACTGGGCCTGGTCAACCTGAAGCAAAAATCAGGTCAGGCTTGGGCCTAAATTCTAGCCTATGGGCTGGCCCGGTGACCTGACTATAGGGAGAAAAAGAAACGTAAGCCTGTTCTCTGTTGCAGCTCTATCACCATTCACCATTGTAAAATTTCATCCTCGCCACAGGTGTGCTGATCCAGCCCAGTAGTACACCATGCATGCACAACATGATCTCAGGTGATATTTCCCTGTAACCCAGCCGCCTCACATCGTGGACCTATAGGCCAAGCCACGAATGCATGATTGCTTCCATCCTCTGTCTCCAATCTAGCAATATCCATCCCCTGTCACCACGCACCTGGTTCCAGGTGCTACCAGATCCCTATGACACCACGCAGATGCATCTCGCCACCAACTCTCCAGGCGTCCTCGTTGCACTGATGTTGAGCACCGGCCACAGATGCCTTCTTGCCACAGCAACATCGACGCCGAGCACTGCCTGCCAGTGCATCCTTGATGTGCGAACTGCATCCCCTGAGGAGTTGGTTGGGCTGGCCAGCAGCCTGTTGAGCTTGCCATTGGGCGGGCCTGCATGAAAAAAAAACGTCAGGTTTTACCTGGCCTGGACCCGCATGTGATCAGACATGTGATCAAAATAAGCAGGAGTTTTGGGGTGCCACAAAGCACATTGTAGAAAAATGAGTCCAAATAATTTTTTGTAAAAACTAGATCAAAAGATCTTTCCAAGCGTACCTGGTAGTAGCAGCTAATTATGTAATATAGATATTAATCCTATTTTAATATACTGTAGCCTCGTTTGAAGTTTGTTATGGGGAGACAAGCAAAAGGGTGGTGGGTGCTGTATTGGTAGTAGGAAGGAGAGCTTGTGCATTGTATTTGGGGAGGGCTGGCGGTTGTACCTGGAGAGCTTGTGCATTGTATTTGGGCTTGCCATTTACTTGCCATTTCCTTTCCTTTTCTTTTTATTTTATACCTGGACATATCTGATCCAGTAGCTCTGAATCACGAACCTTATTTTGGACTCCTGGTTCATGAACCAGAATACCAATAGTGAACATTACTTTGTTTTAGCTTGCTCCTGTTAATTAATGATTACTCACTCATCTGATAAGCTCCACTGGCAAGCAGTAATACCTACAAGAATCAATGGGTTTGCCTGGTACGAAGTGTTTGCTTTGAAAACCAAAATGACCTCTAGTTGCAAGCCAAAACCAGCTTCCCCAAAAGGCATTTACTTTTAGACTAGAGTCTAGAGGGCAGGTGCGAAATTAGACATTAGAGGTAACTTTTGATCCTTCAAGCGCACTATACTACTGTTTGCTTTGCTTAAGGTTTGCTTTGTCTTGCAGAGAAGTAAGATGATCAGGAGGCTGGTGAATACAGTGCAATCGTTCCATCAAGCTATCAGTTTGGCCCCAGATGCTTGGGGTACCATGTTACTCCGTACTTTGTTAAAGCATGAATCACAAAAATTTCTTCTTGATGTGTTTTTGACCCTGGCTAGCCATTCCAGTTACAAGATTCCAGAAACATTCTGGCTCTGTATGTCAAGATTTCTAAATTACTTGGACAAACAACATACGCATTAGGAACAACTGACATTTAATTTGTTTATTACTTGATTAGTTGGACATCTATTTATTACTTGGTCTGTGATATGATATTCGAGGTTGTTACCAACGAAAGAAGTCACGTACCAATCCTAAATATTCTCGGTTTAATCCTCCATCCCACACAACTCCCTTTGTTGCTTCAAGTGCCATCATCAAATTTTGCTTTGGTAGGCGATGAGGATGGTGGGTACTGCCTGCCACCATTGCATTGCATTTGTCTCCAAGTAGCTCTTTGATGCTCCTCATCTGCCATATCCGCTACGGTTCCCTTGTCTTCCAAAGATCTTTTTTACATGGTTATAGGTCAGTGTGATTTTGTATTCTTAGGTCAGTAACCGCTGCAATAATCAGAATAAAGTGAAAGCATTTGCACTGACATTACACTAACAAATGATCATCATGGTACTAAAGCCGTATACAATAATACTGCATTATACAGAGAATGAATGGTGAAAGAAGCAGCCAAAGTTCCGGTTCGACAATAAGCCAACCCTGTAATACATCCAACAACGAACAGCTGAATGGAACCTTTACCAGAGAGGTGTGCTACAGTGAACGCAAGTGAGCTGACCACGACAGCGTCTCGCCATTTCATTGAAGAAGATAAAGCTGTTAAAAGGAACCCACGGTAGATGGTTTCTTCTGATAGCGGAGCAATAACACAGTAGAGAAAGAAACACAGTAGAGTAGAGGCCGGACTACCAGAAAGGATCTCCTTTAACATCGGATCATATGCGTCCTGCAAGGGCCCAAAATGAGCCAACAAACTTTTTAGACCCTTCCTAACAAAAACAAACTATTGTAGTGTAGTAAGAGTTACAATTCGTAACTTAGGATAATGCACAATATGAGAAGAATCAATATGCTCGATGGAAATCTTACCTCAGACCCTACCAATTTATCAGCTAAGATGGATGTGGTCAATACCAGGGCCATCAAAACTACAAAGCCTAATACAGTCTCTTTGACCCAATTCCGTTCTGTAAAAACCTTCTCAGAAAAGAAAGGTTGAATAGCTTGACCTGGCTTTGCAGTGTACCGGAGTAGCGCTAAGGTCAAAGCAAGCTCTGCTAACTGAAGTATGACTGTAGAAATTACCTGCATTGACAGAGTATGTCATTCTATAAAAGGTAGTGTCCATATAGAGCTTCCAACTCAGGTACATTTAAATCAGTGTGTCAAAATTAGTTAACAAAAAGGTTGTCACCTACTGTTGTCATTGAGTCAAGTGAGGAGCGGTGTAGCACTTTGGAAACCAAACCAAGCCCTCCAAAGCTCAAGGGGATATGCAAGATGAAGAAATAACCTGCATATATTCTCCATATATCATCAACCTCCCATGGAACAGCTGGAGAAAGAACTGAAAACTCCTGTTTGCCAATACAAAATGGCATATTAGAATGTACGATGATTATGTTGCAACATGTTAGATTTAGACAACTTGATAGCCATCCCGGAGAATTGTAAGATTTATATGCTTCACATATCAGTGGTGGAAAAAGAGACACCAATCATCTAGTTTTTTTTTTCCAAAGATCCTGTAATAAATAATTCTGGTAAGCTTATAGCTGGTATGCAAGAACAGCGATTCGATACATTCTTATTAGTATATATGTAGTGTTAGCTAATATGATCATCGACACTGTAACTATATTGTTTACTGTGAGAATTTATGTGGACAGCAAAAAAGTATGGTTTGACTCATAAAAGAGCAAATAAAATGGTAAAATAAACTCGCAGACATTCCTAAACCTGCATGTATAATGCAACAAAGCATAATTAGAAAGCATAACGTTTTCCAGCATAGACGGTAAAGTAGCCCCCTAGAAGATTAGCTGGGCACTTCGAATCTGGGCATCTGGCTGCCATACCAGAGAAATCGCACATAATCTCAGCATGTGCTGTGTCATTGGCAATTTGACATGGATGGGCTAAACTATCTAATGCAGCGTTACTGTCCACAGAGAAATTTGTATCCCAAATCTTGAAAGCTGAAGGGTACAAGGCAATTGCAACCAAGGCTTATTTGTAAATAAATAAATAAAAAGAAATAGGAAGTCACGTCTCGTCAGCCATGAAAGGAATTACATCGAACAGGCTGCGGGCGCTGCCTTCCCCACCGTCGCCGGGAGAAGGAGAGGGCGAGCAGGAGCAGCTGAGAGTAGAGAAGGAAGAGCGCAACAGTCGCCCGTTGAGAGCTTGGAGTTTGGCGGCGTGGATACGGGCTCCTCCTTGGCCTCCTCCGGTTCTGGTTCTGGCGGGGAGGAGTTGGAGAAGCGGATGGGAAGCAGCGGCTGACGCAGGTAGGAGCATCATTCCGCGAGGTACCAAAAATCACGGTCACGGAGGCTCGGACGTCGCACCCCGAGCACCTGGCCTATACGGCTAGCCCTTGCAATCCAGGGAGCCCTTCCCCTGAGTCCTCAGATGCCCACGTCGATTCCAATTTTGTTTTTGTAGATATACGATTTTTTATGCCATAAGGGCATCCCAACCCAGACTCTATGATAAGTCTATCTTCATTAATTACACCGCCACATAGATAATTTATTGACGTGGCGGGACATTAATTGAGGAGAGAGAGAAAAAATTACCTTGTTTCTGTTGCCTGCAAGAAAGCGACATTTAAATGCAAAAACGGCGTCTAAGCGGCCATTTGTCGAGTTTCTTCGTGGCACTGGCGGATCTCGTGTGCCCGCCATCCCAGGGCAGCGCAAGCGGCGCCGCAGAGGCATCCTTCTCGCTGGGCCGGCCATGGGCCTCAGCGGCGCCATGGAGGCGTCGCCGCATCCCCTAGCTATAAAATCTAGAAATTGGCTCATGTGCGAATCGCCGTCGTCGCGGACTCGCATGGCCAGGGGAATGTCGCGGTAGGAGGCCCGCTGCGGCGGCGCCTCAGCGTCCACCTCTCCGGACCCGGTCCGCCGCGGTAAGCCTTGCCGTAGTCCGGACAGCGTGACGGTTGGTGTTGGTGGTGGTTGGCGTGATATCGCGAGACCGCCGGGCCGCGTGGACGGGGCGTGGTCTTGTGAGGGTCTGGCGCGCAGCTGGCGTGGGCACTATCGCCGTCTGTTGGGTGATTGCTCAACACAACACTTTATTGATGATGAAATGGTTTACAAAGTGGTCATTCAACATGGCGAGTACAAAGGATGTCGGGGGTATTTATAGTCCCCCCCGGCTTCGCCCCGAACTTTGAAGTTGGACTTTTGATTTTTGACTTCGTGGATACCTTTGCTGACCTTTTTTTTTTAACGGCTAGTTTGACCGTTTGGCCAGAAGGGGTCTATAAATAGCGAAGGACCCCCTGTTTTCTTCATCTTTTCGAAGAGGGGCCACCTTTTGAAAAAATTTCTGTGTCGCTTTGAAGTCGAATTTCCTTTCGAAGCAAAAATTCTTCATCTTTTTTGAAGGGGCAAAATTTCCTTCTTGAAGTCGGTTTCAATTTGTGTTTAAGCCCGGTAGTTTTTTCGTTCGTATATTGTCTTGCAAAGTTTGTTTTTATTACTTTTTTACCCTTGTTTTGATGTTTTTTATGAATCCTTACCTCTGTTTTTACTTTCAAAAAATGGCCGCTTGTGATGACAATGTTCCTATTTCTCAAGAAAACGAAGTTGAAGAGGAAGAACACTCTCAGAGTGAAGAGTCCGATGACGGATTGTCAAATGTGTTGCGCATCACGAGTCGAGTTGTTTTCGATGAGGGATTTCACTTTATTTTGGTCATAGCAAAATGACTGATGCGGATTTCAAAAAGATGGTGAAAGATGGGATCTTGAGAGAAGGTCAATATAGACCGGCGGAGCCAAATGAAAAGGTTCAAGCCTAAACCCGATGAATGTGTTGTTTTCAAAGATTTATTTTTAGGGCCTTCGCGATGCCCCCCTCGAGAACTTTCTTGAAGAAATATTCAAGAGATATAATATTGAGATGCACCATTCGACCCCCAACGCCATAGTGAAACCGGTTTTCATATGGGTACGTGCGGAAGTCAAAGAGTTCAACCAGGCGTTGATGCATTTCATTGTGCCTTACATGAATTGCACACTCAATTTTGATCCAAGAAGATTGATCAACGTACGGTGAAGCTTTATTTTGGATGTTGCAGTTTTAAAAAGCGCCGCGGGTCGAAGCAAATATCTCCGCGTCGAAGAACAAGTGGACCGAGGGTTGGTACAACTATTGGTTCTATCACAAGGTTCCTATGGTGGAAGAGAATCTTGGTAGAAAAGGTGTAGTAAAAAGTTACCCTCTGGCTTCGCGTATGCATAGGGAAAAGTTTGAATGCAAACCTAGTTTTACCAAGTCTCAGAATTGTTCAGAATGTTTGAAAGCTTTTGGAAAAGTTGTGTCTCAACAGTCTACTCGTGACTTGGTTGAGGAGTATGTTCTTCGGCGGTGTTTGGCCACTCCGCCTTGGGCGGGACTTTCTTCGTTATCATAAGAAGAAAATTAGGGAAAAAGGATTACATATTTCGGATAGAGACAACGTGATGCCCTCGAAGTATAAATCCGAGGAAGAATTTGTTTAATTTGTTGAAAGGAAAGGTTTGTTGATTTGCTTTCGGAAAATACCTTCATACGGAGAGGAAGTTGATGGATGACATTATTGGCACGGATTATGTTAGGCTGAATCGTATTTTTGATTTGGCCAACATAACTTATAAAAATTCGACCACCTCTGCTATGCCGTAAGAAGGAAAAGAAAGATGGTGATCGAGATTTTGAAGAGAAAAAGAAGTGAGAAGACGAAGCCCGTCTTCCTCGGCGGCACCAGGCCAAGGATGTCGTAGTTAAGCCTTGGAAGAAGAAGGCTAAAAGGTGGTGGCATCTTTGCTTGACAATTTAGACTTGGACGACGGTGAGATTGATGCTTCATCACTTGACGCTCAAATGTTTGATTCATCTCTTCGGGATCTAGAGGTGAGGGAAATGTGTAAGGCTTTTTGGTTTCTACCGGTCGACTCGGTTGCTTACTCGCTTATTTAATTTTTTACAAAATTTTAGGTCTTCGCGAGAAAAGTGGGTACTTCGATGGTGGTGAAGGCTTGGATAGTGCCATGAGGGAATCTTCGCCTGGCGATGCTTGTTTCTCCTTCTTCGCCTAGAGTTAGGCTCTCAACCCCTAATTTTTCAGTGAACTAAATGTCACAATACGCTTTTATGCGATGATCATGATTCTCTAGAATTAGCTAAGTTAGCTAGAAATATTCATACGAGTCACTTGTTAGTGCACCACAGAAAATCCTTCCTCAGTTCGAGACGAAGTTCTTAAGAAAAATGAAAGTGTTGATCTTTAGCTGGAAGTCGGTTCTTGAACTGTTTTGAGCCTAAGTAAAGGTCTCTCGAGGTTGATGCGAAAAAAAATATTTGGTATGCATGGCGAAGTTGCTTTTAATATGCGTACTTTTCTTTTTGAGATTTGCCCTTTCTTGTCTTGACTATATATTTTTTTGTAGAACAATCTTTAAAAGAAAAGAGCTCATATTCTTTGTTGAAGTTGTGAAAGAGAAGCTCCAAAAGAAAGGGACAAGAACTGCAAATTTTTCTTTCGATGATTTTGATGATGTGGTAGATGATGAAGCTGAAGCAGAGCAAGTGAGCCGTTTGTCGGAGTCTCTGGTGAATGTTGAGGCTCAACGAGAAGATTCCTTGCCCTTTGAAAGAGGGAGAGAAAGTTGGTAAGTTTTCTTGTTTCATTAAGTTATGTTATTGTATGCTTTTGTTCTTGATAAAAGGATTTTTTTTTAACTTATTTATTTTGTGTTTAGCTCAATTCTTCCCGGGCGCTTCGATCTCATCAAAGAAAAAGATTATTGATGTTGGGTCCATGAGGGATGTTCTCGGAGATCGGCCGAACTCCGCAAAGTGGCTATCGATACACAAGAGCTTTCTTAGAAGGCGTGTGGAAGTCTCTTGAAAATACCTTGAAGTTTTGCTTGGATAGTGGAGTCAATTTGGATTCTTACAAATTTGTTGGAGTCGGGATAGATAAGCTTCACGTCCTTCCGAAGAAGCCGAGAAAAGCAATTGTCTAAGTGTATTGGCGATGATTTTCTCGGTTCACGTCTTTGAAGCTGAATTGGCGAAGATGAACCCCCTGGAACTGGGCGATCTTTGGTATAAATTTGATGTATAAGGTAAATCTATTTATTTGTGAGTGTATCTTTATGCGCGGAGTTGATTATTTATAATCTCTTTCGACTAATTTGTTTTGTATGTATAGGGTGCTCTTGTCAATCGCGGGCTTAGAAATCTCTTGAGGATAGTGCGGTTGCTTTTTTTCATTCGAGAAATCTCTTTTGAATGAGATCGAGTCTTTGAAGACTCAACTTGCCGCTAAGGAAGTTGAACGAGGCAAAGTTTGTTGATGGCTGGCATGAACTTGATAGGTTGTATCATGGGGCCCTCGATGCGATTAAAGAGAAGGATCAGCAGATTGAGGGCGAAGGCTACCATTGATACTCTTAAGAGAGAAAAAATATCTTTGGAGAAAAAAGAAAAATCAAAAGCGATGAGCTCATGATGCGAAGGTTCAATAGGACTTGGGAGCTTTGCAAGCAAGCTTATGAGAAGTGGGGTGCTATGCCCACGAGGATCCTTCTGCGGGATCTTGGAGAATACGACCCGTTCTTTAGTTGGCTCTGCAGGCAGTATGAAGATCTTGGAGTTATGGTTCAAGCTGCCTCAGACACTAGTGTCATGTATTCTACACGGGCACTTCTTCATTTGATGAAAGAAGCTAAAGATCCTTTATATGACACCTTGAGGAGTCTTTCAAGTTTCTGGAGATCTTTGTTAGCAAGATTTCTCCACGCACACACTTGTTATGCAAGAAGTTTTTGAGCAATCTTTGGTGCAAGCGTGGTCGGGAGCATTGTCTTTGAGAAAGTGAAGGAGAAGGCGAGAAGGGTACTATTCTTTCTTTTTCTCTCTTTTCTATTAAGTTTTGTTTTTCTTTACTTGTTTTTATCTTCTCTTATTGTTTTCCCAACTTTGTCTTTTAACAGATTGAACTTGACATCTTACGGGAGGAAGAGCACTTAAGGAATTTGAAAGAAAGAGGAGGAAAGGAAGGCTCGCGAGAAGTTGAAGAGATGGAGAAGAACAACGTTAGTGAGCGAAGAGGCTAGCTGTTCTAAGGATTAATTTTTTTATTTTGAGTGTTTTGAAAGGAGAAAAGAAAACTTGTTTGGCTAAGTGTTGTAAATTTGTTAAATTAATGGTTTGCTTAAACTTATGGCTTATGACTCTGCTTGAAGTTGTTATTATTGCGAAGTTATATGTTATTTTTATGTCGGATTTTTGACTTTGGAATATCTGCGAGGGTTCCTCAAGCGAAGCTGCGCGAGGATATTGTTCCCTGTTTTGCCCCTTATGATTGCGAAGGATAATTTCGTTTTTGAGACTTTGGAATTTTTGGAGGCTTCGGTAGTCTTTGATATTGGTTGTTTTTGTGGATAAATGCCTTGGGAAATCCAAAGCAAAGGATTCCTATAGGATGCCTAGAGTTGTTGATTTTAGCCTTTGTTGGACGGGTAAAATCGTGTAGCCAAAATTTTTATTTTGCTTGGACCTTGACTTTTCTTAATTCCTAAAAGCATTTTTGTTTTAGGTCATCATGCTCGAGTGCGTCTCCAAGTTTTATCTTTGGAGATATTTTTCAAGATACGGTAGGACGAAAAATAATCAACGAAGTTGTTGAAGATATCTTGGCGAGAAAGCTGCAACTAGTGTTGCTTACGAAGAATTTTGATTTCTTTTAAACCTTGTATATTCATGTTGTATGTAATCTTGAATAAATGTTTTGTATGATGTATTAACATCTTTTGTTAATTAATAGAGTTATTGTTTTTATTCGAAAGTTTGTTCGATTTTATGATCCTTGCTATCATTCTCTCTTTTTTTATGAAAAATTTTTAAACGTTGTCCCCTTCTTTTTTTGTGAAGTGATAGCGAATACTTAGATTTGAAACCAAAAAATTCTCCTTAGAGAAATTTAAAACGTCGTCCCCTTCTTTTTCAGTAGGGTGAAAACTTTGATTTGGAGTCAAAAAATCCTCCTTAGAAAATTTTAAAAAACGTCATCCCTTCTTTTTGCGAAGTGGGAGCGAAGACTTCGATTTGAAGCCAAAAATTCTCCTTAGAGAAATTTAGAAACGTCGTCCCCTTCTTTTTTTGCGAAGTGGGAGCGAAGACTTGATTTGAAGCCAAAATTCTCCTTAGAGAAATTTAGAAAGCGTCGTCCCCTTCTTTTTTGCGAAGTGGGAGGCGAAGACTTCGATTTGAAGCCAAAATTCTCCTTAGAGAAATTTAGAAACGTCGTCCCCTTCTTTTTTGCAAAGTGGGAGCGAAGACCGATTTGAAGCTAAAATTCTCCTTAGAAATTTAGAAACGTCGTCCCCCCTTCTTTTGCGAAGTGGGAGCAAAGACTTCGATTTGAAGCCAAAATTCTCCTTAGAGAAATCTTGTAGGTAATAATTTTAGTTTTTACTTAAATTATACCTACTTCTATCGGTTATGTTGTGAAAACCTTTTAGCCGATGCTAAAGCATTTTGCTTTTCGGCTCCGCGTGAACGAGAAATGTAGTGTAGAATGCACGAGGTTGGGGAAACTACTTTCTCATTTATATTTGATATGACAATTTACAATAGAGTCCCGCCTCGTTGAAAACCACTCACCTGCTTGAAGGGCTTCCCGAGTGGAAAAAGAGTGCGACTCTTGATTGAAATGAAATGCTTCTAAGGAATTGAATCTAACTTGTTTATTTACAAAGATTTGAAGAAAAGAAAATTCTAGGGATAGTACTTTGCGAGAAGATCCCTAATGTTCCATGTGTGGCTTAATTCTTCTCCCTTGAGGTTCTCCAAGTGGTAAGAGCCTTGCTTGTTTGACTTTGTTATGATGAAGGGTCCTTCCCATTTCTGTTGAAACTTTCCCACAGTGTCTTCATTTCTTTTCCTCTTGAGCACGAAGTCTCACATTTGCGCAGTTCTCTTTTCACCACTTTCTTGTTATACCATTTGCTTGTCTCTTCTTGGTATTTTTCGAGATTCATCACAGCTTGGTTTCTTTTCTTCTTCGAAGCAAGTCTTTGCTTGTCTTTTGATCCTCTTCGCTTGTTATTTCGACATTTGTTCTTGGACCTTCGAATTGTATTTCTTACGGAGTCATTGTCTCCGTCTCCATATAATAACTTGAAAGGCGTAAACCTCGTTGATCTTGTTGTGGTTGTATTGTGACTCAAACAATCCTTGGTAATTCTTCAACCCATTTTCCTTTTGGAAGTCCCACTAGATTTTTTGATATTCCACACATATTATGCCATTTGCTCTTTCAACGGCTCCATTTGATTGTGGGTATCGGCCGGCATGTGACGAGTTTTATTCCCATACTTTCGAGAATAGCTTCTAAAGTCTTCGCTATCAAATTGAGTTCCATTATCAAAGTTATATGTCTTGGGACTCCGAATCTGCGAATTATGTTTTGCCAAAGAAACTTTCATTGTTGTTGATGACATGTTTGTGATTGGCTTGCTTCTATCCATTTTATAAAATACTCAACGCGCAACAACTGCATATTGATGATTGCCTTGAGCTGGAGGAAGTTTTCCAATTATGTCTATTCCCCATCTTGCAAGTGGCCAAGTTGGTTCAATGTCTTTGAATTGGATTAGCTGGGGCGATTGACTTGCTTGCTTGAAATCGGCAATTGTGACAAGTTTTCACTATTTCCCTTGCTATCTTTTTGAGCTGTTGGCCAATAGAATCCTTGTCTAAATGCTTTTTCTGGTATGGCTCTTGGGCTGCATGATTCCCACATACTCCGTTGTGTATTTCTTGCAATAATTCCTTGCCTTCTTAAGCTTGAAATGCACTTGGTAGTGGTTCGCAAATGCCATGTTTGAATAGTTGATTATTGATGAGCTTGTAATTTCTTGTTTTGTGCTTCATTCTTGTTTCTTCGACTTAAGCTTTTACGGTTCATAGAATCCTCTCGGGAATGCTATTATTTCTGATCTCTAGTCTTCGCTTTCAATGATGTGGATATATTTTGGTTCTTCAATCTTTGTCTTTATCGAAGATTACGAGAGTATGATAGAATACATCGGGTGGTAATACGGCTTTTTTAGTGCCGCTTTGCAATTTCATTTGCTTCTTCATTGTTTGTTCTTGAGATGCTTCGCCTTTGTGAATCCTTGAAGTGTTTTTCTTGATCCCACGACATTTTGCAAATACTTTGCTAGTTCGGGATCTTTTGCCTTCTAATTTTTCTCGACATGACCTACTACAACTTGAGAATCTGTTTTGATTAGGATTTTTGTACTCCCATTGCTCTTGCCTTGCGAAGCCTTGGTAATCTTTTTGCCGTACTCCACGATGTTGTTTGTGCATCGAAATTCTAGTCTTCTTTGCGTATTTCATTTTGATCTTGGGATGGCAAAGTTATTATTCTTTGCTACTCCGGCCCTGCGAGCCCCCATGCTCCATCACGGTTTATTGTCCATTCTTGACAAGACAAAGTCCATTCTTGATGATCTTTTTGGTCTTTGTGGCTTGTTCGGTGTCCAATACGAGATAAAATCTGCCAATAGTTGAGACTTTATTGTTGTTCTTTTCGAATTCAATGAAGTATTACGAGATTTCATTTTGCCCATTTGCTTAGCCTTCTCGATGATTCTGACTTTGAAGGACATCCTTGAGTGGTTGGTTTGTTGGGATTCTCACTTTGTGTGCCCAGAAGTGATGCTTCAATTTTCTTGTTGCCATGAGCCTTTGCATATGCTATCTTCTCAATTTACGAGTAGAACATTTTTTGACCCAGAGAGGGCTTGAAACAAAGTAGATTGGTTCTTGCTTTTTGCATGATCTTTCTCTCTTTTTCTTGTACTAGGGCTGCGCTTACGACTTTCTCGGATCTTGAGATGTATAAAACTAACTCTTGATCAACATTTGGTGTTGTTAATGTTGAAGGATTGGAAAGATACTTCTTTATTTCTTCAAAGGCCTTTTGTTGCTCTTCTCCCCATCTCTGAAGTTTGTCTTCGCTTCTTTGAGTGCTTGAAATATTGGGAAGCTTTTTTAGCCGACTTTGATATGAACCTATTTAGCGAAGCCAACCTTCTGTTAGCTTTTGAATGTCTTTGATGTTCTTTGGAACCACGATTTTCCATTATTGCCTTTATCTTCTCTACGGATTTGGTCGATGCCTTTTTCTAAACTATGCATCGAGGATTTTGCCTTTTGCACCCAAAGGTACATTTCTCGAGGATTGAGTTTGAGATTTGACTTTCTCAAGTTTTTTTAAATGTTTGCTTGGATCTTTTATGTGGTCTTCGCGTTTCTTGATCTTCACTATTATTGTGTCATCAACATATGCTAGCAAATTATTTCGATTTGATCTTTGAGTGCTACCGAAGTCATTCGATAAAACTTGACCATTCGCGAGAAGCCCCAACGCCATTCTTTGAAAGCGGTAAGTTCCAAATGGTGTGATGAAACTTGTCTTTTCTTCGTCCTCTTTCTTCATATAAATTTGATGATATCACGAGAAGCAATCTAGCAAGCTTAGCATTTCTCACGGAGGCTTGATCGACCAATGTGTGTCGATTCTTGGTAAAGGGAAGTTGTCTTTAGGAGCAAGCTTTGTTGAGATGCGGAAATCTATGCACATCCTCCATTTTCCATTGCTTTTTCTTCACCATTACAATGTTTGCCCGACCAAGTTGTAAATTGAACTTTCTCTTATAACTTTTGCATCTAGCAATCTTTGCATCGACCTTCGCGGCCATTGTTACGTCTTGGGAGATTTTTTCGTAGCTTTTATTTCTTTGGCTTGATATTTGGGTCGATGTTTGGCGGTGCTCAATAATGTCTCTGCTGACCCCTTCTAGGTCCTTTGCGACCATGCGAAGACGTCTTGGTTACTTCTCAGAATCTTACCAAGCTTGTTCTTCTTCTTCTTTTGCTAGATTGGCGCGATGATGACTTTTTGTACGTACCATTGGGTCTAGCAAAACTTCTTTTAGTTACGCCTTGGAGCATGTCTTTGCTTTCTTTTTGTGACTTAGCGTTCTCACGTTTTCTTCTTCTTTGATTTCTTCTATGGCCAAGACATTTCTTTTTGGAGTTGAATCTTTTTCAATGTTTCTTGCTTTTGTTTGATTTCGTGGATTGATATTGGTCCATTGATTCTTTGGAACTTTCATGCATAAGTAGGAGTAGTTGATCCGCGGCTTCAAAGATATTCAAGCTTCCTCTTCCGAATATTGCATTGTGCGGCTATGCATTTCAACAACATCAAATGCTACTTGTTACGTTCTTGCGTTGTTTTGTGTCTTGAAGGATCTGGGCAGTACAATCCTTCCAATGAATTTATCCTTTTTGCGCCAAAGCGGAGCCAATGGATGGATACGCCCTTCCCAAATTTTGTCTTTTGATTTGCATTGCATCTAGTGTTGATGCGAAGAGTATGTCGGCGGGCTTCCCATCCACTAGGATTTTTGTAACATCCATCCATCGATGTTTGCTTTCATGACCATGGCGTCCATGTGTGGATAATCTTTAAGTTTCATGTCTTGTTACGTGAAGATGATTGGTTGGTGTGACCATCTTGTTTTCTTGTAAGGTCCCTCCATTGTTATTGCATTGACTCTTCTAAAATAGTTTCTTCTCTCGTTGTTTGTTGCATGCTCTATCTTTGTTTCCTCCACAAAAATTGTCATTATTACGCCTCTACGCTGGCGTTGATGCGAGGGTGAGCTATTGTTTTGAATGTTTGGGTATTGTTTGCCACGAGAAGCTTCGGGTTGTAAACTTTTGTATTTGTCCCATTGTGGCGGAGCCATCGCCAATGGTTGACAATTGTATATCGGGGGGTGGACCGGTAACACTTGTTGGTTGTGGCTTTGGTCGTAATAATGCTTGATTATGCGAAGTGTGCTTGGGATAGGAAGTTTATGGATCTCGATTTTCCATGATTTTGCTCTCTTGTTGTAGTTTGTTCTATGCTTTTCTTTACCATTGGGCACATCTTCGATGTGTGGCCAGCCACTTTGCCATGAATAATGCAATACATTTCTTAGGGCTTTAGTATTCTTCTTTCTCCAAATCTTGCTTGATTGAAACCTCCTCTTTGGTTGTTATTGCCAGTTTTACGTTGTTAAATTGACTTATTTGGTTATTTTGTGTTTTGAATATTGTCTTCGCTCTGCTCATTGTTGATTTGGTTCCCCAAGTGGCGGGCGATATTGATGATGGTATGGCCTTCGTTCAAAATTTTGTGGCTTGCGGGCGATTGTTTGACTTAAGCGATTTCTTTGTGCATTTCTTCTTCGGTCCTTTTTCCTGAAATCATCGTCCGATCTTGCATATTTTTGAAATTCTTCATATAGTTGAGCAACAGTTGTTGGGCTCTCTCTTTTGAGGTGCGGGGACAATTGTCCGGCTCTAAGTTCCCGATTGCGGCAATGATGGCGACTTCCTGCGGTACATACGGAATTTGGGTCTTCATTTGGATGAACCTTTTGTAATCGCGGATTATTGGTTCTTTTTGGGTATTGTTTTGATGTCGAACAAATCATCACTTGTTAAATCCTGTATGCTGGAATCTTTGGAAATCTTCTGTGAGAGTTGTTACGAGTTGTTCCCAATTTTTGAGGGATCTTGGCGGCGAAGCATACCATTTGGTAGGCCCTTTCATTGCCATGATAAGTGCCGGCCTTCAGTGTCTTATCATCTCCTCCCTCCCGATTCAACCGCTTCAAAGCTCATCAAGAATTGTCTTGGATCTATCAAACGCTTCATGTGGGTATGATGTTGAACTTGAAGCCTTTTGGCCATTTTGCCATTTTGTAAATCACGATACGATAACGGAGATTTTTGGATCTATTGTGACTATTGCCTTTCGTTGGCTTAGCTTGTTTTGTTTTCATTTGTGATAATGACTTGCGGTCTTGATTGTTGAGTTCTTCATTCAATCTTTTAGCTGCCGACTTCCTCTATTCTTTGCTTCAATGTCTTTTTCGGGTTACGGCTTTGCAAGCCTCAAGTTCTTATTTTTCGACCAATTCTTCTTCTAGCTCTTTGCAGCTTTCTTGCCTCTTCGCTTTGATCTTCGTGGGGGAATGACTTCTTTGAGGTATTGTCTCCACTTGTTCTTGGTACTTCATTTTCTATTGTTGTTTCCTCGGCAACACTTGCCGACTTGTTCTTGGGAGGTCTTCCCATGATTTCTTGATGGCCGTGGGGTAGATCGTTGCTCACACAAGCGGTGGGCGCCAGATGTTGGGTGATTGCTCAACACAACACTTTATTGATGATGAAATGGTTTACAAAGTGGCCATTCAACATGGCGAGTACAAAGGATGTCGAGGGGGTATTTATAGTCCCCCGGCTCGTAGGTAATACAAAAACACTAAGAATTCTGTGGAAATGGTCATTCTGCAAAATATTTTCTCCAGAAGAGATGCGTTCTTCATCTTCGCGATT